>JAVJGI010000036.1:279107-299225 GCA_035590275.1 Ibycter americanus
GGAGCCAGGCTCCGTTGCGCCAGGGGAAGGAGCGGGGATGGTGGCAGGGTGGTGGTGGGACCCCCGGCAGCGCTTGCATCCCTGTGCCATCCCCGGTGCTGCTGAGGCCAGGGGCTTGCTGCCCGTCATGCCAGGGGCAGGAGGAAAGGTGGAGCAAGCCCCTGATGGTGTGGGGAGGTGGCTCTGGCCCCATCTGCCATTCGGGGAAGCTGCGTGTCCCTGGAGCCCTGCGGGCTTTCCGTGGCAGGGTGTGTGACTGCTGGGCATGAGCCCACACGGTGCCCGGCGGCTCCTGGCTCCCCAGCCCGCAGCTCGGCTCTGGGGGCTGGCAGGGACAGAGGGGCCAAGCCAGCGCCAGTGGTGACTGGGGTGAGATGGAGCATCCAGCACCTGGCTCCTGTGGGCTGGGCTCCTCCATGCGCCCCGCTGGCACTGCTGGGGTGTCAGGGCCGGGAGCCCTGCAGCTCCTGCTCTTGCCTTGTGCTTTGGGCTGCCCTCGCCGAGCCCTGGCCAGGGCTGCAGCGATGCTCTCTGCCATGTGGGGTGGCAGCCAGGTCTGGGCCCCAAGACTCAGAAATCTGCTCCGTCCTGGCTGGCATCGACTGCACTGGCTGTGGCGGGGACAGGCAGGTACCGGCAGCGGTGTCAGGGCTCCTGGCACCGTCTCTGGCACTGCCAGGAGCAGAGGGCAGGGCTGCGGCAACCGTGGGGCTGGCCGCGTGCTGCCCGCGTGGACTTTCCAGGGTCCGGCAGGGAATGGCTCGGCCTTTCCTTCCGCGACGCAGAGCTCCTGGCACGGCCAGGGACTTTCCAGAGTGCTTTGTTGTACGTGGGTTTCCCTCCTGGTTGCTGGAGCGGGCGGATGCGAGCGCAGAGACAGCGAAGGGCTGGGCAGCTGGGTCTGGCCCCGCGCCCTTCCTGCCCTGCAGTGGGGTGGCACGGGTGACAGCCGGACATGGGACAAGGTGGGGCTCAGGAGGAGGTGGCCGGGCTGGGGCGCAGCGCAGGGTTTGCCACAGCCATGTGTGGGAAGGGCCATGGTAGGCACTGGGCATCAGCCCCTTCCTTTGGCTCCCATGGGAGCCGAGCTGGGACACGTCCGTCTGTCTGTCCTCGCTGAGTGCTCACGGTGTCCAGAGCCCTGCTCCACCCAGGGCAGGGCACCACCAGCATCCTGGGGGCAGCACGGGACCCACGTCCCTGGTGCCGCTGGGACTGACCCTGGGCTGAGACAGAGGGAAGGCTCCCAGCCCGTCACGGGTGCTGTAGCCACCCTGGTCTAGGGGTGCCCTTCTTGGTCCCAGTGGCAGCCCTGCCTGCATATTTCTCCACTCTGCTGCTGGTGACTCGCTTCTCTCGTGCCCCCCAGGGAGGCCCTCCAGGTCACACTCAACGATGTCCCTGTCTGTGCGCCCGCAGCGCCGAGTCCTCATCACCAAGATCAATAGGAGCCAGTCCTTCGCCGGAGTGAACTCAACGGCCGACCGGCCCTTCAGGTAGGAGATGGGTGCTCCTGCTGCCTGTCACGAGGGACAGGGACAGGCTTGGGCATGGTGGTGGGACCTGCTGTGCATCTCAAGGCACCTTCCCAACCCGCTGTCCCAGCATCTCCCTCAGGGACCTTTGTGGTACCCCGGGGATGTTGCCCAGGGGACTGCAGGTGGCATTGAGGCTGGGTGGGAGACAGCCTGCCACCCCACCCCTCCGCCATGCCATGTCCCAGGCTGGGTGAGGACCTGGCAGCCCTGCAGCTGCTGCCACCAGAGCATGGAGGCGGCAGGTGTAGCTCACCCTCATTCTTCAGCCAGCTCTTGAGAGCTTCCCTGTGACCACCTGATGTTTAATGGGTGCGGTGGAGGAGCTGGGGTGGCTTTGAAGCATTGTGTCTCAATGTCCTCGACGTCCTGCGGCAGCCAGTTTTGGGGTTTGAGTGCTGGCGTGAATCAGGGGTTCCTCCAGGTCATTTCAAACCTGTTGCTGAAAGGTTTTATTGGCTGCGTGTCAGCTGCGTTGTGAGGAGCAGCCGTTCCCTACTCATCCTCTCCAGCCGCTGGCGATGTTACGGTCCCATCATACCCTTCCTCCTGCTCTCTGCTGAACCTCACGTCGGTGAGAACCACCCCACACGCTGCTCATCCCTGCCACCCTCCTCCGTGCCACCCCTAGCTCCTGGCTGCACTCTCACAGGTGGTTCTCGGGACGTGGGCATGCCATGGGTTTGGGTTGCGGGACTATGGCATTTTAATGCTTTTAATCCCTTTTTCTAGCACCCAGCCAGGCTCCTTACCTCCCAGTGCATCCACCAGTGCCGGGGGAGAGACATCTCTCAGCCAAATGGCTGGGGAAGGCAGTGCCAGGCTGCCTGGCCAGGCTATGGGCACCTTCACTGGGTGGGCACGAGCCCAGGTAGAGCCTCCCTGTGCCTGGGAGCAGTCCTCCAGCCCTGCTCAGCTCTCATCTCCAAGTCCTGTCCAGCCTCTGGGCCAAGTGATGCTTTCTAGGCCACTGGCACATTGCTGGATCTGGGGGCTGCCACAGGGGCTTGCCTGGGGACAGGGAAGAGGGAGGGCTTTTGGATGCCCACAGCCACGTGGCTGGTGGGGAGATGCTTGTGGGGGATGCCTCCAGGGACCACCCTGGAGGATGGGAATGAGGAGGGATGGTGGAAATCAAGCACTGACCTGTCGCTCTAGCTCAGGAGGAGGTCAGGACATTCATTTCCCCCCACCAACGATTCGGGGAAATCTTCTGGCCACTCCTGCAAAGAGTGGCACAGGATGGGAGGTCCAGCCCGGGGCTGGGAACTGAGGAGCCCGTGGTGTCTCCGGGGCACTGGTGGTATGACGATGCCTTGGAAGGAGGAAGGAAAGAGCTGGTCTGAGCGGGGCGTTGATCGCTAGGCTGGGGAGCACTCCCTTGCACAAGGCAGGAAGGGTGGTGTTCGGGTCCTGGGTGCTGGGTCTGCATCCCTTTGGGTCTGCTGGGGAGGGCCCTGAAGCAGTGGTGGGGCAACAGGTGGCCAGCAGCTCCGTACAGCGGGTTTGGTGACATCTGGAGAAGCGTAGCATCAGTGAGGATGTCCCTGCCCCATGTCACTGCACCCTGTGATGGGGTGACAGGGCTGCCTGTCCCCAGGATGCTCTGGTGCTGCCACCCACTGGGATCCCTGCCTGTCCCTAGGAGCACACGGTGGCAGGCCAGCAAGCAGACGGTGGCATGTGTCACCCTGCCACAGTGCCCAGACCACAGGGAGCACCTCCATGCCCCTGGCAACCTGGGGTGCTGGGGATGGAGTAGAGCATGGCCCCTTCGGAGGGTGGCCAGGGCTGGAGATGTCCCCGTGAGCGCTCCAGGAACACAGCTTGGCTCCAGCTGGTGCCAGCTCCATTTGCCTTTGCTCTCCCGACCGGCACCTGGGACCCCACCGCTCCACAGAGGCTACCCTGTGGCCAGCCTCTCGGACCCCGCTGGGACAGGGTTACCTCCCCGGTCTCCACTGCCAGCTTCGCAGGTTTCTCCTTGTCCTTCCCATGGCTTTGGGGCAGCCGAACGCACCTGGGGGGGCTGCTGGTGTGCGGTGCAGGCAGTGCTGCCCAGCCTCACGGCCCTGTCTCGCCCAGCCCCGCTGGCCGGTTAAACTGGCTGCTGAGGAGTCTTGGGAGAGGCAGGCAGGTCTGGGCGGACCTGGACTCCATCCCAGAGCTCCTTCTTGTCTCAAGACAGGGTGCCTGGCAGGCTGGGGCACCCAGGCAGACCCCGGTGCTGTGTGCTGACCCCAGCTGCCCTGGGTTTGCCTGCTTCTTTCCCCAGGAACCTCTCGCCCTTCACCCCCACTGTCTCCCGCAAGACTGGCTCCAGGGTCAGTAGGATGTTCTCAATGTCCCACAAATCCCCACCACCCAAGGTGCCTCAGCCCAACCGCCTCGACGAGGTGTACGAAGCTCTCAAGAAAGGTCTGACGTAAGTGCTGGGGCTCCCCATGGCCAGGTGGTTGGAGGCAGGGATCCCTGGGGGACACGGGGACAGCTTGCCATGTGGGTCAGGGTTGGCAGCTCTCCGCTGTCATCAGGCAGGGATGTGCCAGGTCTCCTGGGTGCAGTGCCTTGGGGTCCCGGAGCTGCGTGGGGTCCCATGTAGAGGCACATGTGGGCTCCCTTGCCTGGGTGCCTGAGCGGCAGGTGGGGATGCGGGGCCAGGTGTGCTGGGTTGGTGTGGGTGGTGGGAGCCCTGGGCACAGCGTCCCAGCCTGACCCCGGTGCTGTGGTTGCCCCAGAGCCTACCTGGAGGTGCACCAGCTGGAACTGGAGAAGCTCAGCACCCAGATCCGTGAATCCAAGAGGAATTCACGCCTGGTGAGTGTCGCTTGGGAAGAGCCTTACCGGGAACAGTGCTTTGGGTGGACGGCTGGGGTTGTGGGCACGGCTGGGGCAGCTCGTGGTCCATCTGTGTCCCAGGGCAGAGCCTGCTTCTGTGGGGACGTCAGGGGCCAGCCCGGGCTCTGGTGTTGGGCTGCACAGGGCTCCTGTCCTACTGTCATGCACTCTCCAGCCCTGGCTGGGTGCTGCATGTCCCTGCCGACGTGCTACGGGTGGTGGGTGCGATGTGCTGGGTCTCCTTGGGTGGGCAGAGCTGGCTTTGTGCTGCATCTTATCCCTCTCCTCTCTCCTCCAGGGCTTTCTCTACGATCTGGATAAGGTAAGCAGGAGGATCGGTGCCCTGTCCCCCTTGTGTCCCCCTTCCTAGTGCCTGGGATGTGCTGCTGCCAGCCCCTCCCCGCCCGCAGTGCCCTGCTGCCTGACCCTGTCCCCTGCACGGCAGAGTGCCCCTGGGGTCGGGGCTTTGCGGGCAGCGTGGGTCTGGGCAGGGGATGAAGCAGAGACAGGCAGGGGCTTGCAACCCGCTTCGTGTCAACAAAAGCTCTTGTTGGCGAGTGCTGAGCGTGGGTTAGCTCTGAGGCTGGGAGAAGAGCACCCTGGAGCCTGGCATGTCTCCTGGGGGACCCTCCGGAGCAGGGCAGGCTGGAGGATGCTGCAGCACATGGATGCAGGCACAGCCTCTGCTCCGCTCAGTGCCAGCTGCCACCCTGCGCCTTCCAGGAGGGCTGGTGACCGGGACCCATCCCGGCCGCAGCATGGGCACACAGCAGGGCACATCCTGACCTGCGGCTCCTCTGTGGAGCAGTTGGGCTGTTGCTCACACCGTCTCCTCTGCTTTTCCAGCAAGTGAAGTCGATAGAGCGCTTTCTGCGTCGCCTGGAGTTTCATGCTAGCAAGGTGAGAGCTGGGGACCAGGGTCACCTTGGGGCAACCTCGGTGCAGCGCTGGGACGGCTGTGCTGTCCCCTGCCCTGCCCCTCACCGCAGCTCGGGCCTGTCCTTGCAGATAGATGAACTCTACGAGGCTTATTGCATCCAGCGGCGGCTGCGTGATGGAGCCCACAACATGGTCAAGGCTTACAGCACGGGCTCGCCAGGCAGCCGGGAGGCACGCGAGAGCCTGGCCGAGGCCAGCAAGGGCTACAAGGAGTACACAGAGGTGAGGCAGCTGGCTGGGGTGGGCTGGCAGGGTGCTGGGTCCCATGGGTGGCTGCTGATAGGTGCTGTCCGTCCATCTGTCCCCAGAACATGTGTCTGTTGGAGAATGAGCTGGAGAGCCAGCTGGGCGAGTTCCACGTCCGGATGAAAGGTAAGGAAGGTGTCCTGCTCCGTCCCTGGCCCGCTGCCTGCCTGCCTGCTGCCGCTGACTCCCCTCTGCCTTCTCTTGCAGGACTGGCAGGCTTTGCCCGGCTTTGTGCTGGTGACCAGTATGAGGTTGGTGGGACCGTATGGGTTGGGATCTGCTCTTCTCCTGCCCTTGCAGTCCTTGGGGTGCCTGGGGGGCGTAGGTGGGAGCTGGTGTGGAGGGCATGCTGCAGGGCGGTGGTGGGTGGCATGGGTCCCTGGCTGTGCCTGGGGATGCGCAGAGAGCACCCACCACCCCGGTTTTGTATCTCCCCCCACACCCACATCTCTGTATCCCCAGATCTTCATGAAGTACGGGCGGCAGCGGTGGAAGCTGCGGGGGCGCATCGAGGTGAACAGCAAGCAGGTGTGGGACAGCGAGGAAATGGTTTTCTTGCCCCTCGTCACTGAGTTCCTCTCCATTAAGGTACAGTGCAGAAGTGGGCAGGGATGGTGTGGGCCAGCTGCCACCCTGCATCCCGGCAGGGCTTCCCTCCGGGACCTCACCTAACCCTCACCCTCACCGCGGGGGGAGGAGGCTGTCTGGTGGTGCTGGCATCCAGGCACACAGTGTGGATGCAAACGTGGCATGGATAAGCAAAGTCACGGACTTCATCTCTGCTTCTCCTCCCTCTCCTTCTGCAGGTGACGGAGCTAAAGAGCCTGGCCAACCACGTCGTGGTGGGCAATGTGTCCTGTGAGACCAAGGACCTCTTTGCAGCTCTGCCCCAGGTCGTGGCTGTGGATATCAACGACTTGGGCACCCTCAAACTCAGCCTGGAGGTGACCTGGAAGTGAGTATCTCAGCAGGCATTGCCGGTAGCACGTGGCAGGGCTGGGGATGCCTGGTGTGGTGTGGCAAGAGGTGGCTCGCCCCAGGCTCTCCCCCATCCCAAAACTGGGCTGCAATTATGGAAAACCAGAGCTGGACCAGATGGGGTCCTGGTGTCCTGCTTGCTGCAGAGCAGGGTCGAGACTCCCCCCCAGGCTGGCACCCCCCCTCACCTCCCTGCTCTCCTCCCCAGCCCCTTCGACAAGGATGACCAGCCCTCAGCAGCCAGCACCGTCAACAAGGCCTCCACGGTGAACAAGAGGTTCTCCACCTACAACCAGAGCCCGCCCGACACCCCATCCCTGCGGGAACAGGCTTTCTACGTAAGTGCGGCGCCGGGCAGGGCTGTGCGGGAGGGGTGGCCCATGGAGGGGTCGCACGGGGACGTGCCCAGGCTGCATCCCAGAGGGTGGCATGGCTCGGGCACAGGGGTGGGCAGCTCCTCTCCAGCCATCCAGCCGCGGCTCCCCGGCACCGGCTCCTCCCGTGCTCACAGCTCCTCTTCTCTCTGCCCAAGAGCCCGGGGCGGGTGGCCGACAAGCACAGTTGGTCCTTGCTGGACATCTTTCGGGAGACGCTCTTCGAGAAGCTGTCTCAGAGCTGCTCCTGTGGCGACGTCTCCTCGGCCGAGCTTGGGAGATGGCCGCAGCAGGGCCGCGTAAGTGTGAGGGCTGGAGCCGGCCAGTAGCTTAGCCCAGCGGTGTGGCCGTCCCGCAGTAGCCGTAGCCGCTCCTTGTCTCCTGCTCACTAGCCCTCGCTGATGCCCAGAGGCCTGATCCTGCCAGGTGGGGGTCTGGCAGGCCCTGACAAGGCAGTCCCCAAGCTCAGTGAGCCTGGGTGGCGGAGCCGAGCCCCCTCCTCTGTCTGCATGCCCTTGTGCAAGAGCTGGGCACTAGTGAGTAGAAGGCTTGTCTGTGTCCCTGCACTGGTGGCATTGGTGTGCTGTGCCGTGGCATTGGCGTGGTGCTGGTGTGATGGTGCTGGTGTGATGCTGACAGGGCACTGGTGTGGCACTGGATCAGCGATGGTGAACCACTGGCATGGCACTGCTGTGATGGCCAGTGCTGCCCACCATGAGCTGGTGCTGGAGCTGTTGCCATCCTCACAGCCGTGGTGCTGGTGTCCTTGGCTCCACATGTCGCACCCTGCCGTGGCCGTGCTGGGGCTGGCTGCTGTGCCGGGGAGCCGCCGGTGCCCTGGGGCTCCAAGCTGTGTGTGGCTGGGCCTGGGGAGATGGACACCCCCCTGGTGTGGGGTGTGGGTGAGGTGCAGGGCTGGAAGAGGCAGCTGTGCTCTGCCGGGTCCTCACTGCCCATCCTGCTGGGCCGGCAGAGCCGGGGCGGTGTGGCAGCCCGTGCTGGTGGTCACAGCAGCCTTGGTGCCCCCGGCTCGGCTGGATCCTGCTGTTGGTGAAGGGAAGGCAGCTGGAGGAACAGGGGTGGCCAGGGGGTCTTGTCTGACACCATTTTCCCCCCTCCCCAGAACATGCTGCGGCGCCAGGAGGAGCTGGAGAACGGCACAGCCTGGTCCATCTCCTCGGAGTCCTCGGATGACTCGTCCAGCCCGCAGCTGTCCGGCAGCGCCCGCCATGCCACACACAAGCCCATCGTGCAGCCCGAGGTGCAGGCGTCTGCCCCCGCCATCGAGATCTCCTTCTCCCAGCAGCCGGAGGAGGCTGAGCCTGGACCGGGGGCCGCTGGCATCCCCCCTGCCGGGAGCCAGCCGGAGAAGCTGGGCAACCGTAAGAAGGAAGCAGTGGCCAACGGGCACATGCCCTACTCCCGGACTCTGAGCCACATCAGTGAGGCCAGTGTGGATGCCACGATGGAAGCCAAGGCTGCGGAGAGCCCCTGGGAGCTCGCACCCAGCCCGGAGGACACGGGGATGGGCGAGCAGGACGTAGACCCCCTCCCTGGTGCCTCGGTGGCAGCTGCCATGGCAGGGCAGGACAGGGGTGCCGAGGCCAAGCCCCGCGCCTCTGTAGCGTGGGCTACCTCCTGTGAGGCGGAGGCCAGCGGGGCCGAGGTGCAGAGCCAGGCACCAGCACGGGGTGGCTGCAGCACCGGCGTCCCTGTGGCGCTGGCACAAGCCTCTGTGGAGGAGAGCCCTGTCCCCACCATGCTGCTGCCTGCCAGTGTCCCTGAGGTGCCACGAGGGAAGATGGTGGACTCAGGTCTGGAAGAGGCCATCAGCCTCCTGGCCTCGGCCCTGGATGACTATCGGGGGCAGTTCCCGGAGCTGCAGCCCCTCGAACGGGAGCTCAAGCGCCTGGAGGAGATGCTGCTGGTGAGGGGCTCCCAGCAGTCCCAGGGCAGAGGGGGTGGGGTCATCCTGGCTGGCAGTGCCTGAGGACAAGGGGGACAGAGCCATCCTGGCTGGCAGTGCCCAGGGATGCAGGTGGCAGGGCCATCCTGGCTGACAGTGCCTGGGGACAAGGGGATGGAGCCATCCCTGCTGGCAGTGCCCAGGGATGCAGGTGGCAGGGCCACCCTGGCTGGCAGTGCCCGGGGACAAGGGGATGGAGCCGTTCCTGCTAGCAGTGCCCAGGGATGCGGGTGGCAGGGCCACCCTGGCTGGCAGTGCCTGGGGACAAGGGGATGGAGCCATTCCTGCTGGCGGTGCCCAGGGATGTGGGTGGCAGGGCTGTTACAGCTGGCGAGCCACGATCCGACCCCGCCATGCCTTCCTCTGCAGCAGAAGCAGGGCATCTTCCTCAGCCGGGCCTCCAGCATCAGCCTGACGGTGGAGCATGCGCTGGAGAGCTTCAGCTTCCTCAACACCTCTGACATGGAGGACTCGGAGGGCTCTGAGGAGGAGCCCCTCCAAGAGGAGAGGTGCGCAGTGGGACCCATGGGATGGGGCATGGGGCAGGATGTGCCCTGGGGCAGCGGGGCCGGGGCTTGCCCAGCTCTGCCAGGGTGCCCAAGCACATTCAAATCAGCCCATCACAGCCCAGCGCAGGTCCGGGTTGAGAAGCAGCAGGATCTGGCCTTTCTGGTGGCAGGGAGCCACCCTGCATCTCTCCCTGGGGCTGGGCTGGCAGGCAGCCCCGTGCCCCTGGGACCTGCTCCTTTGCCCAGTCCTGATGCCCTGACGCTGTAGGTCCTACAGGAACTGCCCGGGGGGGGAGGGCCAGGCCCAGGTCTCCCCGCACTGACCCACTGCCTCGGTCTCTCCCTGGCTCAGGAGGGCTGGCAGAGCCCGGCGTGGCAGCAGGGCCCCCAGCGCTGGCGAGACGGGGGCAGACGACACTGGCATGTGCAGTGGCTCCGAGGCCAGCACCGACCCCATGAGCACCGGCAACGAGTTCCTGGATAAAGCCCTGGTGCTTCACCTCAACAACTGCAACCGCCTGCTGCTGGTGAGGCCGCGGCCGGGGCACGGTGGCGGGAGGCGTCCTGGGGTGGGAAGCCTTGGGGTGGGCTCGGGGTCCCCCCTCGAGGGGTCTCTTGCCGCAGCACGGAGGCTGCGGTGGGGCAGCGAGCTCTGTCCCTGAGGTCGCGGGTTTGGCCGTGCCTTTGCAGAAGCTGGGCACCTTCGGTCCCCTGCGGTGCCGGGAGATGTACGCCCTGGACAGGCTGCTGCAGGAGGCGCAGGTGCTGGAGATCGTGTGCCAGCTGACGGAGGAGCGAGCGGGAGCAGCTGGCTCTGCTGCCGAAGGTAAAGACGTATGGCCAAGGGACCGTCCGTGCCACCCCGGGGGCTGCATGGAGCCCGGTCTCCCCTCTTGAGCACGGCGGGGCGGCAAGGGGCCAACGCCAGCCGGAGGGCAGGAGCCACCTGCCCGCTACCGTGGCCCGGGGAGGCTTGACAGAGCCTGTCCCCACAGTGGTGCAGTTCTCGACACGCAAGGAGGGCGTGCTGCCCCTTTGGGACCGCTGCGTGGAGGTGCCCAACGTCTACACCTGCCCCGTGGAGCGGTTCCTGCAGGTGCTCAGCGCCCAGTATGCAGCACCCATCAGCGAGCAGCACCCTGGCCTGGCTGACACGGGTGAGTGGGCACCTGGGGGTGTGTGGGGAGGGACCTGCCAGCCTTGCTGGGTGACTGTGAGTGGGGGTCTATGGATGCTGGGAGCCCGCAGAGGGGTGGCTGACCCCAGCCCTTTCCCACAGTGTGTGTGAAACTGGTGGAGGATGTGCTGAATCGGCGGCTGCCCCGGCGGCCTGGCAGCGCCCAGGGCGAGCAGGTCACCATCTTCCAGTACTGGAGCCACTTTGAGTCACTCGGCGCCCTGGTGCTTGACACCCACATGATGGAGCTGGCAGAGGAAGGTGGGTGCCCCCCCCCCACCCCCCAACCCTGGCACAGGGTGCCAGAGCGTGGCCACAGGGGATCACCCTGCAGCACCGCCATGACCACCCTGGGGCATCAACCAGAGGCTCAGCCATCCTTGGGGTGGGCAAGTAGGTCCGATCCTGTGCACAGCCCACTCCCCCGCTGCCTTCCTGAGCACCCTGGGTCCTCGCTGTATGTCCCAGCATCTTGGCTTGGGCGACCCAGCAGCTCCGTGCATTGGCACCCTGCGTGACACTGGTGCAGGGTGCCCGGGGACGGGTTCCCGATGGCGGCAGGGGCGTGCGGGCAGTGCTGCCGGGCTCCCTGCGCCTTGGCTCAGCCGGCGGCTCCCCACAGCGCTGCTGGCACAGAACCTCAACTCAGACGACCAGGACGTGGTGCTGCGTGCCCTGAAGCGCATGCCCGAGGGCCGCCTGAAGAAGGAGGGACTGAAGGCGCTGAGCCTGCTCCTGGTGGAGGGCAACAGCAAGGTGGTGAGCGCCGTGTCGGCCCAGCTCCGCAGCCTGGCGGAAAACCCACGCTTCCGCCAACGGGTACGTGCCGGGCAGGCCAGGGACGAGGTGGGCTGGTGCCACAGCCCCCGGGGTGCTGCCCCCCGACTCTGCCGCGGGCAGCAGCACTGACCCCCCCACCTCCCTCAGGCCCTCGTGTGCTACCTGGAGCAGCTGGAGGACGAGGAGGTGCAGACGCGCGTGGCAGGGTGCGCGGCGCTGGGCTGCCTGAAGGTGAGAGGGACGTGGGGAGGCGGCAGCAGAGCTGTGTCTTGCGGAGGAGTTGACGCGTGGGGCTGTGACTCCGGACGTGCCTGCACAGCCTCCTCCTGCTCCTTGGAGAGAGGAGCTGGGGGTGCCCCCAGTGTGCCGGAGAGGCAGGGAGGGAAATGGGGAGGGAAGGGACAGGATGAGGGATTTCCCTGCGCTATGGGGCTGCGGCACCCTGTGCTGCCATCCCCTCTGGGCTTCACCCCTGCTGCCAGCCCTGCCAGCCACGCTCAGCCCCTTCTCGCTTCTGCAGGCCAAGGAGAGCATCGAGCAGCTGGTCTACCTGTGCCAAACCGACAAGGAGCCTGTGCGGGAGGCAGCCAAGCAGAGCCTGATGCTGTGCGGTGAGTGTCCCCCTGCTGCCCTCTGCTCCCTCCCCACCCACGGCATCCCGAGCGGCATCTCCTGGTGCCAGCAGCGCCCGTGGGACAAGGGGGTCCCAGGCTGGTCCCTGCCTACCCCGTGCACTCTTCCTCATCGTGCCCCAAGCTCTGCCAGGCAAGAGCAAGCTGGCAGCAGGCAGCAAGGGCCAGCATCCTATGTCCACAGAGCACTAAGCCGGGTTGTTATTTATTATTTGCTAGATGGCACTGAGAGAACCATCTGAGTGGGTTTCTAGGCCTCCAGATCGCGGCAGCTGCTGCACAGGTTGGGACACGTGAGCCGTCCTCGTCTCCCCGTCCCTGCTCCTGCCGCTTTGCTCACGAATGTCTCCGTCTTAGAGCCTGTCAGCCATGTCACGTTTTGGAGTCTGTGTGTCTTGGTTGTTCATAGAGCCTGTCCCTGTGGCACCCTGGCACATGTAGACGCCTTGTGTCCCACGTCCCAGCAGATTGTCCATGTCACCATCTCTTGCTGGGGTTGGCCACTGCTGGGGTGCCAGGCAAAGGTCCTGGAGTCAGCTTTGTAGCATGGATGTGTGCATTCCCTGTGTGTGCCCGGGGGTCCTGGGGAAGCCCTCAGGATCCCTGTGCCAGTGCATGCAGATGTGCACAGCTGAGATGCTGGAGCTGGCGCAGCCCTGGGCACCTTTGCCCCGAGCCCAGGCTCTCCACAAGCCAGTGCTCCTGCAGCCCAAACGTGGGTGACCCCGGCCCCGTGTGGGCACGGGCAGAGCAGGCAGCTGAACAGGATCTGCAGCATCTGAATCAGGAGCTCTGGGGGCTTTTTGCGCCAGATCCCAGCTAGGACCTGCCCAGGGGCATGCTGAGGAGGATAAGGGGGGTCTCCACTCTGTGGCGGCAGCACGCAGGCTCAGCTCTGCCAGGCGTTAGCCACGTTTCCCTGGAAAGGCCGGGGAAGGTGGCTAGGGATGGGCAGGGGACAGAGCTTCTGCACTGCAGTTCACTGACCACAGCGTGTACTTGCAGGGGAAGACGGTAAATCAGCTCACCGGCAGCTGGAGGAGACCCTGGACAGCCTCCCGAGGATCTTTGCCCCAGCCAGCATGGCCAGTACAGCTTTCTGAGATGCCACGCAAACCCACCTGCCATCCCCGGAGGACAAAGGCACCGCTGGGCCGCCCGGGCACGGACCGGGGCCGGCCGGGGCCCGGCAGCTCCCGCTCTCAGCAGCACACCGCAGTATTACCCCCGCCGGCAGCTCGCCGTGGCCGCACACTGCCTTACGGAGCACCGCATCCCCTGCCCCCGGCCACCGGCCCGCGGGGTGCCACGCACGCACCCCTGCGCAGGGGGGGCTCGCTGCACATCCCACCCTCTGATTGCTATTTAAAATACACGGGGAGCCCAGCCTTCCTGCCCCCCTTGTCGGCCACAGCTGCTGGGACCGAGCGGCAGGGAGATGTACGGGATTTCTCTGCCTCTTGCCTTCCTCCTGCTCGAGGGCATGTGCCCTGTCCTGGAAGGACCTGCACTTTGGAAACCATGCCGTTTCTTTCCAGGAGTTGCCTGGGCTGTGGGGACCGCTGCCCTTTGCCACCTGGAGTCCCCAGGACTTAAATAAAATGAAATATAAGATATTAATCTATTCTGCTGGCGTTTCTTCTTTCCAGCTCCACGTGCTCCTGTCCCTCCCCGGCTGTGGCTGTAGGGAGCGTAGTGAGAGGTGGCCCCAGCCCAGAGCCTTTCCTGGTCTATTGGCAAGCGCCTCGGAGGGCAGGGGCAGGAGGAGCAACAGAGGGACGGACAGACGGACGGACAGAAGCTGCCACTTTTTTTTTTGTTTGTTTTATTTTTTATTTACAGATTTTTGCAGAAAAACAAAAGCAAAAAATTCTTTTCTATGTCTCTATAAATCTATATATAATGTAATTACAGAGAACAACTAATTTTGATTTTAAACCAGAAATAAAAACAAACCTTTAATGAGTGATGGTGTCGCTGTGCAGGTGTTTCTTCGGCCCCACGGCCCAGGGGCAGGGTAAGCAAGCTGGGGTCAGCGCAGCAGGCTGGAGGGTGGCGGCAGGGTGGCGGGGCATAATTGTGATTTCTGGCATCACCCTGCCCTGCCTCTCAGCCACAGCAAGCTCCAGCCTGAGCCAGCACGTGGGGCTGCTGGGTGCCTCTCGCGGCCAGGTGTGCCGGAGAGCGGGTACCAGTCACCTAGCAGAGGGCACGGAAGCCTTGGCCCTCCTGGCGTGGCACAATCAGGGCAGAGGATCACCCTGGCCATGCGTGGCACTGCCCAGTGCCACAGCACCCTCACTGTTCTGCCTTCCAGGGGTGCTGTCACCGCGGCGATTTAAATGCCATTTCCAATGTTGTCTTTATAAATGTGCAGAGGAATGCTTCTGGACTGAGGGACAAAGCTGGGCTCAGCTGGGTGTTTCTCAGGTGCTTGGAAAGCTGAGGGTCAACACTGCTCCCACGGTGGCCTTTGGTTTCACCAAAAGGGGAGCAGGTTTCTCCTTTTCAGCAGTGGAAGGAGTTTCCACCTTCCCTGAGCTTTGCAAGAGTTGCCAAGATGTTGCCAAAATTTGGCTGCTGGGCATGGGAAGTGTCACCCAAGATGGCACGAGGTGGCCACGCTGAAGCTGTACGATGGGGGTGCCCAGCCCTAGCTTCTACTGTCTTCTGTACCTGTGGTGGAAATGCCGCTGAACTGCTTTTTCAGACCTGTTCCCATAAAGATCTGGCACTTCTTGGTGCAGGTCTCATCACTGAGCCACAACGGATCAAAGACTCGCAGAATAGTTGCGATGGGAAGGGATCTTTGGAAATGCTCTTGTATTCCCTGCTGCTCAAAGAAGGGTCAGCTAGAGCTCGGGTCCCCATCCGGTTGGGTTTTGAGCATCTCTGAGGATGGAGATGTCAAAACCGCTCTGGCAAGCCCGTGCCAGTACTTGACCATCCTCACAGAAAAAGCTTTTCTGGAGTTTTAACTCGAATCTCCGTACTTCAGTTTCGGTTTGGTGTTTGGTCTTTCACTGGGCACCACTGAGGAGCATCTGCCTTCTTTACCCCCCACCAGGTATTAATACAAATGGATAAGAACCCCCTGCCCTCCGCCGGCCTTCATTTTTTCCTAGCTAAACAGCCCCAGCTCTCTGTCTCTTCTTACATGACAGCTGCTCCAATCCCTTAATCATCTTAGTGGCCCTTATGGTCCTGGGAGGGGAGTAGGTTAGAGTAGCAAAGATGCCCCAAATGGCAGCAGAGGGGACCTCTGTGGCACTGCCCACCACCCACCAGAGCAGGCAGTGGTTGCACGGGCGCTGCCAGCATGGGCAGAGCTGGGGATTTACAGGCCCCAGGCCGAGCAGGGTCCGTCCATCAGTGCTTCCCAGGGTTTCTAAGCAAGTCCCAGCAGGTTACAGCCTCCACATCCTTCTTCCTCACCGGAGCAGAGTTTTTTGGGCTGAATGCCACTTGCAGCTGGACACGCAGGGCAGGGCCAGGCTGCAGCTCCACGCTAATGCTGCATAGTGCATCACGGTGCATGTGTGGGGTGTCCCAGGTGGGACACCATCTCAGCGTAACCACTTTTGGGTGCAGATTTACCTGGGATGGCGGCAAGGGGGTACCCAGGGGACACTTTGCTGTATCACTGCTCACTTAGCCTTCTTTCACTTGCCTTGGGGACTGGACAAGCCGTGGGAGGGAAGCACAGTGTTTCTCCCCAAGCGCTGCATCGCACAGTCAGCTGCAGACAGCAGCAGATGTGGATGTGGGTCCCAGTTGGCACGTGCAACTGTGGACAAGAGCACCTGAGCGGTGGAAAGTGGCTCAGCCATCTTACACGTTTTGGTTTCTTTTTCCCCTGGGTAACCCCTGGAAATAAAGGCAGCCCAGCGCTCCAGCGGCCAGAGCCACAAAATCAATTCACTCACCTATGTGTGTGTCCTCCTTGCACTGCCGAAACCTAGCCCTATCCCTGCAGTGCAGTACCACCTGCCAGGATAAGCTACACCTTGGCGGTAGCGAGACTGCAACAGGAAAGCAACCATCCGTCAGGGCGGGCAGGGAGCTGCAGGTCAGGACAAAATGACTCTGCTCCTGGAACTGCAAGGAATAACCTCATTATTTATGTGGTTTTAAGGACATCTGGGGAAAACACCCCAAAGAGATTAATTTAGGAATCTGTTGCTCAGCCCCTTGCTCTGAATGGGTCTATGCCAGCACTGCCAAAGACCTCTGCCCCATGGACACTGCCAGGTCACCTGGAATTGCAGGATTGCCATTTTAACTGGAATAAAGTTTAAGAAAAAAATCTTTATTTTTGGACAGCACTCACTGAAAACATTCACTGCAGTTTGCATCCTGCTTAGGTTTGGGGGCTTTTTTTGGTGTGTGTCTTTTTTTGGTTGGGGGTTTTTTTGGTTTTTTTTTTTTTTTAGGGCTGGGGAGGAGTAGAACAACCATTACAAGAGCCAGCTGTTTGAAAGAGGCAGGGAACTCAACTCTTCCTTCCAGGATTTAACATCTCCTCCAGCCCTTGCGCAGGAACCGCACCGCTCCATGGGGTGAACTCCCTGGGAGCCACTCTCACAGCACACGGGGACAGACACAGCACCGCAGAGCTCGTATTGCGGCAACGTGTTTGCTATTTCAAAGGAGACCGTGTGCCAGCACCACGTTTGTCAGCCAAATCTGTGTCAGCGCTTGAAACATCTCCCTCTCGTATGGACGTGCTTGTGCTCAGCAGCTACTTGCTTTTCTTGTAGGAGCTGCAGCCCGTGGGAGGGTGTCTCTGTCACGGTTACATTACCCATGTGCTCTGGCTTTGGAAAGACGTTCCTTTTCCCCATTTACTGCTGTTTTGCTTTTAATTAAAGGCGTGCATATGGATTCTGGAGCAGTCTTTGGTATCGGTTTTTACCTGCTGGTCTCAGGGTAGTGTCCTGAGGAGCCCCTGCAGATCATCAGCACAAAATCAGTTTATCATACCATTCTCTCGGACGGCATCGGGGCTGGTGCAGGCTGTGACACCAAGAGCACCCACCAACCAGAATGACCCCAAGCAGGCGCTGCCACTTTGGAGCACCACAAGCTCTGATCAGCCCTCATGTAAGAAATGACTTAAATCTGGACATCATGTCATTTTTAGGGGGCTTTAGTTTGAGAATCTCCGGTGTGAGCCGCCGCAGTGTTGGACCTCTCACCTTATCCCAGGCTTGTACGAAATCATGTTTCCAAGGCATTCACCAGGGCACTTAGAAACGATTCAAACAGCTAAGTAGTCTGCATTGAACCACAGCAAAGCAACAACATCCTCATGATCATTGACGTGTTCCTCGCAGGGCTGTCAGGCACATACATACGGGCTTGTTCTTCAAGGACCACTCCTAGGGTGTCAGCTGAGGCCTCATTTCACAGAGAGACCGAAGCGTGCTCCAGGCAGCCTCCAAAACTTAATTTAATGCTGGCTCTCAAACTGCACTACTGCCTGCCTTAGAGCTGAGTGAGGAGAGGGCTGGTGACTCCCGAGGGCTTGTACAGCGTGAGGCTGATGGAAGGACAGAGCTAGGAGGAGCAGGGAACGAGGTGGGTGAGCTCACCCAGGGCCTCGGCAAGGTGGGCAGGAGCTCCTCGGCTTCGGTTCTTGCCATTCTGCTCACGGGCAAGGTGTCTCTGGGAGAAGCCTCACTCAGGCAACTTTTCTAGAAGGAGCATCTGCCTCTGGGTGTCTAATTCGGACAGGCTTGGAGGCTGATTTTCAGAAGCACCCACAATTAGGACTGAAGCTGAGGGCTTGAATCCTCTGCAAATCAGCTTGAAAGCGCCTCTGGGTGAGGAACCTAAGATCAATATGTCGGGGAGGGGGGGGCACCTCTGGCAGAAGTCCAGGAATCGGTGCTTGCCAGAACAACTTCTGTTTCCTAAGCAGTGACACTCCCGACTACCAAAGACAAGTGACCGTTTGCCACAGGGTGGCTACAAACAAAAGGCAGAGCATTCGTTTACCCCCAGCCCTGGGTGAATATTTGAAGGAGCATAAGAAGCAATTTTACATAAAGCCAGTGCTCCTCTCCATTTTGATTTGTGCCTGAACTAAGTTTTGAGCTTAAGGCAGGATTCACAGCTACACATGAAAGATATGCCATTCTCCCCAAAATTACAGCATGAGAATTGATGGGTTGGCAGCTTAGAATAAATAGAAATGTTTTTTTTTTTAAAAAAAAAAATCACACTACAAAATCTCATTTCCCCAGAAATGTTCTTAGCAGATTCTTCATGCCGTACTGAATTAATTTCCTTTTACAGCAATCCATCTAGTGGATGAAGGGAAGGCAATGGATGTGAGGCTTTTTGGATTTTAACAAAGCTTTTCATAGTCCAACAGGAGTTGGACTCAAAAGGACGTCGTGGGTTCCTTCCAGCTCAGGATATTCTGTTCCTATGATTCAAATTTCTCAGGCAATGAAGACTGCAGAGGTCATGGCTGTGGGCTACACACCCTGTCACCTCTCTAATTAATGGTCACTTTTGCCATTGCTTTGTAACTAGTATTTTCTCCTTCAGCCAAGGCTGAAGAAACAGAGCTACATCCTTGTGACTCAACACAGCTGGTCCCCCTGGCCACTTGGTGAGCTATGGTTCCCTCCCTGTAACGAATTAATGGACTCAGCCTGGTGTCATAATCCTCAGAAGGCAACTTGGACTTGGTTGTCAACAGCCGCGAAAGGAGTATCGGCACTCACAATGCAGCCCCGTGGCACTGCCACTGGTGCTCTACTTCTCTGCAAGGACTGGGAGAGCTTAGGTAGGAGAAAACCGTAAAGCAGGGTCGGGACCCTTCTCACTCACCACCACTCAGCCCAACTCCCTCGTCACGGAGCAGCAGCCTGACAGACCCTTCTCCTCTGCATGACAGAGCTCAGCAAGACACAAGCATTATTCAGACCAGGATTTGAGGGCACAGTTTATGCATGTTAACATATGCTACGTTTGTCTGATGGTTTTGTTGCTTGCTAAGCAGGTTGGGGTAAAACCCAGCCAGTCAAACAGCTTTTACTCTGCCCTGCAGTGACATCTCAAGAGGCAAAAATTTGAGGGAAGATTTTTAACATCAGTTTCTACTGTAACAGCCTTACAACTCTTTAGTCCTACCAGCACGGGTTTGTGTTGAGGGCTCTCTATACATTTAGTCTTTTCTCTGAATTCCTGGCCTTATTGTCCACCAGAGATTGACAGAGGAGTAAAAAGGAGCAAAACCCGCATCTTCCTTCCAACGTATCTTGTTTTTGAACTATTAATATTTTAACCCATTACTCTAGCTCTATTTCACATGTTTTTACGGAAAGAAAATACAAAGGGGATGCAGCATGAGCTCATAGAGTTCTCCCCTCCTCTCAGCTTGCCTGTCAATCAGCTATGGGTCTGCAGCAACGCTACTGAAGATGAAGTATGCTAAACCCAGAAGATTCAGCAACACGGGAAACTGCAGAAAATTGAAGACACGCGAGCCCCCATGCTTTCCCATACAAATTCACATATCTCACTATGGATGCTGCAGCTGTTTCCACCGTTTTGGGGGTGGAGGGGGAAAGCTGCGGACAACAAACAAAGCATGTCCAGCTTCTGATGGGCAGGACCTGACCTTGTTAATTCCCCTAGAAGCTCCCTACTAAATACCTGGCACCACATTCGCCATTCCTGCAGCGCTGAAGCTAACCCGAGCAGTTTGTCCCACTCGATTACGAGCTTGGCAAGTCCCAAGGTCCTTTAAAACCACCAGGCGAATACTGCCTAATTCCAGTAACCTGCTGGTATTTATACAACTGCCCTGCAACTTCCCTGGTGATTAATTCACGGCAGTATCGACTCCTCTTCCAAGAAAAGGAGAAAGGAAAAGACCGTCCCTCTAAGAAAAGCCTCAGTCTTTGAGCCAGCGAACCCTTCCTCAGCACGGAGGGGGGCATGAATGTCAGCGCGGATTTTTGCTGCAGCCTTCCCCTCCTCAAGATCTCCTTCCTCTGGAGCCCAGGCGCGGCCTCCTGCTCGGGCGGACCTCGGGGTTTCTCCTGAGGGGCTGCCTCAGTTACGGGCGGGCTGGCAGAGGCGCGGAGGGCCGCGGGCGCTCGGGCCGCCGGTGCCGGGACACCTGG
>JAVJGI010000036.1:300661-319624 GCA_035590275.1 Ibycter americanus
GGGCGGCTGCCGGGGCGCGCTGCGGGCCTGCCGGGGCACCGAGCCCGTAAGCGCGGCGCAGGCCCCGGTGTGATCCCGGTTTCATCCCGGTTTGATCCCTTTCTCTTGCATGGGGCCGTTCTGCGGCCAGCCCGGGGGGGAGGCACAGAACCCGGGTCTTTCTGCGGTGCAGGAGAGGAGATGGCACGTGTTCTGTGTCCAGACAGTTTGCTTTTTGTTCGCAACGTCAACTTTAAATTCTTTACAGTAAACGTCTTGACGCGGTACCAGATTTGGCCTTGCCGTCGCTTTGTGAAATGACTTTGCTGCAGGCAGGGGTTTTGTCATGTTGTACGCGTCCTTTTCTGCTCGGTGTAATCCTCAGGACTTGCCTGTTGGTGAGAATGAGCTCGCTTTCCTGTTTGTGACTTCCTTTTTTTTTTTTTTTTTTTTTTTACCCAGCCTTTCCCCCTCTTCAATAAATGCACGGCAGTTCCTCACCTCCTGCCAGTTACTGAATTCTGATAATAAACTCCAGAGGTGCTGTTAGAAGCACCTGAAATACTGTTTACCGCTTGCAGCGTACGTGTGTTTTGTTTCAGTGCAGGAAGTATGTGAATATTTTCTCAAGTTCTCTGGTTCATTCTGCTTCTGCAGAGCCTGTTGAATTCGCAGAGGAGTCTGTTGGGTGTAAGACGTAGCTCCATATTGTATTCAAGCTGTTGTTCTTACTTGAGCGGTACCGAACACTTCACTTGAGTATGGAAGACATCATTAGAATGGAAGGAAGGAGCGATTTTAGCATAAAAGCAAGCGTTGCTTTGCCCTTATTTTAGTTTAATAGATTTATTTATTTTTTTAGTTCCATCTTGCTTTTCTTCTGGATGTATAGAGCTAGCTCAATTCTAACGCCCTCTCTACTTATGCTATACATGAGAGAGGTTATTAGGATGAACAGAATGGCTTCATTAATGCTCTTGAAACTTTGTGGGATATTTTTGAGGAGCAATGTCTGAACAGAAGGTGTGAAACTTGAGGTTCCCATAGCCTCAAGTGGCCCTGCGAACTGAGGTAGTACAGCAAGTCTCGTCCAGTTCAGACAGAGCTTGGGAAACTGCCACTACGGCGTTAAGCTTTCTGGCAACTCGTGCCTGCAGCGTTATTGAGGGAAAAGAGCTATTGCAAGAACTGCTTTTCGTATTAGCAGGCTTATCTTGAATATGACTCGTAGCTAATTTGTGTGTATCGCTACCAGCTCTTACGGCTGCAGGTTGATACCTGCCTGGTGCGGTACCATTGCTGCTGTCTTGCAAACGCCAGAAGCTGACCCGTGTTATTCTTGTGTTTATTCGGCGCTAACCTGAAAAATCTAAATATATGTGATTACTAACTTGCTTAGGAATTTCTGCATGGAGCCTACTTCAGAACGTCATGTCTTCTCTTTCTCTTAGTACTGCGTGTCCAAGAACTCCTGCTTTTCTGACAAAGATTTTTGGAAGTCAGCTGTTGAGCATTATTAGGCTTATCTGCTCTCTCAGAAGAGCCGGCCTATTCCTTGCCCTTACTCCTCATGCTTTGGCAGATTCTTCATCACTGGTAATGGCAAGCTGTGTTGAGCTCTGACCTCTGGATAGCTCTTTCTGCTCTGTCTGATGGGTTTTTTTGTACATTAGCTATTTCGGATGTATTATATATATTGATTATATTTCCGTAAAAGCCCTGTGATTCACCCATCCTGGCAACTCTTGCTTCTCTCACCTCTTCTTTACCAGAGAGGGAATGCTTGAGGGAGTAATGGAGCATTAGGATCACAAATGCCGTTTCTTCCTGTGCTTGTACGTGCTCTAGAAATATGTGCCATAAGGAGCAGCCACTGCTGCTACCCGCACACATGAAGGCACGCACACACTGACTGAACTGCTAGTCATCAGCTTCCACACTGGAGCTGAAAGAAACCAAAGCCTTGACTCAGTGGTTGTTTTGTTTGTGTTAACTTACTGAACTGTACTGATTTGTTTGCTTAACTTTAAACCTCTGTTCATCCACTTGGCTCTAGTTCAGATGCCCAGTTCAGTCTTTGTTGTACTAAACCTTGACGTTTTAATACAGTATCAAGCTCTACTGCTCTGCAGTGCTACGTGGTCTTAGAGATGCATACAGTTCCAGAAAATTTCGGGGTTTTTTTCTTCAAAGGTTGTATCTGCTGATCATAAAAGCAGTCCAGAACACGGCTTTTGTTCTGTCAGGTTTTTTGTTGAAATTTAGAAATAATCTGTCCTGTCCTGGGTACACTAATGGAAGATGTTGCTTCTTTTTGTACTGTGAGGTATTTGAATTGTGTTTAAAACACCCTGTTTTCTTGCTCCTCCTGCTTCTCTCCGATAACCCATCGTTCTTCAGGAATTAAGCGAGATAAGCTTATTCTAGACATATTTAATGTGAAAACTAAGTAATACCTGCTCAGCTGAGTGATCTCAGTATTTTCTGATTAACAAAAATAACCTTGAAAGGAAGAGTACAATTAACATGAGGTAGGTAGGGAGTTTTATATTTCAGGTCATATTAACACGCAGGTAACTATACACTGACCAACTCCGTTTTGGTGTCCGATGTAAACGAAAGCTAAAGTGAAGTTTCCCCTCATTTAGTATCATAAAAACTTGGAAACTTATCAAATCTTGATGTCTTTCCAATATGGTTCTTAACAAGTGAAAATACAGAAGTAGTGCAGAGACAGCTCTCAAGAACGGTGCAGTTAACATGCATTGCTTAGGGGACATCTGTGACAGAACGAGTGGATTCCTGAAGAGCTATTCTTTAACTATGCCTACGGATGAAATTGTGAGTCATAGATGTTTACAGCTGCATTTCTTATGTAAAGGTTTGTTTTTAGAGACCCTTCAGTTCCAGCCCTCCTGCTTTTTGCTGTCAGCTACCTGAGGATTTTGGTGTGCTGTATGGAGTTGATGTTAAGAGACGAGGCCAGGTATATTTAAGAGCAGAAGTAGTGCAGTGACCAGTTGGGAGATGCTGACCAGTTAACCTAGAGGAGGGCTGCTGTACTAGTAGCAGCGCAGCAAGCTGTGCTACAGGGTATTTTCTTCACACTCCGTGGTTCAGGTAGTGTGCCCAAATACATACTGTTTTGTCAGTCAGCTATCAGTGTCGTCTTATCTTTCTGCCATAGTAACAAACTCATGAAGTTTCTAAAGCTTCATGGGTTTCACTGGAAAGCTTCATGCAAATGGTAAGAGACTGTGAACTAAGTTCAGCTTATACTGAAAGTCTTATTTTACCTCTCTTCTTTTTTTCCCCAGAATCTAAAAAATTCTGTTGGCATCATTGAACTTGTCATATTCTAACAAAACAGAAGCCAAATCACAGCTTGTTTGGAGTGTGAAGTGCACCTTTGTCTGTATTATTATGCATCATGATTAGAAGCTTGTATGTCTCTCAAACATCAGCAGGTAAAGTAGCTATCTGTAAAATAGAGGAGAAAGTAGTTTCATCCAATTATATAAAGAATATTACTTGCCTTAATTAGGATGTCAGAGTAATCCATATTCCCACTTTCAGGTATTTAGAATCAGATTGCTGTTCTGAAAGCTTCTGAAATTCCCCTGTTGAGGGTTTTTGGTTGTTTTTTGGTTTGTTTTTTTTTTTTTTTTTTAACAAACCAAAACGCAAACACGAGACAAAACATAAAACAAAAAACACCCAAAACCCCCACCACCAAATAGCACTGGGAGGTGAGAGATACATTTGCCTTGGCCAAGGTATTTTTTTCCACTTTTAACACTGGAATATCCCTAGTTGTAGTACTGGAAGGAATATTGTATAGCTGATGCACTTTGGAATGCTAGGGAAATTCCACAAGGTCACGGAAGTGCTGATATATCAGTATTAGAAGGAGGTGGAGTGGATGAACATGGCAGCTAGTAATGTAGTGCTGTGCAGACACCTGAGCTACCTTGGGTATTTGATTAGCACTGTGTGCTGTTTATACATATATATGGTTTACATTATTACCAGCTCTCCCATTTATTCTTAGTACAGAATTTAGTTAACAGGGAGAGAAAAGTATGTAATTATTCCTCGTAAATAAGGTTTTAAGGAAAAAAGGGCTTGTTAAATTTATTATCTGACTTTTTTAAAGGTATCTCTCTTGATGTTGAGGACCTTAGAGAATATGAAAATTAATACTATATATCTGTAAATGCCATTCAGATTCATGGAAAAGCAAATGGTGCTAAGGCAACCATTATGATTGTCAGGTGATGTAAGTGCATTCAGATGTGCATGCTAAGGTTGCCGTATGTAAAGCTGGGAACAAAGTGATTCAGCTGAATTTAAATCAAGGCACATGGTATCCTGGAAAGCAGTGGCTGAACTGCATTATGGAGTTATAGTGGATGAACAGCTCAAATGTGAGTTTCCAAGGTGATGCTGTGACAAAAGAGGCTAATGTTGTTCTCAAATGCAGTAATGAAATGAGTAGAGTTACATTCTTGCCTGTATGGGGTGGGTTGAAGTCATTACCAAAATACTGTGTACAGTTCTGGCATCGGCACTAAAATAAACAAACAAAAAAATTACTTTCTGCGAGGGGGATTAATCTCCAGTTTGATGGAAATGTAAGCAGTAGTGCCATGCAGTGAAATGTTAGAGTTAAATGTGCAACTTCTCAGCATAGCTGAGAGGTGACTTGATTGGAGTCCTCAGATACCTCCCTGGCAAGATAATACTGGATATTAGTGAGCTTTTTTAATCTTGCTGACAAGCACAAGAAGAATTTATAGCCAGATAAGTTCAAGTTAGAAGACTTTTAAGTCTTTCACGCTGAAGGTGATTAACCATTGGATTATGATAGGAAGAGCAGTCGTGTATTTCTTAATTTCTTAACATCTTTGAATCAAGAATGTGGAAAAAAATTCTTCTTGCTTCAGCCAGCTGCAAGTTACTGAACTTCTTTTGTTTCGTATAGGTTTAGAGAACTGTAATTCCTAAGAGGTCAGACTTGGTGATCATGCCAAAGAAAAAAGATGGGGAGCAGCTCCTCTTCTGTTTCACCAGCTTCCCTCTTTTTGAACAGGATAGGTGTAGGACTTTTCCTTGGAAATCTGGAACGTGCTTAAACCAGCAAAATCTTCTGCACAGGAGAAAGTAAGCAGGTATTGGTATATATTGGAGGTGTGTCAAAATAGTGTCCCATATATTTAGTCCAAACTTGTGACTGTAAAAAATCCTTATCTGTGGCTACAGTGTTAGCGAGCTGTTGGTAGGATAAACGTTACTTCTTTGCTGCCAGGGCGCAGTGCTGGCTCACGTTCAGCTTGCTGTATACCAAGTAGCCCTAGGACCTTGTCAGCAGCGCTGCTGTCCAGCCAGCCAGTCCCAAGCCTGTATCACTAAAGGAGTTCTTCCTTCCCAGTTCACAGCATGGAAAATGCTCAGTGAGGCTGAAGCAAAGTGATTTTTATTGAATCCACTTCAGAAAATAATAGCTTTGTAAAATTACTGAATTTATGTGTTAAAATTATTTATTGAATCATATCTTATATGTATATATTACATGTATTGTGTGAAATTATTTTATATGCAGCGATCCTCATTTTGAAGTGGATGCTGAGTAAAATACTGAATTAATCAGGAATGAAACTAGGGAGGGTAAAGCTGTAGAAGAAGGATTAAACAGCACTTTAATAATTTTGAGCTATGATAATGCATCGTGTGTGGAGACTTGATGCAAGTGTTTGACACTTTCTGAGCTCCAGAGCATTACAGTGAGTAGCCTGATGGTGGACTGAGCATCTCTTGGTGGAGATGACTGAAAACACTTTACATGTATTACATACGTTAAAAAGGTGTGAAGGGGAACATGTAAGCTTGAGAGCTCTCTCAGCTGCAGAGCTAACTTGCATATAATCCACGTGCTCCTCTGGATGGTAATTTCAACAGAAGCACCTGATAATTGAGTTTGGCAATTCTGGTTTCTTCTGGCTGTTTGTAAGAAGGCATGTAGCGTAGCTCTGCTGCTACCACGTTTGTGTTCTTTGTAGAAATTCGCTCTCTGTCAAGTCTTGATTGCTATTCTGGGGTGTGGTTCCTAGCACATGCACAAGGTCAGCTTTTTAGGTAGATGCAGGGAGTTTTGTGGTGAGCCTGTAGCTTGCAGGAGGAAGAAGTGGGGAAAATACACCACAACTGATGGAAAACCTGTTTTGGTAAGAGACCATGTAGACATTGTAGGTTCGGAAAGGTGTCAGCAGGTCCAAAGGCTAAGATCCCCAATCCCATGTCTCAGTGTTGGGATGAGGGTGGTAAACCACAGACATGACTGACTGTTCTCCCTACACAGCATTTCCTGTTTGAGTTTTTCAAGGCAGACTGCTGGACTAAATGGACACGGATCTCTCCTTGTAGGGCTTTGTTTTTTTGTGTTCATGTTGGAGAAAGGTTGTTTGTTTTTTTTTCTTTCTCCTCTTTTCCCCCACCTTATTGATAAAGGCTATACAAGTGAATTTACAGCTCTTGCTATGTTGAGAGTAACACCAAAGCATTTAGGGGAGTAAAAGTCATGGTTTCCCGTGAAAATTAAGTTGGCTTGCATCGGGACTGTTGTGGCCCCATCTCCTCCCACTTGCATGCTGGCAACTGCATCACCAGGCAGTGGGTTGGTCAGCTGAATTTGCTTCATGGGGGGCAGCTAGATGTAAGCGGGTGTGGAAAAACTGCAGCCCTGAGTTTGATTTAAGCCTTTGTGGAACCATGCTCCAAAAATTTTGGGGTAAATAGAGGCTTTCTGTAGAGGTAGTTGAGACCACAAGTGGTAATGGCCAACATTAGGATATTTGTAAATATTTCTTACGCTGTTGAAATAGAGCAGTAAACTTTGTTGTATGCTTAGAATGAGTGTCGAGAGAATTGAATTCTCCCATTGTTTAACGATGAAAGAGATGTCGTTGCTCTGGACTGGCTCCTGGAAGAGCCTTTCACTGCTGTAGTGATTTTTGGCCAGTTACTTCAGCTTCTTGTGTAGTTTCTCTGTCTCCTTGTATTCGATTTGCAAAGCTGTTTCTTTGAAACCACCTCTAACATCCAGAGATTTAAAATGAAAGCAGGAAATGCTACTGTATTAAAAATGCACCCCTGTTTTGGGTTGTAGGTACTTGACAGAAGTGTAACAATACTATGTTTTAAAATAGTAGCTTTCTCCTATGCGCTAAACTGTTTGCAGTGGAGGTGTAATGTAAACTTTAGTTTTGCTTTCCCAGTATGTACTGCAAGAGAACCCTTTAGAAGCACTTGAGTTTTCAGATTACAGATTGGAAAAAATCAAAATTTTCAAGGCTAGTAGTTTCAGTCAAAGCTTATCAGATTATTAAAACCTTTTTTCTTTTCTTTTCTTTTTGGAGGATGGAAGAAGTTAGTGTTATCCAGCATTCCTGCTGAGTATATAACTTACTGCCACTTCTGATCTTTGAAGAGAGATTTATCGCTTCCTGTGGCAATACTGAATACTCAAAAGGTACTCATTGATTACTTGATCCTTGCCTGCTTTCCATATTAATGCACTCTTCTCCTTTCTGCTCAGGAATGACTACTGTTGACTCCTACCTACTCTGAGTTACCTAGAGCATTAGATGAACCTAGAGTAGTTTATACTTGGCTCCTGTAGTGTATGTGGAAATAGTTTTGTCCTGTTGAAGCAGCTGCATCCTCTCCCTGTTCTACCAACGTTTTGACCTACATGAAGAAGAATTTGGCAGCTTCCATGACAGTATGATGGAGCAGATTATCAAATATTCAGATGTCTGACTTGCCTGACATGACATCTGTAATGTTTTTGGAGACATCTGCTTTGAGTGGCTTGTGCAACAAATCCTTAGCAATGTTTTTTTCTCCAGCTCCACCAGATTCAAAGAAGGGAATAGCATTGAATGTTTGTCCTGATCTGTTACCAGTCTGTCTCTCCCTGGTTAGAAGTACTTGATCCAGTGCAGTTATTGGTCGGTATGATATGTTACCACTGGTTCTTCTCCCAGAGCTGCCTCTTCAAACAGGCTGTCCCATGTTGGCAGCCACAGAGCATTTTCAGGCACCTTCTGGCGCTCAAGATACAACCTCTTGTCAAGATTCTGGAGAAAAGAGCACACAGTAGTCCTTATTTCTTTAAAGACAGATAATTTTTTGTATTGGTTTAGATTTACTCACTGTGGTCCTGGGCTTTCTTCTTCAAATTACAAAAAGTAGCGAGGTCCCTTGTCAGTACTGCTTCTATCTTTTCTAGTCCATATAGGAGCCTTGTCTGATACGGATCTTTGTACAGCCCTTCTTTGACTTCATATCACATGTGGTTTTGTATCTCCTAAACAGTGATACACTAAGCCTGTGCTCTTCTAACGCTGATCTCCTAAATACTATGCAGCTTTGTACATTCACCGCTCTGAAAGTGCAGGTCACTAGTAGATTGCAGAGAATGACTGTACTTCTGCACATTAACTGAAGAAGAACTGGTCAGTGTTTGAGATCTTGCACAAGTGTTCCAGGTCCTCTAGAACTTGTGTGGAAGTGAATGCTGAGATCAATAAATCTTATGGTCCTAAGAGTATCATATAACTATGCAGCGTAGTTATAACTGCATAGATGAAAAAACCCTCACTGTTTTGTGTCTGAAGTATATCCTTCATTTTATGTAGTGCCAGAGAGTGGTACAATAATTTGAGTTGGAAGGGACTTCTTCTGCTACCCTGGCTTGATGCCGGGCCGTCTTTGAAGTTAGATGAGGTTGTTTAGGGTTGTATTCAGCAAATATTTTCAGTAGCTGAAAGATCAGAGCTTCCACAACATCCCTGAGCAACCGACTCCAGTGTTTGTCCACTCTGTTGCAACTTGCCTGTTGCATCTTGTCCTTTCACTGTGTGTGTCTGAGAGTGTGGTTCCATCTTCTCTTTGCTCTCCCATTAGGTAGTTGAAGGTAGCAGCAAGATTTCCCCTTAGCCTTCTGCTGGCTAACTGTGTCAGTCTGTCCTTGTAGCTCTTGTGCTCTAGCCACCTCATTGTTTTGGCAGCCCTCTAATGGGCTCTTTCCTGTGTGTGCTAAGCTCAAAAATGGGCACATGGAACGCTTTAAATTTCCAGCTTATCCCTGTTTTCCTTCAAGCTTATCAAACCTTGCCCATATGTCAAAGATCTAATTGGAATGTAAATTTGTGCAAGGTATCTTATGCTAGAAAATATGCTGGATACTGTAACAGGAGTAGCCATCTTGCCGGTAAAGGAGGGTGGTGGTGGCTTCCTTCCCTCTGGGATATAATCATGGAGTGGATCAGAGCAAGTATGCCTTGCATTTTTGAAGTATGTATGTTTGCAATGCTGGGAAGCTTTGCCCCTTGGGTTGTACATTAGTAGGTTGATATTCTTTAAGCGGTGTCTGAGCTGCTGCTTCAAAACATCTCCTCAAAAAACTCTAGTAACTTATTACTGACTCTGCTTACAGAAATACCTTGTAAAGAGAGAAGAATGATGGTTGTGCCTTGCATTAACTCACCATCAGTGGTAACCTGCAGATACACCTGTAAACAATTCTGAATTTGTGTTGTCTATAGTGTGGAAAAGAACTACAACTCTTACTGTTATGTTTCTCTTTTCCACTACTAAGAGCTTGGGTACAAAACAGATCTCTCCACTATCATTTGCCAAGCAGAAGATGAGGTTTGAAAATTGAAAGAAAACTATTTCTTGATTCAAAATTTCAGGAAAACCAAAGTTAGGATGAAAGAATAGCAGTAGATTAAAGGAAGCTTCCATTCAGTTAAGGACTATTGGAGAGTCCTGGTGCGTTTCTTCCAGTGATGAAACTTCCAAGGTGATACAGTTTCACACGGGAGGTGTTCACTTAGCACCAGGTGTCTTCTGAAGAAGTCCTTCACTCTTCTTAAGGCTTTTCTGTGTTAATTTATGCGTTTTTGGAAATGATGGTCTTCCCCAGGGTTACAAGTCAGGCATAAAAACTCAGCTACCAACAGTAACTTTTTTTATATGCTTACCACCACTGTGTGCAAGCTCTCACCAGCACAGAACCTGGCAAGGATGCAGCTGGCATCAGCAGTCTTAATGTGCCCTTAGCAGTGGAGCACGCCTCACATATCCTCTGAGCATCCCCTGTTCTGGTCAGTGAATGTATATAGCACATGTTATTTTTACAGAGTAAGTTGTAAGTAAGAGATCAATTCCAAATGCTTTTCTAAAAAGCTCATTATTACTGAGCATCCACAACTCCAGCAAACTTCTTATCAGTAGTGCTCTTTGAAGCTGATAAGCAATTAAAAATAGACTTGCCAAGGAAAAAATGCAGCCAGAAGCCAGACTTGAGTGTCTTGTACTACATAAATGACAGAAGAACCGGGGCGGGGGGAAAGTACTTAAATTCAAAGGGCGTAGAACTAGTGTGAAATTCAACACTGCTTGGCCCGCATCACTGCGTGCAGCAAGAATATGTGCCTCGCTTGAGAATTACTCCTGTGGAGTTGCTTACTGTTCCCAGGCTTTTTAGCATGTATGCACATTGAGGACTGAAAAGGTTTACAGATGAGAGATAATGTGATGTCTTGTAAATATTTTAGTTCCATAAATGTGAATATTTTAAGTTCTTAATTGATAAGGGTAACGAAGCTAACTTTGCAACTCTTTGACAAGCTGAGGCTGTTCTTCCGCAGGGTAACAAGGTTAGAACTGCGTTAGAGCTGATTTTGTTACTTTATTGATAGTGTTACTTGCTGCATTGACAGTATATAGTAGGTTATACTTGGTCTCATTTACACTCCTTTAACAATAAAAACTACTTTAGTGTTGTGATTTGGTATTCCACAGCACAAGAGAGAAAGGCCATCTGAAGTAGGCATAACCAGCTCTAAAATGTCATATTGCGCTCTTAATTTGACATGGGGCATGCAGAGTTTTAGGTTGTAAGAACTGTAAATGCTAAAGAGTTTGAGAAGAGGTAAAGAGAGGGGTTTGTAAAATGAGTTCGTTCTTCCTGGTGGAAGGTTTTGAAGCAGATTAAAATACTCTTGGTTTTGTTTAAGGCTTTTTTGATAAGTGAAGGGGTCCTCAAGCAGGGATCAATGTTCTTCTAAGAGGTGTGAGACTATGTGTTTTCTGTTAAACAAGCATTAAACGTTCAAACAGTGCTTCCCCCCCCTCCCCTTCGCTTCCCTTTCTCTTTTATTTAGTTTCACTAGTACAACTCATCTGTTCTGTTCCAGAACATCAAGAGCTGCATGAAGAGTAGCCAGCATGAAGAGAACAAATCAGTCCAGGCAGAAGTGCAGAAGCGTCAAGAACATAAATGTAAATTAAGGGTTTTTAAAGTGTGGTATGCATTCCATGCCGAGGCAGTAGTTTCCTGAACACTTAAAGCTTACACTGTGCTGGAAGAAACCCTCTTGCCATGCTTCTCTTTTGGCTGGCCTGAGTGTTTGGGCACACCAGAGACCTGGTCTGGATGGAAATAAGTATCTTTTTGGCTGGGTGAGTTCTGGCCTGGATTAGTTTCCTGACCAGTTAACTGCAGTCTTAGAAGTGCTGGTGCTAACGTGAAGAATAGTTGGGGTGATGTGGGTGGGAGCGAGTGGGCAGTTCAAAGGCAGGGATGGCTTCTCTGACAGAGTTAGTGTGCTTGAAACTGAGGCCTTACTCCTGGTGGAAAGGTGATTTTTTCTCCTCCAGGGTTGAGTGCCTTGGTGGGATTTTTTTTTTTTTTTTTTTTTTGCTTCATTTACTTTGAAGGTTGATTGTAACGGCACTTTTAGGGCTCAGTGTATGAGAATATTTGGAACATGAGTGCAAATGAATTAGATGTGTGTATAAAATAGATTAAGCTACTTAAAACTTGGCCATGAGGGCCACTGTCTAGGGTTCACCTGGGTTTGATTCTGTTCACATCTGTTCCAAAACTTACTAATTCAGATGAACTTCCCTGTGATCTGTGATTAATAAGTAAGGATGACTTAATTTAGCTCCAGGAGTTTGTCTTGTCCACCACCCTTCTGCCATAGGTGCTTCCAAAACTCTTCTGGAATTTCCTGTCCCTGCTGGAACAACAGCAAACTACATCTCTACATTTGACAGCCTGACATTAAGTTAACTAGCATTGACTTTATGCACCAGGGTGTAATTTGTGAGGTGACTAATAGTTCCTGCATGGGCAGCTGTTGTTCGTGGGGTAGGACTTACGTTACCATCCCAGGGATGAGCACCTCCTGCTCCTCTGATTTGAAGCCTGAATTCCCTTGTCCAGGCAGAGCATCGCTACTTAATGAGTACACGTGCAAAGATAAAAGGAACAGCTGTTCCCTAGAAGTTTGTTCTTGAATACATGTTTTCCTCTAAGGCTTCATCTAGATGAGCAAAATCCAAATACTTGTAGCTTATCATGAAGTCTCCAGAATGCCATGAAACTTGTTGCACTGCTGTCTTCTCAGGTGTGGTAGTGTCTGGTGTTGCTGTTTTGATACCATGCAGCACTACATCAGATAGCCAAAGAATCCTGTTCCGGTCAGACTGATTTTGAAGAAGCACCTTTTTTTTGCTGTTAGCAATTTGCTAATAGCCTAAATGAAACCCTAATTTAATGTGTGAGGGGGAAAATGTCCACAAATACTTATTGATAAAATTGTTAACCTTTTCCAGTATCTCTCGTACAGTATTAGACTTTACTTTTTGTGGCAACGAAATTTACAGGCTGTTTTAACCTGAAGTAGTTTTACATTGTTCTCAATTTGTTATCTTCAAGTATTCCAGTGGTCTTTTGTGAGCTCCTTCAACACTTTTATGTTAAGAAGAACTGTAAAAGGGAGGGACTGATAAGTTTTATGATCTAGCATCAGATGAAAATTAATTTCTCTTACTGCTATTTCTAAAGTGTAAATCTCCCTGTATTGCACACCTGATAAAATTGCGTATTTGTCCTTGTGAAATGAACTGTCAGGTTAGCAAAACAGAATGCGTTTCTTAAAATATTAAAAAGGCAAACATTTCCAAAAACATCATTATGGAAATGTTTAATTCACATTTCCCTGCGTTCACTAGAGAAGTCTGTTATGACTAAAGAGCTAGTGTCATCTGGTGAGACTGCACTAGCAGCTATTGGAAGAAATAGGGGAAAATTTAAAACTAAAATTTAAAAGAATGTTAGATAGGAATGGAAGAAGAAGTTAAGGAAGACTAGAACAAGGTTTAAGGACAAGAACTATTACTGAAATTGTCCCTACTACCTTCTCAATAGAACTTTAATTCTCCAAGTGTAAAGGAAAAACAAGGGAAAAAAAATAAATCGTTCTTCCAGAAATAAAGCTGAAATGCTTCCATCAGACTGCTTTCTTCATTAAGGCGTACCATGTTGAGTTAAAAGTTAGTTATAGCCCAAGTGACTTTAATATGCGTGGGATTTGTTGTCAGTAACTGCAGTGATTCTTTTTTTTTTAATTATTAGTGTTATTTTTCTTCACAATGCAAGTTTCAAGCAGTTGACATTATTGTATTAAGCTTTCCTCTCAATTCTAGGCTACAGTTTATGATGGCAGAATTAGCAGTATTAGTTCTGGATGAGCTGTGATTCTGGGGCCTTTTGCCACCATCAGGTGCAAGGATTAAGAGGGAGCTTGTTCTGCAAACAGCTGAGGAAAGATACGGAATTGAGTTTCCTTCTGTCTTGCTGGGTGACCCTGTATATATACTCTGTTTCCATGTCTTGCACCATGCATCTTCCCTTGAGTTCTTGATCCAGAGCAACAGGTTAACTTTATCCTGAGTAATTGCAGGAAATCGCAGGGTGTGCTACGCGGTGACTGAAAAATAGGGGTCAGTGCTGAATGAAGGTTCTCATCACTTTGAATTATTTCATGAGAAGTGATGAATGTTTGAAAGAGCTCTGCTAAGATCCCTGGGCAGGAGCAGCAGCTAGGAAGATTGCTTTTGTAGCTTATAGAAGGAGAGGAAAAAATGAAAATGGGAGGAAAAAAAAAAGACTGGAGGTAGTTGTAGAAATGTTGCAGGATGCATTTTGATTCTAACTCTACACCAAGCTAGGTGTGGGTAATGAATGTCCTGTAGCCAGGGAGATGGCTTGACTGTGCTCGTGAGAGTTCATTAAGGGTAAAAGCTAAAGTTTATTTTTGATAATGGCTGGTCCAAAATGTGCTACTTTCATGTAAGTAAAAGGTAACTTTGGTTCGCAATTAACAACTAATTGAACAAAATAGTAGTATGTGGGTTTGATTACAGTTAAATGGTATTGAATTTAAACAGGAAGGCACCCACAAACTGGCTGTGCCCCAGAAGGTTTGCAGATGCTTGAGAGAAGGTGATTTCACGGTAGTGTGTACTTGGATGGCATGAGGTGGAGGGACACAGCTCAGTGTAGCCACCTAGCTTCTGGGATACAAGGTTCTTGGTGCTGTGGTTTGCTTTGAGCTGACGCTGCTGCTTACAGTGGCCCTGGCACTCTTAACCTGCTCCCTTAACTGTGTCTGCCCAAGCTTTCCTGTGGGGAATCAGACCAGGAACCGAACATGTTCTAACATAATTAACTAGTTTTTCCCTGCATTAGTTTTTAGCTGGAATTAGTTCTCGGTCGAGTTCATTATGGTGAGTGATTTATTCTATCATAATGTGAAGGAAGGGAAAACGTGAGAGCAGCTCTTCCAGCAGCAGTGCTGTGTTTTCCTGTCTTACAGGGTTTATGCAACAATTATGCAAGTTAAGAATGTGGTCTCCTGTCTGGTTAATGGGGAGAGAGGTGGGTTCCTCTAGATGCTAATTTAGCGTAGGGATCCACTTAAAAGCTTTGAATCACTCTCTGGAAGAATGTACTCTTCTCCCTGCCCTGTTTAGGGAGGCCAGCCTTCCAGCACAGATGCCTCTGTTGGGTAACCACCAGCAGGACTTCAGACACTACCATAGCTGACTGTCTGCATCTGATCCCTTTGCAGGGTCAGTACCTAAGGAAACCATCCTTCTACAACTATATGTTTGCAACTGCACCTATCTTTCCTGTAGTTTTTTTTACATATTTCCTGAGGCTTCTTCACATTGACAGGCCACTTGTACACAGAAAAAGCACAAGCATTTATTAACCCATGATGAAGTTCACTCTTCTGTCCTAGGTTTCTTGCTTTTCCTTTTCCTTACTCTGAGATGCTAAAATATTTCTCAAAGTAACTGCTTAATAGTGGATTAATGAGAATGCCTTGGTCTTTTCCAACAGATGTTTGTGAAACAGTATATTTGATTTTTTTGTTTTTATTTTCAGTGCTAGTGTTGTAAGTGGCAAGGAGGAAATGAGAAAACAGCTGAAGATAGGCGCAGCAGTCATAACCAGTGGCTGTGGAATTTAATGTAGTAGGCTAATGAAAGCTCTAAGTTTCCAGCATGAGAAAATCACTTAATAAAAGAAACTCATCCCACCTTTCTAGTTATTGCTCTTTGTAGTAAATCTTTAATGTTTTGCATGTGATTGCACCATGAAAGTATCCTGTCCCAAGCTGTTCATGGGACGCTACCTGTTCCTTAGTTTTGAGCTTTGTCAAGTAGTTTCATGTTCCTAGGCTTATCTTTAAAAGAAAAAAGAAGAAAGAGTTGGTTCCCTCTTTCACCTGTTCCTAAAGAATTCAACACAAGGTTCTTAAGCTTTTATACAACTTTTATTTATAATTGGATGCTTAAGTGACTCAACCCCTGTTAATATTCTGTATTTCTGTGGGCAGTTAGCAACAGAATTGGATGAGAGTCTAGTATGAAATTCCAGTCTCTATGTCTATATCCACAGGATAACCTGTGCGTCTTTGGCTTTATGCACAGCTAGCCTGTTTGGATCCAGCTGAGTCTTTTCTTTTGGGTGTAGTACCATGGCTGAACTGCTCCTAGAACACCTTGAAGCTGAGAAGCTTTGTAGCAGTGTTTGTGATGTGCTGAGACCAAGCTAGCAAAGTGTACTTGGATTTCATGGCCCTACACAGAGGTCTCCAAGCATCTTCCTACCACTTTCCAAATGGTGTCAAGATTTTTTGATTCTGATGCCATACTGCGTGGAGAGCAAGAATTGGTGTGCTTTTAAACTGAGAGAGGGGGTCTTTGAGAAGTGATTGCACATACACCTACTTCATAGTCTGCATTTGTTGCCTGTCTAGGGGTACTACTGGTATGCCCAGGGGATTGGGAGCAATTGTAGTGAATAAGAGCAGCGCTAGGAAAGGCTATACTTTAATGCTTTGTGTTTTATGTATATCTGTTTGCTTTAAAAAAGTTACATTCGTGCCATGCTCATCCTTTATCGGGGAAGCCCTGCTGGAGGAAATGGAAAGGCTGGCTACCTGTTAAACTGCCTTATCTTTGACTGTGCTTTGTTGGGAGGCTTCTCAGAAGAAAAATAGGGCTATTTGATGATGGGGAAGGAGAATGGCCAAGGACTCCTGCAGTTACTTTGTATCTGCTAATGTCCTTAAATACTTATAGACATACATACTGACTGCAAGCAGGAAAAAAACCCTAAAAATGCCCATTTGTCCATAAACCCTGTTGGATGTCTTTATTTTTAAAAAAATCTTTCTCTTGCTTTAAGTGGCAGAAATACTGCATAACTGTAGCCTCTTAAGTGAAGTTTTTACTTTTCAGCTTTTAAAGGTTCACAGGGTATGCAGGAGAAACGTGTCTCCCATATTTTAACATAATGCTTTATTTCCACTCCCATATCAATTGTAATAAGTGGCTAATCCATAAGCGTCAAAGCCATGACAGTTTTGGAGCGGGATGTAGATGTGGATTGACTCGAGTTCAAAGAGTGAATGTGTTGCAGGGTGGGGTTTTTTTGCGTGCACTAATGTAGCTGCCGATATTTTCATTATTCTATGAATGCCAAAAATTTATTGACAGCTAGGATTTGGCCTCATTGTTTCTATTGATTGGTGAGTTTTTTTATTTTTTTCTCAAGTGAACTGTATATTACAGCACTAAATCTACTTTTCAATTGCTTTGAATGTCCCACAGTGTTTAATGAGACTGTACCTTGTTTGGCAAAAAATAAATATTTTATTGTTATTTAGTCCATGAAGCTTGATGCAGTTCAGGGTTTTTTTAAACATTGGCTGAGAGGCAGGCAAATGCCTCTTTGACAGTAGCTTTATTATAAATAACCCAGCCAGAAAAACATGCAGTGGCACTAACCATCCTAATGTATAAACATCTGTCTGGATTTGTACTGTCTGCATTGACATCTACAGCAAGTTGTCCTTAATGCTTCTACAGTAGAGATGAGTGCTGTTGTCAACCTGCACTGATTGAATGCTATGTCTCTCAGTCTTTTTGTGTTGATATGGTGAGTTTTACCAGCCTTGCTGTACTGGAATTTTTCTTAAATCATGTTCCTGAATGTTAAGAGGGTATACCTTCAAGCTGAATGCTTCGCTGGTTAAGCGTGAGGCTTTTGGAGGGGACCTGGAATGGCAAAATGTTGTGTCGTAGCTAGGCTGAGACTTTCTTCTGTGCTGCAGCTAGTAGGGCTGTTGGCATTAAATCAGTTTCTCTCGGGCAACCTTTTGATTCCTTTCCAATGGTTAAGGTGTCGGTTGTATCAAATGCATACCCCATCTTATTTCTGCTTGTTTCAGTTTTTTAGGTGAGCTGCCCATCAGTTATTTGAGAAAACTTAGATCTGCTGTGTGGCTGTCACAACTGTTTACCTGGCTAGTTGCATTGTGACAGTACAGTGAGCTGTTGGTGACACAGTGTGTCTTGTTTGAGTTGGTAGAGCCCATTGAGCGAGCATGTGTGTAAAGACTAGCTTGAGCTATTACATGGGAATTGTGTTGATTTCTGATGTTCTTTGGTCTCTCCTTGGCCGCTCTTCTTGTTGTGGAAGCTCATCTCTTTCATTTTTTTCAGTCTTGATTTACCAAATCATCTTCTGTTAACTGCTGCTTTGTTTTCCTTTTTGGATTCAGTTATTGTGGAACTAAACTATAGATATAAGGTATAGTAACTGGTAGGAAGAGAGCTGAAGATAAAAGCCAGAAATAAAAGGTTGGGAGAATGGTAAGACAAAGTACGTTCCAGCAGTTTTTATTCCTAGTGTTCTGCGATAATGGTCTTAGTTGTAGCAAACAACGCATGTTCTCTGAAATACTGGAAGTTTTTTCTCTGAATTTGGGTGGGTAGTTTCTAGGAGTGTAAATCTGTGAAAAGTTGAGGAAGACACGCTTCTATTAAAATTAGTGGAAAGGGAAAATCTTCAGCAAGCTGCAGGATCGCATCCAGTGGGTTGATGGTGACTCCTGCAACAAATAAGCTTTCCTCTGAAACCCACTTTGTGAAAAAGGAGGATTAAGTTTAAAAAAAAAAAAATAAAGGGAAAAAGCTAGCAAATAATTTTAAGACAGAGTGACTGAGAGAGAATTGGCATGGACTGGCAGCGCAAAGCTCATGGCAGCAGAGATGAAGAGTCTTTCCAGAGAGCTTATTCAATAGGAAAGAGCCCATGTGTTTTGCCAAGTCCCCTTTAATCTTTGAAGCTGTGAGGCTGTCCTCTGTCCTCCCAGTTAATTAAATTAACTTATTAATTTATTAATTTAATAAATTATAATTTATTAATTATAAATTTATTTTTAATAAATCAAAATTATTTTAATTTTTAAATTAAAATAGAAGTATTTTAATTTGAAAATCCACACTTCCTTGGGAAGAAATCTTGGCAGCTTGGCAAGATTTTTTGACCTGGTCAAGACTCCTGTATACTACTTTATTTTTATGGTACATTTTTACTATAACCTGGAGTGGTGTGTAGTTTTCCTTAAAATACTGTAACTTTTCCCCTGCTGGCCCAGAGCCTGCTTTAAAAACGGTCATTTTCAGATTAATTTAAATCTACTGAAAGGAACAGACTGTAGCGCGTAGCATGGGATAGACAAAGTAAATGCTCATCCCTGTGCT
>JAVJGI010000036.1:319676-360224 GCA_035590275.1 Ibycter americanus
GCGCTGCAGTGCGTGTGGCTGGCCGCTGGGGGGCAGCCGCGCCGCGCCGGGCGCCTCTCGGGCTGCCTGCCGGCAGGGATGTGCCCGGTAGGGACAGGTAGCAGACTCCAGGCCGGGAGAGTAGCCTCTCTTAGGAAAAGAGAGGAAGCTGCAAGAAACAGGGCTGCCTTCGTTTCGTTACTGAACGGTTGTAAGAGTTCTTGTGCTTATTTCACACACGTGCGCACCCCTCTTTGTGAGCATCCTTTCAACGAAGTCTTGCCTGCAGGCAGTTGTTTGGCCTCAGCGTAAGGCCGCGTTCTCAGGCTGGCAAACTTTCCTGACAGTGGGAGCTGTATGCCAAGGTCTTCGTGTATGTGAGTGACCCGTTCCTTGGTGGACACAGGACGTGCAAGCCTGAGATGATCTCTTCCTACACTCCGCTGGAGGACCTGCTTCTGCAGGATCCTAGAGGACACTGGCAAATCTTGGCCTGTTGTCTTGCTTTCAGGTGACTTAGCAGGCTTGTTACCAACTTTGATATTGGCAATTAACGTGAAGGTCCTTATGAGAGCCCCACCTCTGCTCAGAGCTGCCTGTGCTTCTGTCAAGGTTGCTGACCTCTGCTCTCTGCCTCTACAAGGCGCCAAAATGGAATTGCATTAGCTCTGCAGATGGGCTTTTGCTACTTTTCCCTCCATCTTAAATCCTTTATTACCCCTCCATGCCATTTACCACGTTCTTATATTTTGTTTAGCTCAGTCCTTCCTTTTCTTGTTCAGAGACTTTTAGTCACCTGAAAAGGCTTCTCCTCTCTCTGTGCAAATACTTGAGATAATTGAAAAACAGTTTGCGCCAATTGTTTCGCAGTTGCTGTAGGCCAAAGACCAGCGTTCAGTTCTGATCGCCTGCTGGCTAGTGTTAAGTACTTACATCATCTTGTGTACTTCAGCTGTTTGTCCATATGGATTTGCTCTGACTTGAAAAGCTGATGGGTGGTGAGGGAAAGGCGAGGCTGGATCCCTGCGGGGAGCGCGCAGGAAGCCATATGCCGGTATTGCCGGGGTTCTGGTGCCCCCTGCAGGCTGCTGCTGCCTGCGACAGGGTGGGTGTCGAGGCAGCGCGTTAATAATGTCCCTGGTCTGAGCAGGCTGAGGAACGATGTGAGCTATATTGTTCTCACAACAGAAGTGGAGGATACTAAAAAAGGCGGTAGAGTAAAAGGAAGGACTCTAAAAATAATAGCAATTACATATCTTGTGGTTCTTGAAGCTAATGAAGACTGACAGCTGTGTTTCACGCTTCTGGATGTAAGCCTGTGTATTTCAAAAATGAGGATGCAAGATCAAGTGTAGATACTTGAAAGTATTACGATGTGGGATTTAGGTGTTGAGTTCACAAGACAGGTTAAATATGTTCCATTAGCTGGTCCTGAGAGGCCAGTCAGTTAAATAGGAAAATGTGGCAGCCTCTTACCAAATGTGGAATTTGAATCAGAACTTTTATCACAAGCTTAGCAAAGAAACTGGCATTGTTGTTACTTGTTTCAGCAGTAAAATTGACCTTGGTACCTTTTTAACACTTCAGTGAGGGGTATAATAAATTGTATCTTGATGCAGGGAATGTATTTGACGTGGTTGTGGAGTCTGCTTTCATTTTTCCAAAGTAAACCACTTGAAACAGTGGTAGACTTATGAAATACTCCTTTACTATGATTTTCACTATCTTCATTTGGCGAAAAAGACAGCTGCAAAGTGATAACTTCTTTTAGCTATTACTACTCTTGAAACAACCTTCCTGCAGAACGAGTATGCAGGAATTTCATATTTTACCCTGGCAGCAGAAAAGAATGCTGAACGGTCTGAGGAGGAAGAAAATCTCAATGTTATGCTTGTATGGAGCTCTTCTCAAAATTACAGTTAAGGCCCACCAAAATGCTGAGCTTTGGTATTGCTTGCTTATGACTGTGTGGATAAATTTAACCCAGGTACCATGAGAAATCATCAGAGTCCACCAGCTGAGTCCACATCATTTAAATTGAAGTAAAATTTTTGCCTGAGCCTTGTCTGCAGGCTGCAGCTCGTTTGGCGCAGAGAGAGCACCATGCATCACCCTCTGCTCTGCTCAGGGCCAGGTGGTACCCAGCAGTGGGAGCAGGAATTGAGCTCCGGGCTGCATACACGAAATACACTTAACTTGATCATGTCCTTTTTATTTTTGTTGTTCAGAGAAGTTTAAACATCCAGGAAATAGTAGTTTGTTTGACACGAAACAAGTGAGGGTTAATTTCTTGTGTTCAATTCTTAGTGCTTTTTCTTTCTGGAAGAGTTCTGCAGTTCTCAAATGTAATACTTTCTTTAAGGTTGGCTTTTTACTTTTAACAATGTTACTTTTGTACCTTTAAAATTTATAGCCTAAGACTGCCTCTGATATTGCTAAACTATGTGAAGTGACTAAACAAGCTCAGTAAGGAATAATGCTGCTGTACATCTTGCCTGTGGGATTTGTGGTCTTTGAGAAACGGGAACATGCGTATCACTTAATCTCTCTTCCTTGCTTTCCTTCCTTTCCAAGAAACTGGTACAGTTGTCTCACTTTGGGCAGCATTCTGTGATTGCCTGGGTTTGCAGTGGTGACAGGCTAGTGGAGACCTACAGTTCTCAAATCCTGTTTTCTGCAGGGCAGCAGTATGTTGCTGCTGTTGAGCCGGTTGTTTTCATTTAGGCCTCTTGTCCCTCGGGGGGGGTGTATATGCGATTGTTAAAATATGTTGGATGGTGAGCAGCATTCATTCTCTTGTTTTTGCAGCAGGAAGGTGAAATGGAAGGTGAGGCAGTTGAAGCTATTGTGGAGGAATCAGAAACTTTTATTAAAGGGAAAGAGAGAAAAACCTATCAAAGACGCCGTGAAGGTGGGCAGGAGGACGATGCTTGTCATATACCACCAAACCAGGCAGATGGAGGTGAAGTAGTACAGGATGTCAACAGTAGTGTGCAGATGGTGATGATGGAACAGCTGGATCCAACTCTTCTTCAGATGAAGACTGAAGTAATGGAAGGTGCAGTGTCTCAAGAAACAGAGGCTACGGTGGATGACACACAGATCATAACACTTCAGGTTGTTAATATGGAAGAGCAGCCTATAAACCTTGGTGAGCTTCAGCTGGTCCAAGTACCTGTACCAGTGACTGTACCTGTTGCTACCACATCTGTGGAAGAACTTCAGGGAGCTTATGAAAATGAGGTTTCCAAAGGAGGCCTGCAAGAGGGAGAGCCCATGATCTGTCACACCCTCCCTTTACCAGAAGGCTTCCAAGTAGTGAAAGTGGGTGCAAATGGTGAGGTGGAGACACTGGAACAAGGTGAACTTCAGCCACAGGAAGATCCCAACTGGCAAAAAGATCCAGACTATCAGCCACCAGCCAAAAAAACAAAGAAAAACAAAAAGAGTAAGCTTCGCTACACTGAGGAAGGCAAAGATGTGGATGTCTCTGTGTATGACTTTGAAGAGGAGCAGCAGGAGGGTTTGTTGTCTGAGGTCAATGCAGAAAAGGTGGTGGGCAACATGAAGCCACCTAAACCAACAAAAATTAAAAAGAAAGGTAAGCTCCCTAGCTGCAAGTGGGTTTTGAAAATGTGTTATGGTGGGATATGATTGCAATATGATTGAAGTGACTGAGTAGATTGCAAGTGGGAGGAAAGCAGACACGCCCAATGTCATTTACGCTTTATATAATAGTGCTGAGCTCTGTTTCTTGGGCAGACCTTTCAGCTCCTCCATCTAGGTTATAAAGGGGCTCATTTTCCTCAAGTATGATGCTGTGGCATTAGTATTCCCATATAACTACAGTTGAAAATATTCTCTCTGCTGTAATACTTATGTAAGAGTTTGTGTACACGTGGTTTACATCAGGAACAACAGTATAATTAGTTCTGTGGCTTTTTTCCTAACCAATTGCTGGGTAAGGTAGATGGTGCAAAATACAGCAATAGGTATTTTTTATTTTTCTTAAAACTGTAAGTTAAGGAACCGTTTTTAGAGTGGGGAAGGAACATTGAGTGCTGGCATACTAATGAAACTTGAAGGCAAGCCAGCCATAGGCAATGACTGTTCCTAAGGATATGCAGTTGAATTTCATGGTACATGGGTCACTTCCAACTTCAGATATTCTGATGGTTCCTTGTAGTAGTTAAGTCCCCAAGAATCTTTCCTTTTCCCTGCTGCTCTCTTACATTATGCAGTAGACCACAGTACTGTGAAGAATAAAGATGATTTCCTTTATGGCTAGGTGTAAAGAAGACATTCCAGTGCGAACTGTGCAGCTACACTTGCCCGCGTCGTTCCAACTTGGACCGCCACATGAAAAGCCACACTGATGAAAGACCACATAAGTGCCATCTCTGTGGCAGGGCTTTCCGGACAGTCACGTTGCTGAGGAACCACCTCAACACTCACACAGGTACTCTTGTACATTGCTTTTGTGGGATCTGCTCTGTTGTTAGAACAGATATAAACCCACGATGGATCTATCTTAGATCCAATTCTTCTTATGGAACAAGCTAAAAAAGGAGAAACTGTGCAGTGCTGCTGTTTGTTTCTCATACGAATGCAGTTGTTTTCTGCTTGGCCAGGTAGGTGCACAGCTTGTCCTGTATACAGGGATAAAACTGATCTTGGGCTTGATGTGAAATTACATGAAGTTACAGAAATACTCGATTTGTCTTGGGCATGACTTGGAACTGTAGTATGTTTCTGTGCTTCTTACTGATTTTCTGATATAAAACTATGGGTAGTTGAGCTGTAATTAAACTTAAGCTTGTTGTGACTTTTCTGCCAAAAAAGTGTAATTCATATCCCTTGTTTTCTATATGTACTTACGTTATGTCTGACTGGGTGGTTTGAAATTTGTAAATAACCAACTGATACAAAAATAATGGAGTCCGTTTCCTTGCTGATAGGATACTAATTCTCTAAGATCTTCAATCCATTAGTTATACAAAAGCTCAGACTCTTGTGTATTATTTGCTAATCTAAACTTTCAGAACATGAAAGCAATGTGGCTGATTCACTTTAAAAAAAACCCCAACAAACACCAAAAATTCTGTCCTATATTTTCTTTTGTCACTAAATCAATGTCATTGTCTTCCTGTTTCACTGCAAACAATTAGGTACTCGCCCTCACAAGTGCCCAGACTGCGACATGGCCTTTGTGACCAGTGGAGAGTTGGTTCGGCATCGCCGCTACAAACATACCCATGAGAAACCATTCAAATGTTCAATGTGTGATTATGCTAGTGTGGAGGTATGTTAGTTAATTGTTACAGCGCTGAATACTTCCTTGCATGCCTCAAAGCTTGTTCACCATCTGTTATAAACTGTTCTTAGGCATTTCCTATTTGCCCACTTGTTCAAGAGGCTCTGAGCAAAAAAAGTTATAAATCAGGTCTGCTCTGGGGTTTCCTCAGTTAATGAGAAAAGTTTGAGAGCGTTTATGCATAGAAATCCTAGGCAATGCCCACTTCCTCTTTGGAGAAAGCAGTGTTGTCATTGTATCTTAAATTATTTGGCCTTTAAGATGGTTGCAGGAATTGTAGCGTACTCCATGTTGAAGGAGGCAGCCATCTCCTGCTGCACTAGCTTGTACTTTCAGACTAGAGGCACCCTCCCACTTTAGAAATGTGCATTCTGCACACTGTTTATGCCATTAAGGTGACTGTAGCCAAAACTAATGAGCCTTTGCCTCAATATTGGTGAAAAGCAGTTTTGCTAATATTGGGTGATTGTCTAATTTGCTCGAGCAGATTAAGCTGCCTTGAATGCTCTCCCCTATGCAGCATTGTCCTGGAGCATAAGTAACAGCTTTTATATTGTGATTGGAAATTTGAACAAGGTGATAAGCAACATAATTCTAAAGAAAATGGGATGTCTGCAGTGGAAGAAGGCTACAGTGGGAGAGCTTGAATAGGGGCTTCGAGCTTTTTTCCTAGCCACACTGACTGCAGTGCTGTAATTCCAGGTCCTGTGGTTTGAATGCTGAATAAATTGCGTTGCAGTGGTTTTCATAGTATGAATTAGGAAAGAATAATCGAGTTGGTCCTTATGTGAGCTCTTGCTGCGTTTCGTAGACATAGGTTGGTAATTAAGCAGTGTGGTCAGGCTGAAGTAGAAAGTGCCTTAACATTTGTGTTCTTGCTGACCTTTGAGCTGGGTTTGTACCTTGTAAATAAAAGCAGGAGAGGAAAGGAATTAAGTCACCCTGTTGATTGTAGGACAAGAATTCTGTTGTTCTTAGTAAGAAATTGATTTATCTTACCTCTGAAAGTAACTGGAGAGGACCCAAGAAAGCACCCCGTGGAGAAAGAGATACTGTACATGGCACGCTAACCCCCCCCTCCCCAATGTTCCTTGGGTGCATGCTTTCCCAGAACAGTTTCTCGGGTGTTTCCAGAGTACTTTCAGATGCTGAGATGGTCAATAAAAGTAAGGTGAACATGGGACACTAAGTCAGGCTGCACTGAGTGTGGGAGCAAGCATCGAGCAAGACTGGGAATGAGGTTGGGAGGTGAAGTAGAGTGGGCAGGAGCACGTAGCTATAGACAGTGTGAGAATGGCATTGAAACATGCTTATTTGGTCTAGTGGCAAGATAAAAATAGACTACCTTAAACTCTTGACTGATTCCTTGTACTTCTGGCAATCTGACCTGCTCGTCTATGCTAACTTCAGTCTTGCTTTTGACTGCCAGGTTAGCAAATTGAAACGCCACATTCGTTCTCACACTGGAGAGCGTCCGTTCCAGTGCAGCTTGTGCAGCTATGCCAGCAGGGATACCTACAAACTGAAGAGGCACATGAGGACCCACTCTGGTATTGATGCCATGTTTTTCTAGTGTGGTGTTTACATTTTAGTGTCCGAGAGTGCTGAGGCTGCATACAATGTGTGCTAACACTTAAACAGCAAAAGAAATGCTATTTTGTAGTTTAATATAAAACCTTTATAAAGTCTGTAGCTGAAGAGAATGTGCCATGATTTGTAAGCGCTAGTAAATTCATAACCTGATAGTAATTACTGCACTGAGATATGAGCTTGGAGGATTCTGATTTCCAGTCTGACTGTGAGGTGATAAAATATGTGCACTTCTAGTATGAACAGAAGAAACTTCTATTATCAGTGTTCCACTTCCAGTTGAAGATCGTAACCATTTACAGTTTCATGCTTGAGTGTAGTTGCAAAACCATCTCATGCATGTCAGTTCATAAAGATCCTACATTTTTTCTTCAGTAGAAGTCAGGATGGTTTTAGCACAGGATGTTACTGGAGTGCAGTGTACTGGATAAATGAATCATGTTGCTAAAACTGAAGGGGGGCGGGGCGGGGCAATGTCCTTGCGTGTATGCATGAGCATTCAGAATGCCAGCCCCCCAAAAAATCTGATGCTGTTTGCTGTTTTCTGGCAGCCTGTACATAGGTCTTCCATGCATTTCTCAGAGTAAGGATAATAATTTAACTCATTTGCCTAAAGGTTGAACTCAGATCTTTTTGTAGAAAGATGCGTACTGGAGCTAAAACTTCTAGAGGAAGCGACATTACTGAGCTCTAGAAAGAGTTACTGTTTCTATCAACTAGCTGTCTGTTGCAAGTTTCTGGGAGGCTGTTTTGTTTGGGGCTTCTTGGTGAGATATCTTTTTAACTTGTGCTATTTTTTTCCTTCTGCTACTGAAGGAGAGAAGCCATATGAATGTTACATCTGCCATGCTCGCTTCACTCAGAGTGGTACCATGAAGATGCACATTTTGCAGAAGCACACAGAGAATGTGGCCAAATTTCACTGTCCTCACTGTGATACTGTTATAGCGAGAAAGAGTGATTTGGGTATGTATTTCACAAAAGCGGCCATTTGGTGAAGATTCTACAAAACACTTACCAGAATTAGAGTTCACGTAACCCAACTGCTGTCTCTTAATCTAACGCTTCTGGTACCTGTGCAACATGAAGCACAGACTTAGATGTGTGCCTGGTAAATACACACTATTAGCTTACAATAGCTGCTGCAAATGATAAGAATTTTCTGTTTCTTTTCATTATTTGAAAATGTAGCGTGTTGTCCAAGCATACGAGGCAAGTTACTGTTTTCAGGCCCATAGATGCAAGGCATTTATTGAACTTGGACTGAGGTTACAACTGCATATGGATTGGCATCTGAAAAACTGAAAGGTTACTTTGCTTGCACATTGGAGGCTATTAAGTTTCATGCAGAGATATTTTCATCAAGCTAAAAGGTTTGAATTAGATGAAATAATTTAATTTTCCAGGATGTGGAGCTGTGTGCTTCAGGCAGGGTAGGAGAGACTGAGTTGTCACAAAAGCCCTGAGTCCTTGCAGTAGGAAAGTCTTGATCTGGTGAGCAGTACCCAGTGTGATTCCAGCAAGGAAGCTCTTTTATATTCTACAAGAAGGTGAAAGATAATATCACGCCCAGAGCAGCTGAGGAGAAGGAAGAAGCCACGATTTGGCAGAACTTTCTGTCTATAAACAGAATATCACCCAAGTAATGGGAAAGCAGGCTTCCTTCCAAGAAAGACAAACGCAGAGTGCTACAGTGAGAGGCAGTTTGAGAGGATGGCAGTCAGTTGATGTCAGGAGCAAATGAGCTGATTTATAACAGAGGAAGAATTTTTCTTCTAATAATGCTCTAATCTACCCTAAGCTACCTCGTGCAGCTGTGGTGTGTTCTTAGTTGGAGGATTTTAAAGAAGTGACTAGAACCTCTGTTGGGGATTATCTGCTGGTGTCCCTGTTGCCTTCTAGCCCTGTCACTCTGACTTCTAATACTGGAAAATCCTGTTTCCCACAGTGTATTACCTAGCTTCTGGTTGTATCCAGGCAATTCGGAGTAGTCTTTAACATAACAGTCCACAAGATGCTTTAGTTTGACAATCGTGTGTTATCAAATGCAATTGTACTGTATCAGCACAGATTGCGACTAATAACCAAATATAGAATTCCATGGAAAACACTTGATGGCAATTTTGTGCAAGACCTTTCTGTCTAGAAATTGTTCGGGTTGCTTTTAATTACGAGTCTTTTTGGTTTTTAGTCGAATCCTAGATTAACTATTTCACTTTCTTGGCTTGAGCTCAAGAGTATGTGGAGGGAAGATTGCTAAGGGGTCTGGTCTTTCATGCTTGGAAAGCCATGGTGATTAAAGCCTCTAATTCTTTTGTTCCTAGGTGTCCATTTGCGAAAGCAGCATTCCTACATTGAACAGGGCAAGAAGTGTCGCTATTGTGACGCTGTGTTTCATGAGCGGTATGCCCTCATACAGCATCAAAAGTCTCACAAGAATGAGAAGCGCTTCAAATGTGACCAGTGTGATTATGCATGCAGACAGGTAAGCTGGTGGGACTGGCACCCCTTATGAGCATTAGAACAGGAGCTAAAAATATAAGGTGGAAACTTAAGCTGTCAAGTTTGACCAGCTTTCAAGATGAAATCAGATCTCTAAATCTTTTGAAAGGTGTGAAGGAAAGTTCAGTGGCCTTTGCTTGTTGGTGTAGTGCTCCCCCATAGAGAAGTACCATCTAGGTTGCAACCTTGATGTATCTGTTGACAAAGGGATAAGAGTCCGTATAGGAGGGAAGTAGCTAGGACTGAATTGTGCCACAATCAAGACGTTCTTGCATTCCTGCGGAATCATCCCTTCCTTGATATTAAGGATAAAGTTTTGGCCGCCTCTTGGCTGAAAATTCACTCTTCTGTATCCATATGTCTGAGTTCTCAGCTTTTCCTGTCTTGCTTGTCCCTGTCAGGAGCGGCACATGGTCATGCATAAACGGACCCATACTGGAGAAAAGCCTTATGCCTGTAGCCATTGTGATAAAACCTTCCGTCAGAAACAGCTTCTTGATATGCACTTCAAACGATATCACGATCCCAACTTTGTCCCTGCTGCCTTTGTGTGTTCCAAGTGTGGCAAAACATTCACTCGCAGGGTAAGGGAAATACTGTTTTGAATTGTGGGGTTTTGGGGTGGAATGAGGCTTCTAACCAAGGGGAGAGAATATGTTTACCCAGAAGGAAGGGTGGGTGAGGTACAGGGCACAATATTGATCTTTTAAACAGAGCACATCTTTCTGAGAGGAAAAGAGAAGAGGGGGAGACCTGGTATAATTCAGAATTAGTACTAGCACCTATTAGCATTAACATCATGAACAGTGTGAAAATGCAACTTTATGAATAAATTAATGAAGTTTACCCATTTCCCCTAAATAGTCTTCCTTGAAATAAAAAGGCTTAAGTTACCAAAAGCATGTTTGAAACTAGAGCCAGAATGTCTGTTCTTGAATTCAATGCATGTTGTATTTTTAATCTTCCACTGAGTAGAACACAATGGCCAGACATGCTGATAACTGCTCTGGCCTAGACGGTGGGGAAGGAGAGAATGGAGGAGAGACAAAGAAGGGCAAGCGTGGCCGGAAGAGAAAGATGCGGACTAAGAAAGAAGATTCCTCTGATAGTGGTAAGAAACAAGAAACAGCTCAGTACATGCTGAGAATTACAGGCCTGTGATTCACTGTGTGTGTTAGCTGTTAGTTTGCCCGTTCTGCAGGTTTGTTCTGGCACTTGAAAGGCGTTTATCTAGTTGGCAAGCAGAAAACGGTAGTACATGGCCAAGTACAGAGGTGACTCCCTGTGAGGGATAGTATGGATTCTGCTGTCCTGGGCCTCCTCCAGGACAAGGGTAGCTGAAAAAAATCCCAGTCTGACACACCTTGCCTAGGCTGTGCAGTTCCTGTCCTGCCTGTTCCGTGTGACATCCTCTGGTAATGTTTTCAGTGTCCCAAAAGCAGCTGTGTTTCTGTGACACACTGCTATGAAATGGTACCTGCTCTTGCTTCGCTGCTGCTGGGTGTCATCACGTGGCATGTCCAGACAGCCTTGCTGCTGAAAACCTTGGCTGCTTCTGTGGGGGAAGGCTGGCGGCATCCAAGAGAATGGTGGAGACAGTGCTGGCAATCTATGGACTGTAGGGAAGGGCCTGCTGAGACAATTAAGGGGTGAAGGAGCTGGTGGTGTCTTCCACTTCACAGGTGTGTTTGCATGTGTGTTGGTATTAGGAGATGGCTTTGGGGGTGGGGGGCTCTGACTTCCTGGACAGTGTGCCAGAACATGGGTTAGGTGCAGTTTTTAATAGAGTGTCTACTGTCTGTAGCCTGTGCTCTGCTGTCAGGAAGGCAACAGAAACTGTTGCAGCACGTAGCAGTCACCTTCACTGCGGTATTATTTGTGAAGGAAAAACTCAGTCATGGTCCTCCCTCCCATCAGAGGGAAAACTTGATTATGTCTTTAGCAGGAAAATCAAAGCAGCGTCTCAAGACCAACCAGTTCAAAGATGATTCTGCTAAAGCAGTGTTGCTGATTAGTCTTTTATCTGGAGTGCTTTATGTAATTAATCAAGGGGTGTTGCTTGGGAGAACAGGGATCATTTTGGCTAGAGAATGTGTATCTGAAATTCTTACATGGCAAGCACATTTTAGAAGATGAGTATGATCAAATGGTTTCTGCAAACCTTGACTGCAAAACCTCGATAGAAATAAGTGCTTAAACTCATGTTTGTATAGATACTTGAAAAAAATGAGTTAGTTGAATGTAGCATGTGTAACTAATTGTTCATTTAAAATATGAAAAGATCGCGGAGGCAGAGCAAAATAACTGCTTTGATGGAAGGTAATTAAAAATGTGGGATTCTGGAGTATCTGATTTTTTAATACCTGATTTGTAGGTTTTGTGGGAGTTTAGCCCATTCTGAAACCCAAACTTCATTTAGTTGATATGGTCTGGGTTCAAAACAGGTTTTTTGGGGAAGCTGGTCAAAAGTCATGCCTGTTAGGTAAACTGATGATGCGCATTGTATGATTGTGGCTCAGACACTGTGACTGAGAGAATCGCTTCAGCCTCAGGAGAGTTGACAAGTCTGGGTTGACTTCCTCAGGAGTCATTTGATAAACATGAAGAATTGACTAGTGTGAGCTGAGTAGGGTAAGAAAGAGGTCCTAACTGCGTTGTCAGGAGAATTGCCTTACTCAGTGTTGTGTTTGTCCCTAGATCTGCAGTTTCATGACTTTTGGCAACTGCTGAATATCTAAAAATGGTGAGCAAAGCTGTGACGAAACAGACTCGTCTTGTGCTAATGGGAAAATTACCAAATAGCAAATGATAGTTTTGTCTCCCATCTGGCCTGTCTGTCCAACTTTAGACAGACTGTTAGTTAATAGGGATTGAGTTGAGGTGGGGGAAGTAAAGAAGGTGTAAAAGGTGGGACCCGAGAAATCCAATAAATGAAAGAAACTTGGCTTGGAGAATATTCCTTGCGTGACTGTGTAAAATAATGCAGCATATACATGCCTCAGTGTACGTAAAGAACAGTTTGTTTGGGGTTTGCCCCCCTTTAATCAGATAATCAGAAATGTGCCTTAGGCAATGGCCCTTTTGTTCGACTGAAGCTGCTGTTTTATGCAGTGGATGCCCTTACAAATTTGAGGGTAATCATTTTGCTGTCCAAACACTGTTACCCTGTTCAACCTCTTCTACTGCTGTTTGTCTGCTTTGGTTTTGCCCAGGGTGTTCTGAACATGTTGATGGCGCTAACCTAGTAAATTTAAGGAGTGTTCTGAAGAATAAGGTGTAGAGCAATAAGCTCAGGTGACAACATAAGTTTCAAAAAAACCCACAACCTGCCATGAGGACTGCTGGGTTGGAATCAGCTCCAAAATGCAGTGAGGTGCAAAGAGTTGATGGAAATAGGAGGTGTGTCATCTTAAATTCTTTGAGTTGACAGGGTCTCATCAAATAAACTGCATTAGACCTGTCCTGCCTCTGAAGAGAGGTCTAGGGGAAGATCCTTTTGGTCACTAGTTGGTATGTTCATAGCAGTGGAAAGCATGGTGAGTGGTCTGCAGACCTGTGCTCACCCATATTGCTTAAGAACTCCCCAGTTTTGTGGTGTTCTGCCATATTCAGCTTGAGATTTGAAGCGCTTGGACATTAAGTCCCAGTGTCTGGGAGCTGCTACCCTGGTTTGCTATGTACTTAACAGAGAAAGACTGAAGTATGGCATTACTATTTCTTGAGGTCTACGGGACTTGCTTGTGGATCCCTGTTGAGTTCTGGTGTTCTATAGAGATACTATAGTGGCTGCTACTGCTGTTTACATGTGCCTAGCCCCTTTTATCCTCTTGCCCCTCTATTTTCCCCACACTTAATCCTCTCCAAATCACCTCAGCTGCCTCCTCTAAGTATCCTCTAGCCAGCAATTCCCCCATACCCTTAGCCTGAAAGGTCATCTGGAGAGCTGTTCCTGGTGACTCATGGTGGTGGGTTTCACAGCTGGGGCTGATGGCTCTCCTGGGAGTGGCCTGGACAAGATGTTCCTCGGAAGTTGATTTGGGTTCCCTTCCATTGTGTGCTCCTGTGGTCCTCTGAGTTGTGCAGGTGGGACTTTGATGGGCCGATGGCTCCTCTGGTGGGCCTGGGGAGTAGCCCAGCAGTGTATTATTTGGTCTCCCTCCTGCCATTGTCTCTCTGAGCTCCTCTGTGGATGTGCAGAGGAGCTTTTATTGCATGACCTAATGTAACGATGTTTCCTTTTGCTTTCTGAAGGACAACTTGTTCTCTCTAATATGAGGGTAACAGACTAACAGCCTCTGCCACCAGCTTCTTGACAAAGGCCGTGTTTGCCTTTCTTGTTAGATCTGACTCCTTTTGGATGAGGATTTGATGGCAGTTCCCTGTAGATGGATGTGTTTCATTCTGGTTTAAACTGAAGACCTAACTTGATACCATGTTTCTTACAGAGGAAAATGCTGAACCAGATTTGGATGATAATGAAGATGAGGAGGAGACAGCAGTAGAAATTGAGGCTGAACCAGAAGTTGAACAAGAGGCTCCTGCACCACCTCCTAGTAAGAAACGAAGAGGAAGACCACCAGGCAAAGCTGCCACCCAACCAAAACAATCCCAGCGTAAGTCACTAATTGAAGCTTATGTTAGCACTGCTTGCTTGAGCTGCTTTTTCCTTGGATTTGGCAGTTCTTGTAGGAGAGCTACTCCCCCCCCAAGTGAGCTTACTTAGCAAAGTAGAGACAAGTACTATCTACTTTTGAAGAACTTGCCTTTTATGTGACTTTTGTTGCAAGGGTTTCCTGGTCATGAGAGAACATAGCCACTTCAGACTGTACTAAAAGGAGAGGATGTTTTTTTTCTTTAAGTATTATTCCATTTCATAGATGTGCAAACTGCTTGCTGCTTTTTGCACCAGTTACAATGTCTCTACTAGTGTGTGGTTCCTGGTAAAGCAACCTACCTTTGCTTTAGACTTTTTTGTAGGTCTACATAGGTAGTGTATGTATGCTTCATACATACGAATGTGCTTCAGGCGTGTAATTTTGAGCATAACGTCAGTGCAGAGATTGTTGCAACTCTGCAGAGTTTTCTCTGTAAGAATAGACAGCAGTAACTGTGCAAAGTCTAAGTAAATAAATTCTAGGAACAAAGCAGGAAGGGCAAACTTGTTCCTTCAAGGGGTAGTGGCCTGCCTGCCTGCCTATTCAGTGCTACAAGTGTGGCCTTCTTAGAATTACAACCTGTGGAAGCATTGTATGTGGAATTTGTCACTAGCATCCCTGCGTTCCCCTGAATTTGAAGTTTTGCCTTACGCCCATACATTGATGTGATCTTGTTTGATTACTTTACAAAATCCATTGTTTGAATAACGTCATTTTCAAAAGGCATACTGGAACTGTTGCAGGGGTAGCACATCTTCATACAGGGGCAAGGAAGTAGATGCTTGATGCTTGTATGAATGAGGCTGGTTGAATCGCTCCCCACTAATGTGGGAATGTGAGTTGTGGGCCCATCTTCCCTTTCCATGGGAGAGTCTTGAGTATCTACTGAAAAGTTAACTGCTGAGGTGTGCAGGCCAGCTCAGGAACCAGTAAAAAAATCTGTTGTTTCCCTCCCCCTCTCTGTTTTTTGCCCTTCTAGCTGCAGCAATCATTCAGGTTGAAGACCAGAACACTGGTGAAATTGAAAATATTATAGTTGAAGTAAAGAAAGAACCTGATGCGGAAACAGTAGAGGAAGAGGAGGAAGCTCAGCCTGCTGTAGTGGAAGCTCCCAATGGAGACCTCACTCCTGAGATGATTCTCAGCATGATGGACCGGTGATGGAGGAAGACCACGCTGGCTCACTGAACTGGCCTGGGCTGTGTTTAAGCGGCTCAAATCTATTTTCCTTTTATCTTTTTTCTTGGCTTTGGGAAATGCATCATTTTAGACCATTTTACCAAACATACTGGGAAATAAAACTTCAAAACGATGTTAGAATGTGATTTAACTAGAACTTGCTGTTTTATGTTAGCATTACAGGGTCATGGAACATTAGGAAATATTTCGGAGTCCTTGAGGGTTTCCTGTGAAATGCTTGATTTAGTTTTGCTCTGAACTGCATTGTAAAGCTGGTCCAAGGGCCGTGTTTACATGCACCAAGTTTTAATATACAAAAGTGGAAGCCTTGACTAGAGTATGTGGTAAACCACTCCGGACTTGCCCTTCCAATTCCCAGAGTCCTTGAGCCTCTTTCTCTCAGTAGTGTTTTTAACTGTAAATGCAGACTTGGGAGGGTTCTAGACTTTTAAAATGTTTTTTGCTTTTCCCCACTGACTAGCTCCGGTTCTCCAAGTCGGCTGCACACGGTAGTTTTGGCATGCTCCAACTGGTTTCTGTCCTTAATATGCTTTGCTTTCTGCAAAGCATTTCTGTAATGGTCAAGCTTGTAAATAACTTTTTTTTACATTTTAATCTTTTTCCATTAATTAAGAGGTATGCAAAAATGCAGTTTAAATAAACCCCAGTATTTTAATTCCTTTCAGACTAAGTGACGAGAATTGATAGAGTGTAAATGTTGAAAAGCTGTTGATAACCAATTGCTTAGAGAAGAGACATACCCAGACTATTGCTTGCAGAACAAGAGAAACCCACATGTGAAATCTGGTTTTGATGCACACAAAACTGGCATTTGAAACATGTATAATTAACCTTCTTTTTGAGTTATAATTTCACGACTACATTTTCTTTGCTCTATCTTGTAGTTGTATTTTGTGTTTGAATTCTATGTTAAGGCAGAAGTGGTGATTTATAAGTGGGTCACTGCAGCCCTCAACCTGGGCCAGGAAATTTTAATAGGTCAGTAATTATACAATTTTGGATTTCTGATAAAGACAAAAAAGGAATAATGTGAAATACAAATGATGCCTGTATATGAACTGTCACATGTTAAAATATGTAAGCTTTTTATAGAGCCTCAGTCTTGCTGATTTCAAACAAATTTTTCTTCTATGTATCGCTTTTAAGAGAGCTATCAGTTTAGCTATCAGACTCTAGGTTGATGCATTTTTGTACTTAGCTGTACTGTGTGATATTTTTCATTATTTTAGGAAGCCAACATGGGGAAAAAATACTGTTATAAAATATGTAATGGGGTTTGAAAGCTGGGAAGGAGAATATACTGCTGTACAGCTAATAAATAATAATGGATTAACATGTGTGCTCACTGGCTGCTTTCTTTGCGTATATTGATGGTGTGAGCTGGCAGTGATCCCCAGCCTGTAAAGCTGCTGCTCCTAGAAGGATGCTGTACACGGGAACCGGCCCTTCTCTTGCTGTGGGTGTTCAGTCTGCCCTATGCCGAATGCAAGGTCGTGTCTGTGGCATGAAATGAGGGTGTGCTGCCCTGTGCTGGCCGCAGGCGACTGCATGTGTAAGTGTTACTACTGCGGTGAAGCCTGTGTGCGGTCCCAGTCTCCTTCCGTTGTGTAGTAGGGGTCTAAGGGGCTCACTCAGCAGGGGCTGCGTGGAGGCGTGTGTAGCGGAGAGGCGGTGTAAGATGTGCCAGGCTGAGGATGCGGCATTTACACCTTGAGCTAAAGGAATGTGAGAGTAGTTGTTGCTTTTGTATGTTTTGGCTGTGAATTTAAATGACTGTAGCCTATGGTTTAGATAGCAGGAATATCATTTCTGTTCCATTCTGGAAAATGGGACTGATACTTAGGTGCTGAGTTTCCATGGTGTATCTTTTCTTAGTTACCTGTGAAAGCAGCTTAAAGAGCCAGCTGAGAGTTAAGCAGTCGGGTGGCTGCACACTGTGTAAGTTCAGGATAGTACCCCTTGTACCGCTGCCTTCAGAACAGGAGTTGCTGCAAATGGCACAATACTTATTTAAAAGAAAACCTTAAAAAGCACGAGAGCTGCTAGGCTTAATATTCACTAGATGTTTGGTAACTAGTTATCTCTGGTCCTGAGAAATGGTGGGAGAAGCTGTCTGGGGGCTATGCCTGCAGTCCTGAGCCAGGTGAAGTCTTGTTTCAGCAGGGGGGAGAGGTGACTGTCAGGGCTGCTCCTGCGCGAAGGGACCAGGTCTGGCTGCAGAAGGTGATAAATCCTCCAGTGCTTTCTCAGTTGGACAAGGACCTTGTGTACTGACAAGCCCAAAGATGTTTCAGACAGAGGCAGTGCTCTGAAGATGCGATGTTGCATAAGGGAGGCTCTGTGGTGCGCTGGAGAACCGAAGGTGTCCTCGGGATCTGTAATGCGTACCCCCACCACCCCAAACCCTGTGGCTCAACACGCTGCTGGCGAGTGGGGCGTGAAGGTTGTTGCAGCCGCTTTGTTTGGCCCCTGCCGCAGCCCTGAGGGGGTGTCCCACGTGCTCTGGCAGGGCTCGTGGCGCCTGTGCTCCCGGAGCTCTGAGGGGCTGGAGGCAGCGGCTGTGTGTGGACAGCTTGATGGTGGGCTGAAAGGAAGAGACCCTGAGAGGTGTGTGTGTCCAAAGGCTGTGGGTATGGTGGCTCCTGAGTAGTGTTTGATCTGCTGGTGGTGCAGCGGGCCTGGGGAGACGAGGCTGGTCTCCAAAGGTGGAGGCTTCTCTTGTGCTGACCTGAGGGAATGATTTCTAAGCACCATTTTATTGTGGACTGCTTTTTGAACTTTTTCCAGAGACCTGAGCAAGGGTTTAGTGGGGATGGGGGCAGTCACCCTGCGGCCATCCTCCGTTCTTCCTCAGCCTGCTGTGTTGCTTGGCTCAGCTGACCTGGTTTCTTTGTGCTTGCTCGGTCAATAGTCCTGTTACGCAGCCTGGGTTTCACTTGATGTGGCCTGCGGCTCTGCCTTGGGCCGGTGTCGCTGCTCGTGTGCCTCTTGCAGGCTTCTGGGCTGCCCTTGGAGCTGCTCTGGAGAGATGCAGAGCAACACCCCAGCCCGCTCCTGAGGACACGCATCCAGGGCATCTGCTCAAGCCTGAAGGTGGACAGGACATCTCTGCTCAACCCCAGTGCTGGTACCAGTGGTGGGAAAGCTGCGTCCTGGGCCATGAGTGAAAAGCCAGGGCTCGTACGGATTCAAGGAGCATCGCTGCCTCAGCCAGCCGCTTGGGCTGCGGTCCTGGGGGCGTGCTGGAGAGCGGCGTCAGGATGGAGAGGGGCTGAGACCAGCTGTACGCGGCTGCTGCAGCTGCCGCTTGGCTTCCAGGGGCTGGGGGCTCCCCAGCTTGGAGGGACCGACTCCTCCTGCGTTACTAGGGGGGGTCCAAGCCCACTGATCTAGCCAAGGGTGTCAGACTGAGGCTTTGTTGATGCGAACCGTGGCGTGCTTGCTTCTGCCTCATTGATGGAAAAATTAATCATCTTTTTCTACTCTTTTGTCTTCACATCATTGTAGCAGGATGATTCTCCAGGTAAGAAGATGACATCGGGGGACAGCTCAGGGAGACTAGGGCAGGGCAGCAGCTGTTGGCAGAGCCTCTTAAGAGGTGGGGGACACAGGGACATGGAGACACAGGGACACCCTTACGGAGCGGTCCATGTTTCCCGAGCTGCCCGACTCCTGCAAGGCTCGTGGAAGGTGGGCAGAATCCAGACTGGTGCTGGCATGACCACAGGCTTGTGGACTCGGCCGTCCCACGCTATCCTGAGCCGTGTTGGTGGGAGCGGGGCGAGAGCTGCGGTGGGTTTGCTGGTCTGAGCATGCATTGAAGAGCAGACTGAAACATGGGCCGGAGCTCTGCAAAATCCAGGGAGGTCTTCAGCGGGAGGTCAGGCAGGTGTGGTGGGCAGCCAACGTGGGCAGGTAGGAAGGGGAAAAGGAAGTGTGCAGAGTGGAAGCGGTGGCGGGCTGCCCTGGAGGAGCAGACATCGCTTCAGTGTGCAGGGATGGAGCTGGGAGAGCCAAAGCTCAGCTGGAGTTGGACTTAGAGAAGCATGTGATGGACAGAACAGCTTCTGTATTAAGGAGGGCTTCAGCAGCAGCAGGAAGGCCCTGGAAGAATGCAGGCCTGCTCTGTAATGGAGCAGAGGGCTTGGTGGCAAAGGACGTGGAAAAGAGCGAGGTGCTTGGTGCTGCCCTTGCCTTGATTTTGGCTGGTGAGGTTGGTCTTCCCACCTCCCAGGGCCCGAGCCTAGCGGTGGAGTCTGAGGGAGACATCGGTGGGTGCTGAGGAAACCGGCCAATGTCACCGCACTCGCTCATCTTTGAAAGGTCCTGGTGATCCAGGGACGTTCGTGACACCTGGAAAAAGACAAATGGCTCACCTGTCTTCAAGAAGGGTAAGAAGGAAGATCTGGGGATCTACCCCATTGCATTCTCCGTGGAGGTGGCTGGCTGTGAGGGCAAGGGCAGAGCAGCAAATGTCCATCCGGACTTCAGCAAGGCTTTTGACACGGTTTCCTGCAGCCTCCTTACAGCAGGATTGAAGGCATGGAGGCTGCAGAAGAGGATTATTGGATGCGTGGAAAGTTGGCTGGGCCACCACGTTCAGTGTGGTCAGCAGCACATCTAACTGGTGCTGGTTGTTCCTGTTCCTCAGGGATCACTTGCAGGGCCAACCGGCCCCATCTCGGCTCCCCAGTGCAAGGAAGCAGCACAAGGCTAGCGCGAGCCGGGCAGAGCCCCAGGGCAGCTCAAGGTGGACGAGGAGAGGCCGTGGGACCAGCCTGGAGGAGAGGAACTGAGGGGGACCTTAGTGCTGCCTGCAAATAGCTGGTGAGAGAGTGCGGAGAAGATTGAGCCAAACCCTTTCAGGAGGTGTTGCAGCAAGAGGGCAGGAGGCAATGGAGACAGACCAGAGCAGAGGAAGCTCCAGCTCGAATTAAGGAAAACCTTCCTGACTGTAAGTGTGGTTAAACATTGGAAAAGGTGGCCAGAGAGGCTGTGGGGTCTCCATCCTTGGAGATGTTCTGGTCTCGGTTGGGCATGGCCCTGAGCAGCCTAACTGGCCCTGTGTAGAGCAGAAGGTTGGACCCAGAGGTGACCACCACCCAACGCTGCTCAGGTGGTGGTGGTCTGTGGTGGTAGTAGAGTCTGTAGGGGTTGAGAGCCATGGGAGAAGCTGTCACTGTGAGAACACACAGGACATGGTCACAGGGAGGGCACGTGGGTGCCCGTGTCAGCACAGCACGGGAGGTCTGGACTTGGGGTGGGGGTGGGCGCTGTGAGCGGAGGAAAGGATGAAGTGGTGTTCTGGAGCCAGGGTAAAGAGCTCCTATGTTACACCCAGAGCATGGTAAATGCTTCACCTCCCCAGGGTGATCTAGGGATGGAGAGGAGCACCAGGACCTCCTTCTGGGAAGGTCCCGGTACTCTAGGATGGAGCTGAAAATGCCCAGCCCACATCCTCTGCAGGGGGAAGACAGAGGAGGTGGGTTGCTCTGGACATCCTGACATGCCTGGGCTTGCACAGCAGCAGGGAACGCTTGGCACATGGATGTCTTCCTCTGCCCCACTCCTGGCATAGATGTTCTGCTTAACTGATGCTCAGCGTGTTCCTGTATGTGGGACCCAGTGTTTTGGGGAATGAGCCTGGGGTGCAGCTTGCCTGGAGCTCCTCTGTGCTTCTAAGCTTCAATAGAAGCCATCTTCTGATGGGTGCAGTGGGACAGCTGCTCCTTCCACATCCTGAATATCCTTGTGTGACAAAGCTGGAACCTGGTGCCCTTGCAGAGTTCAGATGCCAGTAGGCTGGTCTCTTGGCATCCTGGAAAAGCCAAAGATCCAGCCACAACTGTCGCTGGCGGACGCTGTCTCTGTTGGGTGGCGCACCGGTGGCGCACATCCTGTGCCCTTCCTCTTCCTGGTGCTCATCTGCCTCTGACGTAGCTCAGGAGGCTCGAGGAGGTGCCTTGGCAGAGGCTGGTCCTTGCCCCGAGCCACGTTCTCCCCAGCCAGCTCCCTGGGAAGAGCTGCTGTGTTGTGGGTTGGGCTCTATGGAGACGCTGGCCCTGCAGGGAGATGGCTGCCTGCCTTCGCTTTCACGCCGAAGGTGGTTTCAGAAGCGCTGTGGCCCCAGGTGCATGCGGCAACATCACCCAGCCTTTCCAGGGATCACCTTCTCCTGAGTTATTCCACCTCTGGGAAAACTCCTCTTGGAGCCCCTGGTTGGCAAATTGCAGCTCGGGCAGCTTGGAGCTTGGGGAGTCGTGAAAAAAGGGCAATTTAGGGGGACAAGCTGGCACCCTCTGTCCCAGCTGATGCTGGTCATGGGGACCCAGGCTGCCAGCTGCTCTGCTGGCTCCCTCGGCACCTTCTCTTGAGTCTCTGGGAGGGCTGTCTGAGCCAAGATGGAGAAATACCGGCTCCAGTGAATTCCTGCAGCACTGCACAGGGCGCAGCACAGCTTTCTGCTCCATCCTGGAGCACCTCTGGCTTTTTGCCTGGCCCAGAGCCTTCCCTGAGGAGCAGAGTGGTTGTTGTGCTCACTCCTGTTGCTCCAAGGAGGCCACCTAGCCTCTCTCTGCCTCTCGCCCTTCCTTTGGGGCAGCAGTTTTGTCATTTTGGCATGACACCTGGCGCATTTCTGCTCTGGAGGAGCCCTGCCTGCAGCACCCAGCAGCGGGTACCAGCACCCATCCCCATTAGCTCCCCTTGCAGATGCCTGGTGCAAGGTGACAGGGCCGGACTGACCTCCCAGCGCTGGGAAGGGTAGAGCTGCCTTTTTCATGCTCACCAGCCATCTTCAGGCAGAAATATATCCCCACAGACCACCTCGGCGGGGCTGCAGGACAAGGAGAGGTCATGGGCGCTCAACCCTCGAAGGCTGGAGCCACCGGGAGATGCTGCTGCTCCTGGCTGGGAGACACTGGTGGGGTGTCTGGCTCGCCCAGGGGAAGCTGTGCAGGAGGAGAAGGGCTGGGCAGTGATGCCCTCTCCTCCTGGCAGGGCTGGTGGGCCGCGGGCACCGTCACTTTCATTTCACTTCTCTTGCTCAGGCGGTAAATCTCGCCTGACGGGGCAGGAAGAGGCACCGAGTGCCGGGAAGGGGAGGAGGTGCCGAGGCAGCGGCGCTGCCGGTTGGTAACCTCAGCGCTTCCTCCCAGCAGGGTGCCTTTCCCGCGGTGCCCAGGGATGCTGCCCTGACACCTGCATCCCCAGGCGGGTGACCCTGTGGTCCCAACCATGGCTGTATCCCCCGGAGGGATCCCCGCTGAGCTGCAAGGTAAGCATCACCCGCTGCCGGGGTACTGGGTACTGATGCCATATGGAAAGTGCTAGCATGGGGCCTGCTTGGCCCTGGTTTGTCGTGCTGGGGTTGGCAGAGCTGCTTTCGGGTCCCTCAGCAGCTGCAGTTCAGGGGAGCCAAGCAGGGTCTGGGGTGCGAGGACCACTCTTGCCCCCCAAACTCACATGCTTAAGGATGGTGCTTGGGCCAAAAGCATCCCCAGATACCAGGCCTGGCTCCTCAAGGATGTGCTTCTGCACAGCTTGAGCTGCCCGGTTGGTGGTTGCAGCATGGTGCTGCTCAATCCCATGGGTTTGGGGTCCCCTGCTTAACCGAGGGTCCCCAGCAGCCCCCCAGTGAGTCACAGCCTGCAGCCCTGGCCTGGCTTTCCAGCAGCACAGGGGATGCGTGAAGCACTGCTGCTCCCAGCCTTCCCTCATTTGATTGAAAAAGCAAAAGGCCACGAAGGTCTTGGGGTCCTGCAGCCTCACGAGCCCCACAGGGCTTGCAGCGGGGTGGGAAAGAGCCAGGTCACTGTGCCCCCGTGGTCTCAGGTCCCAGCTCTACCAGGGTGGGTCCCTGGGGACATGTGGCTCAAGCCACTGGACCAGCAGGGCTTGGTGGTGTTGTAAAAACCTGGTTTGCTTTGTGTGGCAAGGGACAGCTGTGGTTCTGGTCCATTTCTCTGAGGGAGAGGCGTGAATCGGGAGAGGTGGGGAGGTGATGCGCAAGGCAGGAGGCAGCAGGCAGGAGTGATGCTCGTACTGGTCCACAAGTGACTGGTTTGCAAACATGGGGAGGTTGGCACACGCAACCATCCGTGCAGGTGATGGCCAGGAGAGTTCCCAAAAAACTGCAAAAGCAGAATACATCCTTGGCTGCACTGTGGGGAGGAAGGACTTGGGTGCTGAGTTGCTCCCCAGTGGTAAATTTGGGAATGAAGGAAGAGAAACCAGGACCCTCTTGTCACTCAGTGCCAGCTCCCAGTGAGCGAGGCACGTGTGCAGCATAAACCAGCGACCCCAAAGCCCCGTGCTCGGCCGAGGCTGAAGCCGATGGGAAGGTGGGTTTATCACCTGAGCAGCAAACAAGACCTAAGGCTGGTGAAGAAGCACGTGGCTTAGCTGAGAGAGCAAGCAGGGGCTGACCAGCAGGTGTGGATGGAGAGGAGTTGGTTCAGGTGGGGGTGCAGGGGATGGTGTCCCCAAAGGCAGCAGGGCATGCGGGAGAGGACCGGGGTGGCTTCAGCCACCTCACTTCACACTGACATTGGTCTTTTCAGAGGGCATCACCGCCTTCCTGGGGGCAAAGAAGGTTCTCCTGGTGATGAGCATCCAGCTGCAGGTGAAATCCAAGTATGACGACTATATCTTGGTACGTCTGGCCGGGTTCCTGCTTTCCCAGTTTCCCCAGGCAGCCGTTTCATGGCCGCAGCAGGGGACAGGGGTGGCTGCCATGTCACCACAGTCCCTTGTCACGCCGATGTCCCCCTGCCTAGGTGCTGACGCCCTGGCGAGCCTACATGCTGCCGGTGATGCTGCCGGTGAGGGTAAGTGCCGGGGACCCTGTGCCAGGGTAGAGCCCTGTGGCTCCCAGGAGAGCATCGCTCAGCTGCCTGGGGCACCTGGACCACCGGGTCTGGGAAGGTCCCAGGAGCAGGATGGGGAGGAGGGTGAGTCAGGGGCTGGTGAAGGCTGGGGGCATGGCTGAGCACCACCTGGGTATGGGGAAGGGTGGAAGCCGGGGGGCACCCTTGGGTCCTGCTTCTCCATCAGCGCTGGGGCTGATCCTGCTCCTCTCACCCGCAGGTTCACAGCAGCTTCAGCTTCCTGGAGGTGAGGGAGATGACGGTGCGAGAGCCCAGCTTGGTGAGTGTCACCTACACCCACGGCAAACCCAGCCCGGGCACCCACCACCCCACCCTGTGTCCACATCACCCTGCAGCAAACGCTGGCCCGGAGCCCACCACGGGAGCTGGGGCTGTCCTGCCCCTCCGTTGCACACTGAGGGTCACCAGTGATGACCTGTGAGAGCCCGGCGGGGTGTCTATCCCTTTGTCACCCCTAAAGAAATCCTGTTACAGCCTCGCCCGGGGTATTGCCCTCGGGGCTGGAGGTGCAGGCAGGCACCCAGGGGTGCTGGCGCTGAGCGTGGGTGCCTGCGCCTCTTCCCCTGCGGCAGCTGCAGGCAGCGCCTGGCTGTGGCACCTCCCGCTCGGCAGGGACAAGGTGACAAACGCTTGCTGGCTTACTGAGGCGAAGCCAAATTTAGCAAGAGGGTGTTTTAAACCCTGATAATCCTCTTAGAGAGGGGCGTTGCGCACAGGGCACGCGCGGCGGGTAGGAACCGTGGAGGAGAGGCACGGAGCGGGATGCCCTGGCTTGGATGCGTGGGCTGAAACAGCGTCGCGGTCCTCGTTAACTTCTTGCCTGTCTTTTGCTCATTAAAGCATCGTCAGCGATGATGGCCTCAGCCTCTAAACAGGGTTTCTGCTGCTCAGCAGGCTCTGCGTGGCTGAGCTCCCGGAGACGAATAAAAAGGGGCTGGGCAGAGCGGGGGGTGCTGGGGTTGGGACCCCAGGGTGGCAAGGGGTGAGACCCCTGGGGGGGATGCGGGAAGCCCAGGGTTGCAGGCAGCCCGGCCCTGCTGCCTGCCGCAGCCATGCCAGCAGATAATTGTCATCCAGCTCCCACGCCTCAATCAGCGTGTAATTAAATCAGGGAGCGTGTTGCCATGGGATTTTTTTTTTTTTTCCTGGTAGGAACCGAAAGCTAAAAAAGCCTCAAAACCTGATTAGACAAAATTCAGGGAGGAAACCTCCATCCTGCAGCTGTGGCTGCTGCAGGCAGAGTCAAGGCTGTCCTCACACCACTGCCTCAGGCTGCTTTTGCATCAGCTTAGCTTGAATTTGAGGGAGGTTTATGCCTTATTCTGGCACGTTATGATCTCTTTCTTGTATTTTATCCTAAATTCCTGGTGCTCGCAGCCTTCCCTGTGCTCGCAGTGCTCCAGCTGGGTTTATAGGCAGCGGCTGGGTGTTTGCAGTGAGGAGCTGACGGCTGTCACCGTTGTGTCTGGGGGCTTGGGGACGCTGTGTGCTGCCAGCTCATTCAGGCATCTCTCATTCTTTGGACCATGCAGGTTGTCATAGAAACAGATGCAGCTTCTTACGCCTTCCGGTTCATGTCCTTTGATGATTTGGAGCAAGTTGTCATCCATGTCACCATGTCACTTAAGAAGGTCTTTCCAGACTCATCTCCTGGGTAAGGGTCTTCTGCTCCTCAGGGATAGTTGTGTAGGTACCAGATCAATGTCTGCTCAGAGAAGCCACAAATGCGGGATGGGTTCACAATAGTGCCTTTAACAGCAGAAAATCGCAGTGATGGAGGCCAGATGTTGCTCCCCGATCGCATCGGGAGGGATGCTGCTGGCCGCCCTACGCACAAGGGTGGTAGCTAAATATAAAGTGGTGGGGATGCTGCTCTCCTGGCTTACTGCCACGCACCCCTCTGGTCCTTCCCCAGGACACTGCTCAGGAACTCCCCCCCCAACCTGTATGAGAGGATCCGGCAGATCACAGACTCGCTGGAGGAGATGCTGCAGAGCAGCCCCGGGCCCTGCGGTAAGCCCTTTTTTCCCCACACACACCTTCCCCAGGCACGTTATCTCCAGGAGGGCTGGAGCACCCTGGGGACCATCGCAGCCCAGCACCCATCGATGTGACAGCCCCCACCCCTGCTGGCAGGGCACCCATGGTGGCTTAGGGCAGAAGCTAGTGGGATCTGCTCTCCACCAGCCCACCTCATCCCATGGGGCAGGAGCAGGTTTGAGGGGACTCAGTTCCCCAGAAAGGAACAGGACAGCTGTGGAGCAAGGATGCTCAATGTCCACCCGTGAGGACGTGCAGCTTCCACCCACATCATATGGCACCGCTGCAGAGCCGGGGCTTTTCCCGTAGCCTGGTCTGGAGTAGGATACCTCCGTTATCGTCACAGCAATGCCCCTTGCCTGGTATCCACACAGGTCAAGCAAAGCAAGCCACAGCCCCCTGAGTTGTGCCATCATTTTGGGCTGGCAGTAAACCCCGCAGGACACTCTGCCCCCTTTGAGGAGGGCAGGGAGAGCCCTCGCCACCCCTTCTGAGCCCCCGCCGTCCCTCTCCTGCCCTCCCCAAAGGTCTGCTCTGTGTTCCCGTGGGCAGGCCCGCCAACGAGACTGCCTTCCCTTCGCAGGGGGGTTTTCGGAGACCTACGCTGCTTTATGTGACTACAACGGCTTTGCCTTCCGCGAGGAGATCCAGTGGGTAAGCTGGCCTGTCCCACCGGGGAGCGGCAGTTGCAGTGTGCCACTTGGTGGGCAGGGAAGCGGGATGCTCGTGGGTGCCTCCGCTGCAGGCAGCAGCCCCATGGGGCTGTGGGGGCTGGGACATCCCAGCGACCAGGGACATCCCAGAGCTGGGAATTGCAGTTTTGCCTCACTTCAGTACCCCCTGCTCCTTGGTGGGATGGAATCAAAGTACAAGAGGAGATGAGATGCCTTGGGCTGAGTTGTTTCCGAGACTGTCATGTAAGGAGAACCCTAGGAAATCTGGGACCTTGCTGGATGTCCCTAGCAGAGGAGAACCCGGCTGGGACCCAGCCACAGCAGGACCAGCTGTCCCCCTCTGCCTCTGGGACACTGACTCCAGCCCACCTCTCCCACACCCTCATTGCCCCCACCCTGGGGGTGTGTTGCCTTCTTCTGGCCGGTCCCTGCAGAAGCGCTGCAGGACCCACCAAGCTGTCCCACCAATGTGGGACACGTGCCTGGTCAGCCACAGTGTCAGGGGAGGTTTAGGCAAAGATCTGCCAAGAGGAGTGTCTCCAAGGGCTCAGCTCCTTCCAGCAGCACCAGGCACCCAAGCCCTCCCCAGGACCAGTCGCTGAGCCTGATCTACGTGTCCATCTATCCGGGCAGGATGTGGACAACATCTACCACAGCCAGGACTGCCGTGAGTTCAACCTGCTGGACTTCAGCCACCTGGAGAGCCGGTCAGTCCGCCCGCCGTGCCGCCCTCGGTGCCCTCTGTTGCTCGAGCACTCATCCTAATCCTCCCCGTCTACAGCAGGGATGGCCCAACACAGCCCTCCGCTCGTGTTTAGAGGTTTTTATTGCTTTACACGCTCCACGGATGCCACATCTGCAGGCTGACGCTCCCCCGCAGCAGACACCACGAGCCCCATCCCATGGGGCGATGGCCCCGGGAGGCCGGGCAGCTTCCCTGTTCATTTTTAACGCTTCAGCCAGCCTGCAGGCTGCTTACGGGGGGTGAGAACCAAATATCACGGCAGCTTCTCGCAGCTCGTGGCTGTCAGGTGTTTCCCTATGCAAAGCAGCTGGTGCCGCTCGCCTCCCCCAAACTTGTCGCTGCTCCTACCAGCCCCCAGATATCTGTTATAAGCTTAGAGCAGGGCTGCCAGCCCAGGCTGTGCCCGGAGCCGTGCCGGTGGGGCTCAGCCATGTCTCCATCCCAAGGAAGGTGGAGCAAGGGCTCGGCTCAGGGAAGGCAGCCACTGGGCTGGGGCATAGCAAGTCAGAGTTCTGGGCTGAGCATCTTGGGGAACAGAGGATCTGTGTGCAGTTGGCGAAAAAGGAGACAGTTTTAGAAATGTCTTTGGACCAGAAAGTCAAAAAGAAACTTGTTCCCACTCGAGCAAAACTTGTGCTGTTCTTCACATGAGAGCTCAGAATTAAAAACAAAAAAACCCCAGAGGTTTTGACAGAAGCATGCAAATATTTTGATTAATTTTATTTTCCCCAAGGGAATAATCTAGGAAAGCTAAGCCCTGTGTGGGCTGCCTTAAACTCAGGGACCCCAGTCCTGCTTTGCTGAACACTCTTGGGGCACCCCAGGGTTTGGTGTCTTGGGGCACCCATTTAGGTCCAGGTTAGGCTCAGCCTGGCCCCTGACACCCTCATCCTTGTCACCCTGCAGAGACGTGGCGCTGAGTGTCGCTGCCCTGTCCTTCAACCTGTGGTTCACCAAGCTCTCCTGCAAGGACTTCAGGCTGGTGAGTGCTGGTGCCGCAGCACCCGGTGTGCTGGAGGTGGCCGGGTTTCCAGAAGGGCTTTCTTCTCCCCTGCCAGAACCAAGAGATTTCGGAGCAGCTGCTCTACATGCTCAGCAAATCAGTGATGCTGGAGGAGCTGGTGCTGGAAAACAGCGGAGTGAAAGCGTAAGCAAAGTCGTTGCAGGGTGTTGGTGCAGTGGTGAGCAGGGTCTCAGCAGCCCGGTGGTGCTCCCCTCGTGCATGGAGCGAGGGGAGTCCATGCACCCATGTGTCGGGGGGTGTTGGTGCCTCGTCCCCACCACAGCATGCTCCACTGGGAGCAGAGACCCCCTGTATCCTGTGAAACTTTGTTCAACCCAAGCATCCCACCCTTGGAGATGCTCTGCTTTCTCCTGCTGCCTCCTCAGATGGAGTCAGCTCAGCTCGTTCAGTGGGCAGGAGCTGGTGGCATGTCCCTGTAAGGCTACGAGGTTGGTGGCCACATCTCCTGGAGGTGGCCATACCTTGCTCAATGAGTGACCCTTCTCCCCACAGTGACTTTGCACAGAGGATGGCCCAGGCGCTCAGCAACCACCCTGACTCTGTTCTGCACACCATCAACCTTGCTGGCAACCAGCTGGAAGACAGAGGTACCCAGCTTCTGGGCCGGGATGAGTTTACACCCATGAGAACTGATGTTCAACTCCAGATCCCACCGGCAGCTGTCCCCCCACCGGGGGCTGGAGCTCGGGGCAGGATGGACACCAACCTGCGCCAGCCCAGCTGCTCAGAGCTCTCTGCTCTTTCATCAGGGATCGTTGCCTTCAGCCAGTACGTGAAGAAGAGTCCCAAGGGTCTGCAGAGCCTCAGCTTGGCCAGGACGATGCTCACTGCCAAAGGTACAGCCCGGCATCCCGCTCCCTGCCCGGGTGCCGCTGGGAGGCTGGGCACGGCAGCACTCGGGGCCAAGCTGGCACCAAAGGGGTGGCTGGAGGGGCTGCAGGGACACCCTGGAAAGGGCATCTTCAAAGATATGATGTCCTGCTGCCCCAGCTGTAGGAAAGTGTCCCTCTGTCTGCCCCATGGCTCCCCCCGGTGCAGGGGACCTGCAGGCATCCTCCTCTCTCCTGGGGCAGGGATGAGCACGTTATGCAGGGCTCTCACAGATAACGAAGCCATCGGCTCCTCCCTCCGGCACTTGGACCTTTCTGGAAACCCTGGCACCCTGGCTGGCGATGACATCAGTGTGAGTGCCTGGGCTGCGATGGGGTGACACCACCTGGGCTCTGTCCCCCACGTGGTTTGGGTGGCTTCGGTCTCCTGGGGTCTGCGCCCTGCCTTGTGGCACCCAGGGACAGGGAAGTCACAGCTGCGACACGTCCCTGCCTACCTGGGCGCATCTGAGGGATGCACTGGGGATGTCCCCCTGCATCTCCTTGCGGGAGGGTGGGAGATGCCATCTGGAGCAAGGATTTATCCCAGGAGTGAGAGGCGTGGGGCTGGGTCCCTCTGTGCAGGATTCATCCCTGTGCTCAGCAGGAGGGAGGAGGCGGGCTGGAGCTGGGATTTCTGGGCTGCAGGGTGCTGGTGGGGGATCAGGGTCCTGTGCAAAGCCACTGAGCCCCCTCTGCCCACAGAACCTGCAGAGCCTCCTCCGCCAGTGCCGCTCGCTCTGCCACCTCAGCCTGGCCGGCACGGACTGCCCTTTGGATGCTGTGAGTACCCACGCAAGGGGTCCTGGCAAGGAGTCCCTGCCCCCAGCCCCCTCCCGAAACTGTGCTGCGCTGCTGGGGGGTGCTGCCACCCATCCCGCTGGCACGGGGCTGCAGAGGCAGCACATGTGGGGCAGTGGGCAGCCAGCCCAGCGACGTCCCACTCTGTGCCCACTGCCGCGGGTGGGTGGGGAACTCGGGGTTCAGGAGGAGGAAGAAGGGAGCCCCAGCATGGGGCAGACCCCCCCTTAGTACCCCTCATAGCTTGTCCCATACCATCACCCATCCCTCCCTGGGCTGTGCAAGGGGCCGCAGCACCGGCTGGGTCCTCCTCGAACATAGCTCACGTCCCCACCCCGGCAGATCTTTGGAGCCCTGGTCCACGGATGCCACACCAGCCTTGTTCATCTGGATCTCTCCAAAAACGTGTACTCCCACAAGTAAGCCCTCGGGACAGTGGGGAGGGGAGTGCGGCACCCAGCTGGGTGGCGGATGATGCCGTGTTGTGCCCATTCTTTTCAGGAGGGTGAAAACCATCTCCCCTGACATCAAGGAGTTTTTTGGGCAGGCCTGTGCCCTCAGGCACGTCTCCCTGGCAGGTACCAAGCTGCCAGCAGATGCTGTAAGGTGAGGGGGGGCTATGAGTCCACTGAGGGGAATGGATTTGGGGTGAGCATGGTCCAGGCGGGGACCTTGCTCAGGGCTTTGCATGTTGAAAGGGCTGGCGGGTAGGATGGATGGGGCGGTGAGAAGCAGAGCTCTGGGAAGGATGTCTTCTCCAGCACCCCGCTGCCTGGACCGTTGTGGGGTGCTCCATGGCGGGTGCTGGTGCCCCCGTTGCTCGCACCGATGGGTGGCTTTGGTGACTTTTCCAGGGCGTTGTTGCAGGGGCTGGCAGACAACAGCCACATCAGTGACCTGCACCTGGATCTTAGCAACTGCGAGGTGAGGGGCCAGCACCCATGGGTGCCGTCAGGCGAGCCAGGGGGTCCCATCACAGCAGTGGAGGGGGCTCGCTCTCTGTATGGGAAGGTCCGTGCCCTGTCCACCATGGGGCTGGGGTGACATTCCCGACGGCAGGATCTCATTTGCAGGGCTCGGCGCCTCCCCTTGTACTGATGTCTTGCTGTTTCTTCCAAGCTGAGATCAGCGGGGGCCCAAGTCATCCAGGATCTCATCCCTGACGCTAGCTCCATCAGTGACCTGGACTTGTCTGACAACGGTAGGTTGCTTTTTCCCCACCTGGGAGAAGATCTCCTCCATCTGCAGGTCCAGCCAGCATGGCCTCTTTGGCAGAGGCCAGCTCAGCTCCGGCACCTGGTGAGGGTGTAGGAGCCTGCGGGGAGATGGGTAGGGTCTGTGGCACTTGCCTGCCTCTTGCCTGCGCTGGGTGATGCAACACTGAACTGCGCTGGCCACCTGTGAAAGTCCTGCAGCAGCTGCAGCACTGCAGGCTGTGTCTTGTGGGGCAGGAGGCACCCGATGGTCACCACTGAATCCCTGCCTGAGAAATTACCACATTATCAGGCTTTCATGGCTTTTTACCCCTGAAAACAACCACCCCTCTGCCTTCCCCAAGGCCGGCAGTCCTTACATGTGCTCTTCTCCATCTACTGATGTCCTTCCCAGTGTGCCAGACCTCTTCCATCACCTTCCAGCATTGCAACCCATGGTGGGCAGCGGCAGTGGCCCTTGCCTTGCCCCTCATTCAGAGAGAGCATCTCTGGCCCGGGGTGTGGGGTGATTTCTTCATCCCCTCCTGCCTCAGGAATTGCCAAAAATTCTCATTTCACATCTTTTGCGGTGCAAACCTCTTGGGCTCACTGAATCTGAGGCGGTCTCACGTTGCTAGCTCAGGGTTTGAAGCACTGAAAAGGTCTCCCTGGGCTGAAACTCTTTCCACCTCTCTGCAAGAGTTTGCAGCTTCTGCTGCTAACCTTGTCCTGCGGTGGCCTCCGAAGCCATGGGCGAGCAATCCCAATTATCACAAACATCACCTCTGCCAGCTCTGAATTTCACCTAAAAGGCCCCAGACCTTAAGCAGCCCTGCTAAGATCTCCCAGCTGACCATGCAGCTCCTCGACAGCCAGATGGCTCTGGGAAAGCTGATGTGGTTTGGAGTCCTTCAAAAACCTGTTCAGGCCACCAATGCTCCAAAATGTTGTGGTCTCACCCAAAATCTTTGGCCAGCCTTTGCTGAAATATGCTTTTGGTTCTGGCTTTCCCAGCAGAGCAGGGAAAGTTGGGACAGTCCCGTAGGTGGGTCTTGGTGCCTCTTGCTCCTGGCTGGCAGAGCGGCTGGGTGAGCAGATCCCTGCCCACATCCCTGCCCTGTAGGAAGGATGTCACCTTTGCTTGCCAAATTTCCCTGGGGATGCTGCAGCCATGAAGGTGGGAGTGGAGGCAGCTGCAGGCAAGATCTGAGAAGCCCTCCCACGCTGTCCGGGTGGTGGGTGGGTGATGGAGGGCACATTCCTGCAGGATGGCAGAAAGCAAGCGCCGTCTCTAGCTCTGTAAGTGCTCCCCATGGCTCAGCACAGCCTTGGCACCCCGAAGAGCAGGGGGCCCCAGAGCAGGTGCTCCTTCCCCAGGGTCGCTCCTCAGGGACCCCAGCTCTGCACAGGTCTTTGATCCTCTGGGGGGAGCCATGAAGAGGAGGAAGATGCTCAGGAGTTGCCCTGGACATCTCTCCAGCATCCCACACTGGCAGCTTGGTGGCTCTGCAGGTCTCCTGTGAGGGACCACCTTGGTGCCACCTCTGTGGACTACTTGGAGCATCCCTGTGAGTGTCTCCCATCTCTCGCAGGCTTTGACCCTGACATGGTGACGCTGGTGCTTTCCATCGGCAGAAGCAAGTCCATTAGGCACATCTCTCTGGGGAAGAACTTCAACATCAAATCCAAGTAAGTGCAAAGCCAGAGCAGCCAGGCCAGGAGCCATGCTGGCACCATGCACCCACCTGGACTCTCTCTTGCCATTGAAAGCCTGTGGGCTGGTTGGGAATGCCTGGGATTGCCTGCCCGTCCTGCCCGCTCCTGCCCAGCAGGGAGCCTGGGACCGTGGGGGGACCATCACCTGCTCCTGGCAGAGTTCCTATGGGACTGCAGGCACTGCAGGGACAGGTCACAGCCTCAGGCAAGAGCGGGAGGGAGGATGGAGCTCTGCTGGCTGCCCCGTGGCCTCGGGGGACGCGCGTGTAACCCCCTGCCTCTCCCGCAGAGAGGGGCTGCTGGATGTCCTGCACCGCATTGTCCAGCTCACCCAGGAGGATGACTGCGTAAGTCTGGCTTGTCCTCAACCATCCTACTCGTGCTCTTGGTCACCCTCCACCACCACCGTGCCAAGGTCCCATCCAGATCCCTCCCAGCACAGGCTGGGAGCACACCTCCCCCCCTCCCCCCACCATTCAAATCCTCCTGCTCTTATTTTCCTCCGTCTGAAGCAGATGCTCAGACAGAGAGCTGTTCCCGTTCGGCTGGGAAAGCGGGAGCCTGTGTCTGGCTAAAGACACAGAGAGGCTTGGTGTAACCTGGCTGTAGCCCAGCTTTCCAAGAAAACCTCTTTTCTCCTCGCTGCTGCCAGGCATCTGAGCTAAATCCAGGGTGTTGCCTAAGCACCCGCCGCCCTCCTGTTTCTTGGGGTTCGGCCTGACTTGGGCTCTCCAAAACCAGCACCAGGTGCCTGCAGAACTGCCAGCCCAGTGGCCGCCGGTCAGGGATGCAGGCTGTGTCAGCAAGGGTGACACACATCCTGACGTGTGTCCTGGCCACCTCTCCCGCTCCTTGTCCCCTTTCTAGCCTCTCCAGTCCCTGTCCGTGGCCGAATCGCGCCTCAAGCTGGGAACCAATGTCCTGCTGAGTGCCCTGGGCAGTAACACCAGCCTCATCGCTCTGGACATCAGCGGCAACGCCATGGGGGACACAGGGGCCAAGATGCTAGCCAAGGCCCTGCAGATCAACACGAAGCTCAGGTAGCAGCACGTTGCTCTGTGGGTGCCCTTCCCATCTCGTGCCGGGTGGCCCTGGGACGGTGGTTCTGGTTGTGGTGCTGATGCCATTGGAGGGGGCTTATCACGGCCCCTGGTGACCATGGATGTGGCCCTGGACTGTTCCTGGCCCACGGTCGGATGCTGTGGCCATGTCTTGCTCTCATGGCAGTCATCTGGCAGTGCTGGCAGGGGACGTATGAAGAGCAAGAGAGGAGCAGCTCAGCCCCGGCACTTGCCAGCTCTTCGCCAGGCTCCCACGCAGCCCGGGGTGCTGCAGCCAGACCCTTGCAGTCACTGCCCTCAACCCATGCACTGCCATCAGTTCCTAAAATGCCATTTTTTTACCATATCGTGCTCTCAAAGGCAAGGCAGGGGTGTCTACAGGGGACAGGGAAGGGTGTCCCAGCCAGGGCTGTTCCTCTGGGGGACATCTGCCCTTGCCAGCAGGATGGTGCCTGACTGTGTCCTCCCTGCCCTTCACTCCCTCCAGGCACCCACGTGCTTTACAGCTCCTTGCAAAGTCCAAGTTTACATTTTGAATACTGAGATTCAGATTTTTAACCCCATTTCTAGGCTTTCTGGTGCCTGGGGTCAGCCTTGGGCTCATTCCTTCTGGCACCTGGTGGGTGGGCACCCACTCTGGGGCAGCGTGGGTGCAGGCAGGGCTCACTCATGTCCTTTTCTTTGCAGGACCGTGGTTTGGGACAGGAACAACACAACTGCCCACGGGCTCCTGGAGGTGGCTCAGGCTTTGGAGAGGTAAGGAGGGAGCCGCTTGGTCCTTCTGGCTTGGTACCGCCATGCAAAAGAGCCTCTGGCACCAGTATGTCACCATCCCCAGGGCCTCTTGTCCCCTTGAAGCAGCAAGTGCATCACGCAGTTGCATACAGGTCCCAGGGGAGCTGGTCCACAGCTCGGGCTTTGCAGCCAGCAAAGCAACCTGCCACCTGTTTGGTGATGGCACCTTCATTACCAACCTCAGGGTCTCCCCTGGGCTCTGCATCCCAACCCGGCACAGCCCGTGTCACCCCAGGCAGCCCCCAGCGAGCACGGGGGGATCTGCTGTCGGTGGAGACGTGATGCTCTGCTCCTCCCTGCCCATGAACGATGGGTAGAAGCTGCCCACCTGCCGAGCACACCGGCAGCTCTGGTGTTTGGCCATGCGGGTGCTCTGCGGGGCAGAGGGAGAGCCTGGGTGGGTGGTCGCTGCCGCCCCATTGGGACCAGGCTCTGGCCATCCCCATCTCCTGGGCTGGTCCCTGTGGCAATGTCCAGGCTGCCGGTGGGTGGGCTCTGGACTGTTTATGTCTGCGGGGAAGTGCACGGTGGGGATGAGCCCCGCGAGGCTGAGGGGGATCCAGCAGCACCCGCTCACCCCTGCGCTGCCTGGCAGGAATTACACCCTCAAGTCGATGCCCTTGCCAATGAGCGACGTGGCGCAGGCGTACCGCAGCAACCCCGAGAAAACAGAGGAGGCAGTGCACAAGGTGGGTGGGACACGGGCTGGGGGCACGGGGTTGGGTGCCACTGACACTGGTTGCTCACAGCCTCTTGCCTGCTACAGCTCCAGTCCTGCCTGACGAGGAACCAGCTGCGGCGCACGCTGCCCACGCAGACCTTCCGGCTGCAGCAGGGCATCCTCACCACCTCTTCCGAACAGGTTTGCCGGCCAAATTGCTGTGTGGGGCTGCCCTCCCCTGCCCCAAACAACCCTGGCTAGCTCCTGTGAGCTCTTGCAAGCAGCACAAACCCCTTTTCACCTTTTCTGAGTGGAGGGCAGAGCAGTCCAGAGGGATGAGTGGGGCCAGGCAGAAAGGATGTCTCCAAGGAACCCTCCTGGTTGCACCCATGTGTTTCATGCATATGCAATGCTGGGCTATCTCGCTGCTACGCTACCCCACGCAGCATGTTCCCAGCACCCTGTGCATGCTCTCAGGCAAATCCCTGCCATGTGGCATCCCTGGTAATTAGGCAGGGATGCTCTGGGGGGCCGTAACCTGCCTGTGCCCCCACCGCCCCATCGGGCAGCTCTGGCACATCCTTCTCCGGGAAAGTCGCAGCAAGGAGGGGAACTGGCAGTGCTGCTCCGGCACCGGCACATGACACAGCCTCTCTGTGCTCCAGATGGTGAATGAGATCTGCCTGAGTGTGCAGAAGCATGTCGACATCCTCAGCGCCTGCCCGGGCAGGGAGGCGGAGGCAGACATCCTCTGTGCGGAGGAGGCCATCAGGAATGCCAACCTCTCCATCAGCGTGAGTCCACCGCACTGGGAAACCCCTCAGCTTCCCCAGCTTCAATTCGGGATTGAAGCAGGTTATCGATTAGTTAATGACATAATTAACCGACAGTCGGGGAACACAAGGATCGTCAATGCAACAGATGCACGTTGCTGAGCACTTGCAAAATGTTAAAGAACAGCTGCAAGTTTCTGAATCCCCTTCTAGAACAAGGCCCTAAATGTTCTTAATCCCCTCGCCCCAGAGGCACACCGTTGTATGCACATCCTCTGGGAAGTGGGGGTTGCAAGCACAACCCCTCTACAGCAAGGGCATCCCGTGCCCATGCACCCCTCCTTGGGAGAGGTGGGTGCTCCAGCTCCGGGCACACCCTGCAACCCACGGATGCCCACGCTGGTGAGAAACAGCCCCCACATCCCCCAGGGGTCCCTCCTTGGGGCACCCGCATCCCACCCCGGCTGGGTGCAGCCCAGCGATGAGGATGCTCCACCAGCCCGTGACAAAGGCCAGCGCACTGGCTGGGCAGCTCCCCGTGCTGTCAGCCCTGGTTCGATCCTGGTCCCACTTCTCTCTCCCCATCACACCTCTTCCTCCTCCTCCTCCGCCTCCTCCTCTACTTCTCTTCAAACCACCTCCTTTTCCTTTTTCCTAGCTCTCTTGGCACCCCCTTGGGCACTTAATTTGGTGGATATAGCATTTAATAGGACAGTGCTGATGGTGGAAAGGTGGTGAAGGAGTGGGAAAGGATCTTCTCTGATGTGGGCAGCAGCGGGGAAAGGAGCGTCAGTGGGTGGTGGGGAGCAGCTGAGGGTCTGGTAGGGGGGGACACACAGGGACCGCAAGGGGCCAGGATACCCAACCCTGGCCCAGCAAAGGCAGGAGGTCACTGTGTCTCCCCAGCTGATGCAGGCAATGCTCTTCCAGACAAAACCGGGACACTCTTCCACAGGGCAGCCACGGATGCAGGCTGCGCATGGAAGGATGGAAAGCAAGGATGAGGCACCATGGGATGATCCACACCTTCTCTCTTCCCATGGCAGATCCTGCCCCTCTTGTATGAAGCAGGAAACACCCCATACCAGAACGGCAAGCTGCAGCACAAGCTGGAGTGTCTCACAGAGGAAGCATCGCAGACCTGTGGCCGGGAAATCCAGGTGGGCACCCAGGGGGAGCTGCCAGGGGGGAGCGGGGAGCTGTCAGCAGCATGGGATGCTCATTGGTCTTAGCCCAAAGATAAGGGACACGGTGTCCCCTGGAAACCATATGAATCCTGATAGAAAAGACACGGAAAACTCCCCTTTCCCCCCCAAACTTCAGGCGATCATGCAGGCAGCGCTGGACACGGCGCACAGCCTGTGCCCAGCCGTGGTGCAGAAGAGCGGGGTGAGGGACCAGCTGATCAATGCCATGTCCGAGCGGATCCACCTCCAGGACCACCTCAACCTCAGCGCTGTCCTTGACCAGATGGTCACTGATGTCTTCAGCAAGCTGAAGTGGGTGACGTGCCGTTCTTCCTTCCTGCTCGGCAGCTGGCTCTCGCCTATGGGGCCAGAGGAGGATTTGGGGGGCTCCCTACCAACTGCTCCCCTCCCCATGTGGTGGTGGTGGTGGTGTGCTGGGTCCTGTTGCAGTGTTTTCTCAGCTGTGGCTTTGCTTCCCACTTGGATCCAGTTTGGATGTGTCCCTAGGGAGCTGGGATGTCCCATGGGGTGATGTTCCTGCAGGCACACTCCCGTGGCTGGCAGAGGGGAGCCCCAACCATCAATGGGGGAATGTGCTCAGCATCCTCCATCCCAGCCAGTGCCTGCTCCCATTCCTGCTCCGGCAGCATGCCCGCAGTGAGCCGGAGCCCAGGGCATGTCCTGGGTGCCCCTCTGGGTGCCACAGCTGAGCATCCATCTCGCAGCAAGGGTCTCCCTGGGGGTGCTGGCCCCATGGCTTGCAGGGGCTGTGGGTGCTGGGCCTGAAACCCATCTCTCCACTCCTAGCGAAATCAAGTTGTCCGTCACAGCCGCCGTGGCTGACTGCATCGTGGATGTCGTGCTGGGAGACCTGACCATTGCCCAGTGCAAACTGGTGAGTGCTGGGGGCTGCCAGCACCTGCAGAATGGGGATGTGGGATGGGGATGTGGGGCTGGGGTGCAGGATGGGGAGGTCTGGGTGCCCCAGCATTGCCCGGGCACCAGCCAATGTGATGACTACAGATTTGCTGTCTGGGAAGCAGGACAATTCCCACCCAGGCTGGTTTGCCTCCCAGGTAATCCTCTCCCGGTGCAGTCACAGCAGCATTAACATCCTGAGTGAAGTCCAGGAGCGCATCGTGGTGGGGGGTGCTGGGGTGAAGCCGGGCACCGGCTGCTCGTGCACTGGGGCAGGCACGGGGCAGCTGTGCTGGGGCCAGCCGCCAGCTAATCAGCCCTAAATCCGCTCGCAAATCCCAGCCACGGGTAGGGAGCGGAGCAGCACGGAGCACACAGGGCAGCCGGGCGCACTTCAGTCCCTGGGATAATTTCAGCACTTCCTAATGGTTTTAGGTGGAGAGCCTCCCCAAGCAGGGGCTCGACCTCCCGGTGCTGCTGCCGGAGCCGGCTGAGGATGATGCCGCTGCACCAGCGAGGGGCAGGAATCCTCCGGACCTCGCTGCGGAGGAGGTAGGGTTTGACCCCACTGCCACTGCGTGATGCCCACGCCGTAACCACCTTTTATCCGCCTTACCGGATGATGCCAAGCTTAACGCTGCAGCCTCTCTGGGTGCACGCACCCTCAGCACCCACCCAGGGCAGCGCTAAGACAATTAGTGCTGGGAAATGGGACCGTTAGGCTGCCTGGCCATGCTGCCTGCCCTGCCAGCACCGACAGCGTGTCCTTGTGGTGGCCTGGGCTGGTCCCAGCCACACACAGCCCCTTCCGCTGGCTGTGGCTTCAGGACCTGGGATCCAGCACAGCGTGGGGTCCCTGCTGGGGAAGCATCCGATCTGGCATCGTGGGTCGTTTTGGTGCTGGAGCAAGATGAGGGGGTGCAGTCCTGGGGGTGATGGAGGGATTGCACCCATCACCGGGCGAAGCCTGGCTGACGCTGGCAGGATGCCGCTCACCACAGCCAGCTTGTCAATGCCGAAGCCACCGCCGTCCCTCTCTCCCTGCAGTACAAGATGGCCCTGCGGAGGAAAAACAAGCATTTCAGGAGCATTCGGCCCACGCCAACTGTGAGAAGTAAGGTCACCGCATGTCTTTCCCTTTGCTGTGGCTCAGTGTGTGCCGTGCCACCTCCACCAGGGCATGGCAGAGGCAGGGGGCTCGCAGCGGCAATCGGGGGGCTGATGGGCAGAGCTCTCCGCAATGATGCTACAGGCTGCAGGCAGCACCTGGCAAGGATCTGATCCCTTTGGAGAGCCTCTCCTGGTGCTGTGGTGTGGGTCTGCAGGCAAAGCTTGCCGTGAGCTTGCTCTTGTGCTGGTTTTGGGCACACAGCTGGCTCAGTGCCCATGGGCAGTGGGGTAAATGCCCTGAGTTCCCTCCCCACATAGCCAGGCAGGGGTGAGAGGTTTGTCCATAACGGCGGATGCTGCAGCATCTCCTCCTGCCATCCCAGGGACCACCCTGGGTATGGGCATCACTTACCCAGCACCCCTGGGGACCTGGCACAGGGGGAAAGGAGACGTTGCCCATGGGTGTTCCTGCTGCTGATGTTGCCCCACAGAGCCCTGTGTGCCCAGGGAGGGGGCAGGATCCAGGGGGGCACAGGCCAATGAGCAGCTGATGGGTGACTTCTGCTTTTTGGGGCTTTGGCTGTGATGCATATTTGGCTTTGGCTGAAGCAGAGCTCGCGCCAGACCCCAGTGCCTGGCACCCAGGTGTCCCCAGGGGACCCCTGGTGTCCCCCAGCCCAGCAGCACCCTGATCCCTGGTGTCCCCCAGCCCAGCAGCACCCTGACCCTTGCTGTCCCTGAACCCAGCAGCACCCTGACCCCTGGTGTCCCCCAGCCCAGCAGCACCCTGACCCCTGAAGTCCCTGAACCCAGCAGCACCCTGGTGTCCCCCAGCCCAGCAGCACCCTGGCCC
>JAVJGI010000036.1:390199-406448 GCA_035590275.1 Ibycter americanus
CGGGGCTGCCGGGCCCCCGGGCGCTTCACACCGGGCGGTGGCGGGGCAGAGGCTCTGCGCTGCTCGGGAGCCGCCGCTGCGCCGTGTCCTTCCCCCGTGGGGTCCCCTCCTTCCCCCGTGGGGTCCCCTCCTCCCCCGTGGGGTCCCTTCCCTCCAGCGACTCGCTGGCCATGGTTGTATGAGGCCATGTCACACGTCCCTCAGCACCGGGGACAGCTGGAGGTACCGGTGGGCAGGGGGCAGCTGGATGTACCCGTGAGGATGTGCAGGAGGTGCTCACCTCCAGACTGTCACCTGTCTCTGGTGTCCGTGGGAACGTTTCCAGCCATCCCTGGAGCTGACCCCGCTTTGAGCAGGGCAGGGTGGACGAGGTGATATTCAGAGGTCATTTCCAAGCTCAGCCGCATTCTATGATCCTATGATTTAATCACCTTTAATGATTTTAGGACTTGGCAATCCCCCTGCTCCCCATGTCCCCAGCAAGGCAAACACAACCTCTTACTGAGTTCAGCATCCAGGTGAACTTGGTGTTTTAAAACCACGTGTTTTCAAAGAATGGGTAACTTGAGGCAGAGCTCTAGAAATCAGGGAGGTTTGGGGTTGACCCAGTGCTCTTTGGGGCAGACTGATGGCTGAACTGCGGTGTCAGTGAGAGGACGTATCAGTGTGGGGAGACCCTTTCAGGAGATGGGGGCGTTGATCCTGATGCTATTGCTTGAGCTGACAACACGTAAGCACCTTGTTGTTGTTTTTTCAGACTGCACCAAGGCCTTGCCGCTTTCCCTTCTGCTTGCTTTGGACAGCTGTGACTTGAAGCTTCAAGATGGAAGCTCCACTAACAGCTAGCCAGATTCGTCAACGATTTATTGACTTTTTCAAGGAAAACAAGCATACCTATGTGCACTCATCTTCTACAATCCCCCTGGATGACCCCACCCTGCTCTTTGCCAATGCTGGTATGAATCAGGTAGGATTCCCACTCTGGTACTGTGGTCCTTACGAACATATCCTGTAGCAGTTGAAACCTGTGAAGCTCTTTGCAGAGCTGTTTCTGTGGAAAATTATTCTTGTTTTCTTCATCTTCCTTCTGGTCACAAAGAGGTGCTTGGTGTGTCTGGTGGAGCCCTCTGTGCTCTCACAAAATTGGCGAGAGCACTGGAAGACGTTCCTGTGTCTGCTGGGCTGACTGTGTGGCAATGCGAACGCTGCCTGTCTCCCTTCCTTGACCCTTTGTACCACAGCTGATCCTGGCACAAATGACTAATGGCATCTTTAAAGAATGGTTGAGGCTAAGCTGCTGAAAGGGCTGTGCTGGAGATCATCAGACAGTTTTCACTGATTTTTTTTTTTTTTTTTTTGTCAGCTGGGAATCTGGCTACTTTCAGTCCCTTTGGAAGTCCTGGGGTTTGGTGGGCTCCAGGAACACATGCATGTGTGGGAGTGCTGTTATAGGCAGTGCTGCAGCCTCCTCACAGGCAGGAGACAGCAGGCTTATTGTTTCTGAAAGCTGCCTTGGTTATGTCCAGGCTAGTGGTATTGTGCTGTAGACAATGTTTACTGCCTTGCTGTTGTTTGCAGTGTTTGAAAACAGGCTCTTCCTGCTTTTCTTTATTGCCCTTTTTTCTTTCCTTTCAGTTCAAACCCATCTTCCTCAATACCATCGACCCCTCACACCCACTCGCTAAACTAAACAGAGCCACCAACACTCAGAAGTGCATCCGAGCAGGGGGCAAGCACAATGACCTGGACGACGTCGGGAAAGATGTCTACCACCACACCTTCTTTGAGATGCTGGGGTCCTGGTCCTTTGGGGATTATTTCAAGGTAAAACAGGCTAGGTGCAGCTCTGAAACTCTTGCACAAAGTTACCCGTCTCTATGAACTCAGCAGAGCAATTGCCAAGAGGAAAGAGGATATCTTGGCATAGAGTGGTTCCTAAGGTGCGTGTGGCTCCTTTGGAATAAATGAGCTTGGAAGCTGCTCCAACCCTGCAGAATGTTTTGAGATTAATTACTTAAGGTTTACAAAGCTGATTATGTTAACTTTGCCAGTTTGGAGTCTTCAAGCAGAGGTTGTAGTGGCTGCCCTGAAGCTGTGGGGAGTTGCATGCGCTGTGCAACTATGATGGATGGACTTCAAACAGGAGTGATCGTAAAATGATGATGTCCTTTCCCAAGCTTCTTGATAGTGTAGCATTCAAAATCAGAAGGAGGATGTTAAGAATACAGAATAACAGCAGAATTAAAAGGCTTTTTGGGGGCAGTAAACATGCTAGGAGTTAACCTGGCTGCACCTGGAAAGCCATAGGAGACGTTTCTTGTGCCCTGTTCACTGCATATATTAGTTTCTCTCTTTCTTATGTCAGAAGTCTGAAAGTTTTTGGTGGTTTAACTGCTGATACCTACAGTAACCACTACTCTGCATGCTGAAGAAAAACTCTCTTTGCATTCACTTGCTGATCTCATCTATCCTTCTGCAGGAACTTGCTTGTAAACTGGCACTGGACCTTCTCACCAAGGAATTTGGCATCCCTGTGGAAAGACTCTATGTCACTTATTTTGGTGGAAATGAGGCTGCAGGACTGCAACCGGACCTGGAGTGCAAGCAGATATGGTTGAATTTAGGGTAAGGTCTTTAACAGAGCAAGGTGCATGTTTTGATGAGCAGTAGTCATTCAGAGAAAAGATGGTGTGCATTATGTGGCAGAGCACGTATAACGGGGGGTTTTAATAAAATGGAAATGTCACAAATAATGTTTGCAGGTGGCGGAGCTGCAAAACCAAAGAGAAGTACTGATATTCGATAGACGATACTGAGAGATTTCGTTTCAAAATCTCTTGTGTAAGCTTAATTACATAAGAAGTGCCACACTGAGACAGATCAATGGTCTGTCCAGCCCAGTGTGCTGCCTCTGTCAACAGCTGAGAAGATGCTGTTCAGGGAAAGCAGGCAGGCCTGACTGTGGCCTGCACTCTGTTTACCTCCTTCCCTCCCAGCATCCACAGTCACTGGATTAAGTATGTTAGAGGGTCGTCCATCTTTTCCCCTTAGCTTTTGTCTGGGGCCCTGCTCCTTTAGAGCCCGTCTACATTCTGGTTTGAACCTGTTGGGTTTTTCTAAATCTCAGTCATAGTCTCCTGCCCAGCCTTGTCCTCTCCAGATTGAAGAGTCTTAGTCATTTCTATATGCCCTTCCTAAGGCAGCTGTTCCACACCTAGGTAGTTTTAGTTGCCCTCCTCTATACATTTGCTACTTCTGCCTCACCCTCCTTGAGGTGAGGAAGTGAGAACGGTACCCAACACTCAAGCTGTGCATGGGCTTGATGTAGAAGTGAAATGATGCCTTTGGCCTTGTGGCTGTAGCCCCCTCTGAAACCTGCCACTGACCCCATGACACATCTCTGCACTGTGGGGCCAAACCTGTCTTGCGTGTATTAAAAGTCAGAGATCCGCCTGTCTTCTTGCGGGTGGCTTCACTGAGGTGTTGTGCAGGCCTCTGCCTCCGCCTGGGACAAGTGCCAGGCGCCAGTGTTCACTTGATCCTCCTCAGCAGGGATCCTGAGAGTTGGGCTGTTGGATTGGTCTGTCTCAAGACTCTGGCAATTCATCTCCTCATCTGGGGAGTTAGTGAGCTGACGTTTCTCTGGTATAGCCCTTAGTTTGGGGAATTCTGGCCTTGCTGTTAGCCTCTGTTGTTCAATAAGAGCTTCTTGTTACAGGCTGGCTGAGGGCAGGATTCTGCCTGGCAATATGAAGGATAACTTCTGGGAAATGGGAGACACTGGCCCCTGTGGCCCTTGCAGCGAGATCCACTATGACCGGATTGGGGACAGAGATGCTTCACACCTGGTCAATCAGGATGACCCCAATGTCCTGGAGATCTGGAACCTGGTGTTCATACAGTTCAATAGGTGAGCCAGACCTGCTTCCCTCCGCAGGCTGCCCCAGCTTGGCGTGGGAGGTTGCTCCGACTGCGTACTCTTTTAACTGCCCCTGGCTTGCTCGCCATTCCTTCTTCTCCAGGAGCTGTGCACTTTGTGTTGCTGTGTCCCCTGACCCACCCGTACAGAAGAGCTCGGTCACACTGGCTTCAGGGATGGACTGGAAGTATTTTCTCAGTTCATCTACCAGGAGTTCAGTAGTGAATAAGTGCCATCCCGCTCTGCGTCTAAGTTGTCACTGGGGATCTTGCTAACTATATGTCATCAATGTTGTCCTTTGTGTGGCTTGTGTATGGGTCCGTGTTGTAAATCTGATGAAACAAAATCTCATGGAGATGAGGAGAGAGGTAGAGTTGCCCCTGCAGAGCCTCCGTCCATAACAGCTCATCTTTCTTTTTGTGGCTGGGCAGGGAAGCTGATGGAACACTGAAGCCTCTTCCTAAGAAAAGTATTGATACCGGAATGGGCCTGGAGAGGCTGGTCTCTGTGCTGCAGAACAAGATGTCCAACTATGACACAGACCTTTTCCTTCCTTACTTTGAAGCCATCCAAAAGGTACAAACTGGGGAGTCTGGGTCTGGGCCTGACGCAGCTGCATCCACTCCCTGAATCCCTGGGGAGATGCATGGGGCTGGTCGGACAGAGTGATTGTGTCTGCAGGTCTCTGCTTTCTCAGCTGCTGCGAGCTCCATGCATTTGTACCTTGAGGGTAGAAGTGCAGGCTGGCACAGTAATTGCTGCCTTGGGCCATGTTTCCAGGGGAAAACACGGGATGGTGAGCAGTGCAGCTTTCCCAGGTGTTTCTGTGAACTATCCTGATGGCGCACTCCTTGGTCTTCTCCCAAGTGGGAGTTGCTCTGCAGTCCTGTATGGCCAAGTGCCATCGTTTTGCCACGTGGTAGAGAGCACTTGGTGCTGTTAACCCAGAATCAGAGTTTGTCCTTCAGTCTCTCACCTGGAACACGCAGATCTGTAGAAGATCCCCTAAGAGGGGAGGTCTTTGCTGTAAACCGTGACAGTCATTTGCAGAACTGGGAGTGGACCACATTACTGGTGCTGGGAGCTCTGTGTGCAAGTCCAAGCCTTTTTTTTTTTTTTTGTTTTGTTTTGCTCTGTGGAAGAGACAGAGCTTCCTGGCTGCAGATTGTGCTGGAAAAAATGCAGGGAGGAGAGCCCAGGCTCATGCTGCCTCTGAGGAACGAGGTGCAGAGCTCCAGAGTTGGAATTGGAGGGCTGCCTTTCTTCAATGTTGAAGCCACTGGCTAGACACAGCCAATGTGTCCTTGTCTACCTTCCTGCCGTGTGCTGGGAGCCTGGCTACAGGGACTGTGCCCACGGTGTGAGGTTTGCACCAAGTGCAACCACTGCTTTGTTACAGCAGTATCATTCCCTTGGGCATGGATAAAAACAGGCCATGAGAGGGAAGCTGGGACCGTCTCCCATGTGATAGAATTTGAAAAGTTTCTTGGCTGGGCAGGTTATGCAAGGCTGAGACCTTGAGCCAGTGTGCAAAACAGATGATTTCCCTGCATTCTGCCCTCCTCCCTCTCTTTTCTGCTCTGGGCTCTTAATGTTGGGATAAATTGGCTTTTCTTCCCTCTGGTCTTGGAGATCCTTTGGCCCTGGAAATGCAGGCAGTTGCACCATGCAGAGCCTCACAGCTCTCCATCTTCCCTGGCTTCAGTGAGTCACCTCTTCCGAAGAGGTGTGTGCCTCCTCTGTGGCTGCAGGCAGTGGGATGGGGTTGGCTTCTGAGGTGCTTCCCTGTTGTTCTGCCATGTTGCTGGTCCCCACTGTCCATAATCGTCCCCTTTGCCCACCACCTTCTCCTCTCTGCACAGGGCACGGGTGCCAGGCCGTACATGGGGCAGGTTGGTGCCGAGGACGCTGACGGTATAGACATGGCCTACCGCGTACTGGCTGACCATGCCCGGACCATCACGCTGGCCCTTTCTGATGGGGGCAGACCTGACAACACTGGCAGAGGGTAAGGAGGGAGCTGCTGCAACGCTGCCTCTCCCATTCTGTTCAGCACAGCTTCCCTGAGGGGAATGGGATCTCATGGGTCTCTGGGATGTCTTTGAATTTGTCATTGAAGCAGTGGATAGCAGAGTGTTTGCTCAGTGTATTTGACGCTTGAATCCCTGTAGGCTCTGCGCAAAGGGCCAAGACACACAGGTCTGAGGGTTGTTGTGAGTACCAGTCTGGCTGTGTCAGCCCCCCAGAAAGGATCACTGTGGGCAGATAGGCACAAAACCATGCTTAGTGCGGTGCTGCTGTCAAGAAGGCAATGAAGTTTGGGCTGGGGGGCTGTGCTGTGGGTGCTGCTGGACTCGCAGGACTGACTCTTAAGCACTTGGTAAGTCAGGGTCATGGAGCTGGGGCCTGGCACCTCAACTCTGGCTTCCTGCTGCTGTGAGCAGCTACTTGAGAGAAGATGTGGGGAGAGAACCCTGTGTCCTTGGTCCTGGGAGGGGGTGCTGGTAGGTGGATGCTGGTAGATCCCCTGAGAACATGAAGGGGATGCATGGTGGGCTCTGCTGTTCCCTAGGTATGTGCTGAGGCGGATTCTCCGACGGGCTGTGCGCTACTCCCATGAGAAGCTCAATGCCCCCAAAGGCTTCTTTGCTACTCTGGTTGATGTGGTGGTGCAGTCACTGGTAGGTTCTTCCCCTGCTCCGCTGTATCTGCTGAAGCCTTCCTCTGCTGAATTGTGCAGATCTCCATGCTGAAGGACTAATTCTCTTGGGTCTGTAGGGAGATGCCTTTCCTGAGCTGAAGAAGGACCCAGATATGGTGAAGGACATTATCAATGAAGAAGAGGATCAGTTCCTGAAAACACTCAGCAGAGGACGTCGCATCCTGGACAGGAAGATCCAGAGCCTGGGGGACAGTAAAACCATCCCTGGTAAGGCTGTGACTTCTGTCTAGATGCACCAAAAGGCATTTATTATCTGGGACTGAGTTAGGGCTCAGCTGGGCTGGGAACTGAGAGATGGTGGAAGGTGTAGGGGGGAAGAGTTGGAGTCAAAAGACCGTCGCTCAGAGCTGGGCCACCCATGTCTCCTCTGGCCTGTGTTCACTTGCTCAGGTTCCTAAGCTGCCCAGACACAACATGATAGTGTGATCTCTGTGCTGTCAGAGGGGAGCCTTTTAGATGTTCATGTTCACCAGACCTGTTCACTGTAGTGCCATAGTGCAGAGCCAGCTGGGTGGCACAGAGCCAGTTGGAGAGCAGGGAAAGGAGCAGTTCTCGTGGAACAGGAGTGCTGACTGCTCTGCTTTTTCTCTGAAGGTGATACTGCCTGGCTGCTGTATGACACCTACGGTTTTCCTGCGGATCTCACTGGGCTGATTGCAGAGGAGAAGGGCCTTGTTGTGGACATGGAGGGCTTTGAGGAAGAGCGGAAAAATGCGCAGGTAGGTAACAGCTCCAGTGGGAGTCGGTCTGCAAGTGGGCAGGGAGGGTTTCCTGCCTTACTTGCAGTCATGAGTCTGTTCCTTTCTTACCGGGTCTGCTCGTACCCCGCATGTCTTGGTGCCCTGTGGGAAGGACCACGGCACTGCAGTTGTTGTGGGACACGTCGTTTCTGTACAGCTGAGGCTGGTTTTGCTCACCAGCACTGTGAGGCCCAGAGCCTCGAGCTCAGCCTTCAGAATTAGTGGAGTCCTGGGAGCACCTCCCCACTGTTCCACTCTAAACAGGGAAGTTCGGGACTTCCCTGTCCAGGGAGCAGTGTCCAGGCAGGCCTGCAGTTCTGGTGCCTCTTCTCCCAACACATTCGCTGCAGCAGCAGGGAGTGGCATTGACCAACTGGCTGGGTACTTGCCTTGCCCTTACTGGGCTCTGGCTCGCTTTGTCTGCATGCCAGTAGCACTGGAACAGCCTGCTCTGAAGCCAGAAAAGACAGGAGCACTCCAGCTGCTGGCACACAGCTTCTCTGGGCAAAGTTCTAAACTGCGGAGCTCCCAGGGATGCAAGTGAGGTGTTCAATTAGGCTGGCGTGCATGGGCCGGTGTTGAGGTGGGATTTCTTAAACTCTGATGTTTGTCATTGGCAGCTCAAATCCCAGGGCAAGGGTGCTGGAGGGGAGGACCTGCTCATGCTGGACATCTATGCCATCGAAGAGCTAAGGGCCCGAGGGCTGGAGGTGACTGACGACTCGCCAAAATACAACTATGCTTCTGATCCAAGTGGTACCTATGGTATGAAAAAACCTTTTCAGAATCATCCTCTGCTGTCAAACCTTTCCTGCCGTGTACCTCAACAAGATCCCCTCTGGGCTTATCTTTCCTGGGACATGGAGGTGGGAATGGAAACGTGCTTGTTACAAATTGAGCAGGGCAAGAGAAGAGCAGACTGTTCAAGGGCTGCTGTACTACTGTTCAGGTCCCTTGTTGCCAGTTTAAGGGGATTCCTGTTCCCTGCAGCTTTGTGTCACCTGTGTTTGTGTTTCTCAGCTGCTCCTTTGCCAGTGCTGCAGGAGACTTCAGTTTCTGCTTGATGTGTTAGAGGGTCCTTGGCTCACTTGCTCTGGCTCTTCCCGCTAATTCTTTGATTTGGTGGAGATTCAGGAGGCCCCAGGCTTGTAGCCATGTGTGCTGCTGACTTTTACTGCATAGTTGTGGGAAGAAGTGATAGTCCCTGCCTTAGAAAACACTGAATGAAATTCCCTCTTATCCAGCTAACTGTTGCCCTAGTTCTTTCTCCTTACCCCCTGCAAATGTGGTAGCTGCCATAAGCTCCTGCAGTAGCTGGGAGGTTGTTGCTCACTATGAAGTTCTGCTCCCATGTGGTGCCTACAAGGTTTTCCTATTCTACTGACGCTGTCTGTTGTCCTGGTGACAGATTTTGGGAGCCTCGTGGCCACAGTGAAAGCCATCCGCAGGGAGAAGAAGTTTGTGGAGGAGGTATCCACTGGCCAGGAGTGTGGGATAGTGCTGGACCGGACCTGCTTCTACGCCGAGCAGGGTGGGCAGATCTATGATGAGGGCTACATGGTCAAGGATGACGACGGCAGGGAGGATGTGAGTGGGCCTGAGAGCCTTTTGCTAGACTCAGTCTGACCCAGGGCCTAGGCAGAAGAGGAGAAGGGGCCAAGCAAGCTCTAGCAGTTTCCTGTCCATGGCTGGTGTCAGGCATTGCATGGGCTTCCTTTTCGGGGTGCAGCATGGCACAGGTGTGCTGGAGTTCTGTTCTGCTTGCTTCTTGGGGAACTGAACTCTGTGCTGCAGCGTCAGGCTGTTGCCAGAATGTGGGTGCTTGTGGTGGTGGTGGTGGGATTGCTGTGCAGAAGGACGGTGCTTTTGAACTGTGATGGGGAGCTGCAGTGGTGAGCTCCTTCAGCTCTGCTGTGCCCCATAACTGTGCCCCACCTTCACTTGCTTCTCTGCTTTGGCAGCCCTGTATGCTGTGCCGGCGGACACTCAGCTTTCTCCTATCACACACAGCAGTCTGGATCTTAGCTGAGACCTTTCCAGTTGCAGCTCAGACTTCTGGCTGGACTGTCTGTCTCCCCTTGGCCTCTTGTCTTGCTCACTAGGTGCATTTCCCTCTTTGTACAGAAAACAGAATTCACGGTGAAGAACGTGCAGGTCCGAGGAGGCTACGTGCTTCACATAGGAACTCTATATGGAAGCTTGAAAGTAGGAGACCAGGTCCACCTGTCTATTGATGAGGTGAGTTAAGACATGGTGTTACAGCACATGGCCTCATCTCTTTTCCCTGGATTGCCTCTTTTCATCGATGCCACTCTGGGGGCCGGCTCTCCCTGCAGCACACAATGCAGGCAAGCACTGTGGCCTTTCCAGGTTGGCTGACTCAAGGCCTCTCCTGCTTGGTGCCTGGCTTTCTTCTACCGTGAGGCAATGCCCAGCTGGCTCAGAGCTGTGCTCACTGGGTTTTGCTGATCAGCAGCAGAAACATGTTTTGAGTTACAACTGGGAGGTGGAACATGTATGGTGCCCCACTGTGTGCTGGATGACAGCAGAGAGGCTGGGCTGTTGGCCTCACTCCAGACATTGGTCCTGTGGGCTCAGCCTGCTGAGTGAGTGCTGGGTTGAGCCTAGTCTGCAAAATGCGTTTCCCTTCCCTATAGAGGCAGCACCTTTAGAGCAAGAGGGAAGGCTTCCATCTTGCAGTGCTTTTTCCTGCTGAGGAGCAGAGATCAGTGTCTGTGACCTGGTTTGTCCTTGGCCTCTCTCCAGACAGGCCCAACAAGGGGACTGCTAGGGAAAATCCATGCACAAATTTGGTGGGGAGTGTCTTGCTCCCTTAGCTGAGGCTCCCAGGCAGCAAGTGTGATAAGTGCTTTCTGGTCTTCTGAGCTAGTTCAGGTTTCTGTTGGAGCAGCGCCTTAACCTCCACTTCTGCTGCTGGAGGTGGCCTTGGCTCCGCAGTGCGGGACCCCGTCTAACAGTGGCTTCCTCCATCAGACAAAGCGGAGGCCAGTCATGAGCAACCACACGGCCACCCACATCCTCAACTTCGCCCTGCGCTCAGTGTTGGGGGAAGCTGACCAGAGAGGGTCGCTGGTCGCGCCGGACAGGCTGCGGTTTGACTTCACAGCCAAGGGAGCCTTGTCTACCCAGGAAATCAAGAAAGTCGAAGGGATTGCCAACCAGATGATTGAGGAGGCAAAGGTGGGTATGGCTGCCGGGTTGGATATACTCAGGAGAAAAATACCTTGAGTCAAGCTTTTGGGTGATCTCGGATGCTGGGGGTTCGGCCCAGCAGGAGTCTTCTGAGCTGCTGATGCGGTACTGTGCACAGATTGGCATCACCTCAGAGGATTTTGAGTGGGAAGGCTCCATGTAGGTTGCTGTGTTCATTGGTACCAAGCCCTCTCTAGGACTGGAGTGTTTCCATGCCTGCTCTAGTGTTGCATTAGCTACAAGAGCTGAGAAGTTTGGCAGAGTAGTTTTGCAGGCCTGGCTGGATTTACAGTGTGTACACCCAGATGCCCCAGTGGTGTGTCCTCAATGGCGAGAGAGTTGCTCTGATGCCAGCCCTGTGTCAGAACAGACCCTGGAGGACCCTGTGCTCTGCTCAGGTGTCTGTGGTTAGAAACCATTTGAATGTACAGGAGCACACAGTGAGTCTGAGCAGGCAGTGGTGTCAGGAATTTTAAAGACAGGGCATCTGTCAATGACTTTGGGATCCCTGCAGCTCAACAAACCCCAGCTCAGGTGAGGCACAGAGCTTCCCTCTTAGGGTCTTTCAGAGGAAGTCAGGATTCCCTGGAAATGCGGGCCCTCACTCACAGCTGACAGGGACCAGCTTTTACCTGCGTCCCTTCCTTGTCCTCTGCAGACTGTGTATGCCAAGGACTGCCCTCTCGCAGCAGCCAAAGCTATCCAGGGACTGCGGGCAGTTTTTGATGAGACCTACCCTGATCCTGTCCGTGTGGTCTCGATTGGCATCCCTGTGGAGGAGCTACTGGCTGACCCCTTTGGCCCCGCGGGCTCCATCACATCTGTTGAGTTCTGCGGAGGGACGTGAGTATCTGGAGAGGCTGGGGAAGGTGGCAGAGTGGCTGGGAAGGAGTCCCTGTGGAGCCCGAGCTCTGTTGAGAGTGCTGTGGGTGTATGCTGGGCACAGCCAGGGTAGAGCTGGGGGTGATGGTGGTGATGTGCCTTTGCATTCCCAGTCCTGAGCCAGTCTGTGTTTAAAGTCAGCCTTTGCAGGCAGGGAAAACTGCCTGTATGCTGTCCCTGCCCACTGACAGTGCTGGAAACATAGCCCTTGGCCACCCTTGCCTCACTCATTTGCTTTTAGAGACTAGGTTGGGTTTTCTGCCTGTCCCCCCCACGCTTGCTGCATCTCCCTGGCAGGGTGGTTTTCTTGTTTTCACGCTGATTCTTGCTGAGATGGGAGGTGGACTTCTAACTCTCTCTTGTTGTGGGTCTTTCCGGGTTCTTTCCAAAGGCACTTGCAGAACTCCAGCCATGCTGGCCCCTTTGCGATTGTTTCAGAAGAAGCAATTGCTAAAGGCATCCGGAGGATAGTTGCAGTCACCGGGGCCGAAGCTCGGAAGGTAAGGGAAGGCAGGAGAGATCCTCTGTGAAATCCCACATATTAACCCTGTGTGAAGATTCATTTAGTTCAAATTTGCCCAGTATCCCTGTTGGGATACTCGGCACCAGGGAAAATTGGCATGAGTGTCTGAGCGACTCATGGAGAAGGATGCTGCTGTTAGCAAAGGCTGTGCTGGAGGCCCTGGCTGTGGTGCAGTCAGAGGAGAGAGCAGGGAAGGGAAGTCTCGGCTGCAGCTGCTGCGTTAGCGTGCCAGAAGGGCCTGGGGTGGGTCTGCGAGGTGGCTGCAGGGTTAGCTCTGGTGGCTCTGCAGAATGGGCTGCAGGTCTGTAGCTCTCAGCAGCTGGCAAGATTGGCAGGAGAGTTGTGAAGTCTGAGAATCCGGTCCTCTGCTGCAGGAGGCAAGTGACTTTGGGCCTGGGCTAGCTTGGGCTGGTGCTTCCTGGAGTGGGAGAAAGGGGGGTTGTGGGGGGGATGGTTTTCTCTTTTTGGAGGATCTTGACCTTCCTTCTGTCAAAGAAGAGTCCTGGGGCCTGTCTGCCAGCATCACACCCTGCTTCTGGTCAAGTGCCGCCTGCTTTGGCTCTGCTGCTTCCCGAGGAGTCACTGAACTCCATCCTGGGGCTGCAGCATTCCTCACCCCTTCTCACAGGGGTGGCCGAGAGCCCAGCCTGCTAATCTCCCTGCCTGACTTAACTCAGATTGTATTCTGCTAGGCTCTCAGGAAAGTCGACAGCCTCAGGAAACTGCTGTCAGCCCTGGAGGCCAAGGTGAAGGTTCAGACAGCTCCCAACAAGGATGTGCAGAAGGAGATCACGGATCTCAGTGAGGTGAGGCTGGTAGCAGTGCTCTGTCCCCAAGTGAATGGGACCTTGATTACCAGCACTGCGTGGTACTTATGAGGCCCAAGTTCAGCTTCCTGCTCCTGTCCAAACAGCCCTGCATCCTGTGGGTGCTGCAGCCAGCACCCCATGCCTGAGGCTGTTGGTGCTGGGAGAGGAGGAGGGCAGCTTACTGGGCTCTGCCAGTTGAGGCACATGAGGTTCATGAGTGTGGTGCAGCATCTCCTGCGGTGGTCAGCAGTACCTTTAACCCTCTGCCTACTCCTGTTTTGCAGACACTGGCCACTGCTGTCATCCCACAGTGGCAAAAAGATGAACTGAGAGAGGCTGTTAAAGCACTGAAGAAAATTATGGATGACCTGGACCGAGCAAGCAAAGCCGACATCCAGAAACGAGTGAGCCCTGGGCAGGAATAAACGACAGTACGGGAGGGCTGTGGGGGACTCCCTGGGGAGCTCCACTTGTGTCCAGCGTGGAAGGGAGCTGAGCTTTGGGGATGGCCTTCATGCTGTTTTGCCTTCCAGCCTCCCCTGCTCCCTCCCAGGGCACGGCTACCTCCACACCTTTTCCCTGGGTTGAAGCGCTGGCAGTATGTCTCAGAAGTTGAGGTGCCTCTGCCCTAATGGTGCCCCTGGGTGCAGGCTGCTTCTTCCTCCTGGATCCCATTGCATTTTCCTGGAGGAGGACTCACGCACAGCACTGCTGCTGCCTTGCTGGCCACACACACCCACCTGCCAATACATTTTGTTCCTGGTTCCACAGCGTGAAGCCACTCCAGGCTGGGCTGTGGGTGTGCTTGGGCACCTTAGGGACCTCTGTACTTGCAGGGAAGCTCTACCCAGGTGGTTCTTGTGTCCATACGCAATGTGTGCACTCTAGCGTCTGACCACTGTTGTCCTCAGGTGCTGGAGAAGACCAAGCAAGTCATTGAGAGTCACCCTAACCAGCCATTGGTCATCATGGAAATGGAGAATGGAGCCTCAGCAAAGGTATGGGAAGGTCTGGTCTCTCCTCAGCAACCTCCCTTGTGCCTGAGGAGCAGCTGGGTGGTCTCTGTTCACTCGGGGAGGTGGCGCTGTGTTACAGAGTGGTCTCACTTGCTACCCGCCAGCCCAGAGAAGTGGCTAGTGAAGAGGGGGAAGACCACTGAGATGCCCCCCACATCCCACCTAGGCTAACAGATGGGTCTGCAGGGGTGGGTGGGGTCTTGACCATTTGCTGAGCTTCCAGACCTGGTGGTGGATGGGGGACCCCGATAGAAATCACATTGTGTCCCGGGTAGGACCGATCCAGCAGCAGTCACGACACTAAAGTGCAGGCTTAAGGAGCTCTGAAGAGCTGCTCTGCCAAGCCACGGAGGCTGTTGTGCTTGTGGGCATTGCAGATCAGCTCTGGGAACGGTGTCCTGGGCTGAGTGTGTGGAGAGGGCCAGAGAGCTGCTCCCCAGCTCCTGGGCACTGTGTGCTGCAGTAGGGTTCAAGTTCTGCAGCCAGGGCTGAAACTGCTCCTTCCCGCCTCCATGCACAAGTTAAGTTTCTTTCTGAGTGATTTCTGTTGCGAACAAAAGCTCCCTTTGTGTGCTGTGCCGCAGTGCTGAGCCCAGCAAGTGCCAGGCAGTGGAGGCTGATGGTGCCCTGAGGTTGGACTGCTCTGGTTTTAATGCTCTATTTAAATTTCCGCTCCGGGAGTCTCGGAGCTGATGCTGTCTACAGACGCCTGCCTGCTCGCTGTGGCCGTCCCCATGTCCACGATGCCAGCGGTGGGTGCCGACGCAGCATTCTTCCTGGCAGAAAAGTGCATCCCAGGGGATGGTGGTGCTGGCAGCCCGAGGAGCTACGCTTTCCCTATCTGACTAGAGCAGCACTGCTTTGCTCGCTGGAAAGCCCGCTCCTGCGAGCTCTGTGCCGCATTGTGCTGCCTGTGCGAGGAAAGGATAATGGTCTCCTTGGGAATAACAGGATGCGTGGCAGTCTCCCTGGTTTCTACAGCGTGTCTGCTGTGTCTGATAACCCCCGCGGCTTCTTCACGCTGCATTTGAGTCCTCCTGACTCACTGCAGAACAGCTGCTCCCTCCTGCTGGGAGCTCCCGTCACAAAGCAGAGCGTTTTCCCCTCCAGCCAGTACACTCAGGGAGAGGTTCACTTGCTTTGGTGCTAATTCTGCCAGTTCCTGGATAACAGGAGGTGGGGAAATAAAAGTAGCTCCTGGCTCCTGCCTCCTTGCAGCTGTGAGGGGCCACAGCCAGGGCTTGTGTCCCCTGCCAAGGCTTCTGCCCAGCTGGGGGTGCAGAGGTGACTTGTGTTTGGGGGAGCACTGCAGGGTGCTGCTGGCTGGTTTAATGAAAGTCCAGATTCCCGAGCTCCCCGGGGGGGCTGGAGCCAGGCTGTGAACGCCGGGAAGGTGTGCTGCCATGCTTTTTGTCCTCCTGCAGGCCCTGAATGAATCTCTGAAGCTCTTCAAGACTCACTCCCCCCAGACTGCCACTATGCTCTTCGCTGTGGATAACGAAGCTGGCAGAATCACCTGCCTGTGCCAGGTGCCCCAGGTAAGGCCGGGACTCGGTGCCTGCCGTTCCCTGAGCCTCGGTGGAGGGGCTGCAGCCTCCGGGCGGTAACTAACGCCACACGGCTGAAACTCATTTGGGTTTGGCAAGAGCTGCAGCCCTCGCGCTTTGGGTTATCGTCAGGTTGCAGAAGAGGGGGAAGAGGCGTTGCGCTCGGCGAACGGGGAAGAGCCAGGATTTAATGTGGTTCCCGGCAGGGGTCTGCCCCTGGGCTGCTGGCCTGGCTCTTCTCCGGGAGATGCACCTGCAGGAGCTTTGCCCTGTTGGCTGTGCCTGTGGACGCTCTTCCCTCGCTGCTGGCTGGGTCGAGGTCAAGCTCCGTCTTTGTTTCTTTCCCTTTCCCTGCGCAGGAGGCTGCGGACAGGGGCCTGAAGGCCAGCCAGTGGGTGCAGGAGCTGTCGGGGCTGATGGACGGCAAAGGCGGCGGGAAGGACGTCTCCGCGCAGGCGACGGGCAGGAACGTGGGCTGCCTGCCCCAGGCCCTGCGGCTGGCCACGGACTTCGCCAGGCTGCGGCTGGGCGAGCTGAAGAACTGAGGGGGTGGGGGGGGCCCCGGGGGTGGGGGGGGCCCTGGCGTCCCTCCCGCCTGCCTGCTGCGGTGCCGCTGCTGGGTGTCCTGGGGATAAAGGTGTCCTGGGCATGAAAGCTGCCTGGGAATAAAGGTGGCCTGGGCATGAAACCTGCCTCGGAATAAAGGTGTCCTGGGAATAAAGGCAGCCTGGGCATGAAAGCTGCCTGGGCACGGAGGCATCCTGGGAATAAAGGTGTCCTGGGCATGAAAGCTGCCTGGGAATAACGGCGGCCTGGGCACGACGGCGGGCTGCCCTGCGCTGCCGGCGGGGCTCTGGGCGGGGGCGGGCCGGCTCCTC
>JAVJGI010000036.1:429285-455694 GCA_035590275.1 Ibycter americanus
GGGTGCGCGGCGCTTTGTGCGGCTGGGTGCAACGGGGCGCTGGGCACCCCACCGGGCCGGGCGTGCTGCCTCCGCGGCTCCCCCCACGCACGGCTTTGTGCTTCATCAGTATCGGTGAATAATCGGTGCATCGGCTACAAGGGGAGCCATCGAGCTGGAAGGGAAAGGCAAGAGGAGCTTTGCTTCTGAAACGGGACGGACGAAGCTTTCTTCCTTCTCCGCTTATTACCGGACAGGCCGGGCTGCGGGGCGGCTGCAGCCCCAGGGTGGTTCAGCCGGGAGGGAGCCTGCGCTAGCTTTGGTCGCAGTTCACCGCGTAAAAGGTTCTGTAGAATCGGACCAAAGTTTTTGATATTAAATAACATAATGTTGAATCCATCTGGTGGTGTAAAACAGCAAAATCTGGCAGCGAAACAGGGATTCCAGGGTCTGGGTGGGCCGGGCTCCCTCAGCCAGGGTCTGATTAGGAGAAAGGAGAAATGTGGGAATTTTTTCAAATAATTTCAGCAGGTTTTGTAACAAGTAGCTCAAAGTGATGCGCAAGCAAGCTTTCAACAACCTAATGAGAAAAGTATCACGTGGTTAGTGACTATTTATCATCATTGATGAGCCAGTTGCCATGTAGCAATTCAAACTATGTAGGCAGGCAGGCAGGTACTGCTGATTTCTTCAAAGACTGAAGTTAGGAATTATTTTTTTTCCAGCCTGCTTGTTGATAAGACTGTGCTGATGAGCATAAATTACATTCTTTTGTATTCTTAGCTGCTGCTTCTCTACCAGTTGACTTCAAAAGATATTTTCAGCCCTTTGCCTAGGGCTGATGCAGGACTGTTGGTGTACCAAGGTCTGGAATTGTTCTGCTCATGCTTTCAGCATGTTGGCATGCATGCTGTCTTCCAGCCCTTTGGCATTTTTCTGGTACTGGAACCATTATAAAAAATACTGCAAATGAGCCAGAAACGTCCTCCTTTTCTTTCAGCATGCTCGTGTGCAAGTTAATCGGGCTAATTGAAGTTGCTTATCCCTGTTAGATGTCAATTCAACATCCTCTTTAGTTACTAAGGAACTACGAGCATGGTGCAGAGGTACTTGCACTTCAAGTCAGCTGAGGTCCGGCAGACCTTCTTAGTGCCGGTTTTGCAATGCTACCCCTGACCTGCTGCCTGTATTATACTCCTTAGTATCTGTTGCACCCAAGTTTTCCATGAAGCAGAGCAGCCCAACTCTTTGTTGTTAAAAGCTCATCCTGGTTCCACAGCAAGTGAAAAGCAACAACTAGCAATCCAACACAAACTGAAAAAAGGAGAAATCGCTTCTGAGCTCATAGCTGTTGTGCAAACAGGAATCATAAACATCAGGAAATTTCCAGGTTATGGTGCGTAACTCGTCTTTGCAATTAAATCTTGCTTTCTCCTGCCAGGAGTCCAGACACTGTAGGACAGCTGAATAATCAAGCTGCTTCCTGCATGGATGTCCTGCGTACGTAACTCTCTGTTCTGTTCTTCTAGCAACAGTCTGCTTTATACTTGTGTTGTGGAGTAACTCCTGCTTCTTTTCCTCTTTTTGTCATTAGTTTATCAGTTCACGTTTTCAGTTTCTAGTCTTTCCACTTCCTTTGTTGCTGACAAAGGAGTCTCTGTTTTCTTGCATGCTGTGTGGTGCTGAATTGCGATTCCAGACCACACGCTCCAGTGGGGCCACCCACTCTCACTGCACTTCTCTGCACTAGCTGGAAGGACAACGTGGCATATCTGAGACAGGTGAAAGCACTTGTTCTGCCGTCATCCGTAACAGTGTTCTGACATGAACGCGTCCCCAGACCACAGCAGATCATACTGCATCTCTGGACTGTCACCAAAATACCCTCTTAGCTCTTTTTACTCTATTTACTTAGGTCTAGATCCATTCAAAGACTGGCAAAACCTGCAAGTTTTCCTTAGCTGAAAATTTGGGGTATTGTTGTTTCATGCAGACATCAGCGCTTGCTTTTAGAATGTGGAATTGTTTTTTTCCTTCTGCTATTATCAATCCAAAATCCCCTGTACAGAGAGAAGTGTCTCCTCAGATGTGTCATCATTTTAGTCTCTCCAACTTTCTGTCCACCTTGGAGCACATCTTCAGCACTGGGGCTCAGTCACAATATTTTTGTATCACATATTTTTTGTTTTCCATTTTTGATTTCTGTAGATGAATATCTGCAATAAACCTCCTAATAAGACAGCTCCAGAGAATTTGGCCGAAGCTGTTCCTGAGGTGCAGGTCCAACGCGCTCGAAGGAATGGCTGGAGCTGGCCTCTGCACCTTTTCCAGATTATTGCCTGGTTGCTGTACCTCTTCTTTGCGCTGGTTGGCTTTGGAATCCTGGTTCCTCTCCTGCCCCGCTACTGGCTGTCCGCTGGCTATATCGTATCCTTTGGTCAAGAGGAGAACATGGACTATAATAAACTATCAGTGGGACTATTTTACAATAGTTGTTAGGTAGCATAGAAAGTATAGGAGAAAGCAGCCGAGCCACAATCTTTTCTGAACTATGACCATAATCTTGAACTTCTCCTGTCTATAAAGAACAGTGATTCTGAGATCCTCTCTGCCCTTGAACTTTAGGTAGGTCACTAATGTTCTGCTTGTTTCCTTCATCGCTCTCTGCTAAGGTTGCTGTCTTTGCCTCCAAGACTCCTCTGCTGTCTACTTCTGCCTATGTCTCTCCTTTGTTTTATATTATTCTTCTACAAGCATGCTGCAGGGTTTGAGGGAAGTCATGCTAAAAAAGCCCCTCCTGAAACACCCTTGCAGCAATGGGCAGCCACACCTGCCTGTGCTGACTGACTGAGTCTTGAAAGGCAGCTTGATATGTTGATGATTATATGGTGCAGTTGCTTGTGATAGCTGGCAGTTGATCTTCTCTCTGGGCCTTCTTCTGGGTCTTCTGTAGAAAATCTGTGAGTGAAAGACAAGGTGGTGTACTGTGAACCTCAGAGGAGAGGTCTGTTGTGCGACAGTCTTGAGCAGCAGTTTAATGCACGTCTAACTGTTCTCTAAATGTGGGCAGCATCAGAAAATGAGGTACTTGTTCTGTGAAGGCATCTTGTCTTGTGTGCTGTGCAGCAAAGCCCAACTCAGCCCAGCCCGATGTGTTTTCTGCCTCCTGTCCTCAACCCACCTCCCTAGAGCTGTGTGTGCTTGCTGCTCTTGCAGCTGGGAAGCAGAGGGACTAGAGATGGGGTGTGCTGGGGAGCAATCCCAGTACTCCCAGTGCCACTTCTACTGTCACCTGTGCCCAGGGAAGGAACTTTGTCAAGGCCAGACCCTGGCTTCTGGTGGACTAGATTGTCTGGGGAGTGGCAGACTGGAAGAGGGTATCCTGAGATTGCAATTTGGTACTTAACAAGCTGGTGAGGATTTTTAATTTGATGTGCGCATCTGGGTGTACAACAAATAAACTGGAAGGTTAATTTCTGCACACATGCTCATTTAGCTGCAGTATATTTTAGAAGCAAACTCTTGAGCACAGTGGTGCTCCAGGCATGCAGGGTTGCTGCTTTGTATTTGTATATTCTTACATATTTGTATATTCTTTCCAAATATCAGCCATTACTTCAGATGTCTGGTCAAAAGTACTGCTAAAGCATATTTGCTCTGACTTGCTGCTGTGTTAAGAAGTAAGAATCCAAACAGGCAGTGTTTCAAGAAACAGTGACAAATCCTGGATACTGTTTGTCTGTAAATTGTGTAGGAGCCTACTTTAAAGGGGTGATCCTCTTCCATGGGATTCTGACTACGGGGAGAGGAAAGCAAGGTGATCAGTACTAGTTCCTTGATATGACCTTTTTTTTTTCTTTCTTGGAAGTTTGGTCTTGTGAAGGGGCACGTGCACGACCTTAACTGACTGTTCCTTTCGAAGGAGTCAGTACGGACTGAGATACATGGACCTATGCCAACAGTCTGCATGTGGGGTCAGACTCTGGTAAGTAAAGGCAATTTTTAGAAAAGTCCTTCCTAGCACAGGAGTTTTTGTGAGGCAGAGTAGTACATAATAAGGAGGATTGTTCTGTAGACTTAGTTATCTTTTTCCAGAGAATATTTATTATCTCTGTTAATAAAGCTCAGATTAACGTGCTGCAGGTGGTTATATAGTGATACTTAATTCTAAGCCATATATTTCTCATCTGCGTGGGCTTTGTGCATTAAAGATAGAAATTATATGCATTAAATCATACAATCCTTAACTGTGTGCTTCAGTGTCCGGGAGTGTGTTTTATCTATCATTTAGTTGTTCATCTTACTGCAGTCTCCATTGATCCTGCGGATGCAAATGTGCGAGAAAAAAACTATCTAGGGCCTCTGGCCACCTTCAATCGTAATCAACATGCGCATGTCATTGAAAACCATCATTGCCATGTCTGTGATGTAGATGTGTAAGTATCTTCTCTTCTCCTACTACTACTCTGTTTTTTTCACCATTACACTTCACCATTAGTCTTTAATGCTAGACTCTAAGATTGAAATTGAGCCCCTGAAGCTCTATAGTGCAAGTTAAACTTTATCCTGTGGCGGGGTTCAGTTAATCGGGTTGGTGCCCTCTGTCAAATATGTGCATGGTTCTGTGTTGTATTTAATTGCTCACGTCGTGTGGAGTGGACTGTACTGTTCCGTGCTACTGGGTATCAGTGTTTGACCTAACAACGTGTAATTTGTGCATGTGTGCATGTATCTGGCTACATGCTAATATGGTAGCAGGAAATGCTTGGAGGGTAGACATTATGATCAAGCTTTGTAGAACTGTTAAAGGGTTTCAAATAAGAAATCAATGATTTCCAAATTAGAAATCATGCAGTGTATTGAAAGGCAAATTTTGCAGTGTTTAGGATTGTGGTCCAACAATGGCTGTTATGTTTGCGTGTTGAAGTATTCCTAATGTGGAAGGTTTTCTCGCTATTACCAGGATCTTAACTGCTGTATCCCCCTCTGTTTGTATCGCTGGAAAGTCATGGTAATGGGCTGGTGCTGCCACGCTAATGCCACCCTTTCTTTGGCAGGAGTGCCAAGTCAAAGCACTGTGGAACTTGCAACAAGTGTGTGTGTGGCTTTGATCACCACTGCAAATGGCTCAACAACTGTGTGGGAGAGAGGAATTACTGGTAAGAGCCTGGCACTGTGACAGGAGCACAACACTGAATCAATGATGTTGCCCCTTTTCTTCCCAAGATTCTCCTGCATCTCACTCCATTCTGTACTGAGCCACACAGCTCTTTCAGACCCTGGTTGAATAAAATCAGTCATGACAAAACTAGATGGAAAATGTAAGCATGATTATGACATTGGAATAGCCAGGGATAAAATTCCGACACTTAGAATTCTGTAGCTGAACATCTGCTGGTAAAAACAGAGAACATAATCTTGTTTGGTATTAGGAAAAGCTTATAGGGTATTAATTGGGTGTCCTTAATGCTTCTGACAGCTGGAGTGGGAATAGAACCATGATCGTGCAGTTCCCATCTCTGAAACAACCTACATCCATATTGCATGCTTTCCCTATGAGACCTGCAGCATATAGGCACCTCTAATCTGTGCCAGCTTTAAGATAAAGAATAAGGAAGCTATCACTGATTATTGCTTCTCAGTTTACTTTCCTGCACTAAAACCACATGGAACGCAAACAGTTGTTACTGCTGGGTGCCCTGTTACACTGCCTTCAGATTTTGTGCAGGAAGCTCTTTTGTCTGTCCTAGATAGATTTGACTGTTTCATGTAACCATGGTTTCTCTTAAGGGTCGCAGTTTCATCCCTCAGGGTAACAGATCAGAAGACTGTTAACCAGTATCTATCATAAGTGTAAGAAAGCATCACAGTAATTTGGGATGGCTGTCTATCTCCGTCTTATTGGAGGCTGCGATTTTGAATTGTATGTGTGCTGTTATTGAAGCCACTCAGACTTCTCATCTTCTTGGCAGGCTCTTTTTGAATAGTGTGCTGTCTGCCATTCTGGGCCTTGGGCTTCTGCTGCTCGTCGCTTGCTACGTCTTTGTGGAGTTCTTCGTTGACCCCACGATGCTTCGCTCCGACCAGCACTTTGATGGTACTAGCAATGCTTCTGTTGAGCATCCTGTGAAGCAGCCAGCATATCTCGAAATGGGATTGGATTCTCTGGGCTCTCCCATGGAGGAGGAACTCCTTACTCCTTCAATTTTGTATTTCTGCAAGGGTATCTCTGCTCAGCTGGACAGAATGTCTTTCCTTACAGAGCTAACTGCTCTTCCTAATGGCCTTACAGACACAAGGTTTCTTAGGCCTCCAGTGCATAATGGATCTGCAACTACTTTTGAGTTAACAGTATTTCCAGCTGTAAAGTTTATGAGATATATATATAGATATTTAATACCTGGACAATCTACTTAACCACCAACTCTTTGTTTTACAGCTCTAAAGAACCACACGGACCGCTGGTTTGTGTTTCTCCCTGCAGCTCCTGTTGAGACTCAGGCACCTACCATTTTGACCACAATTGGGATTTTTATTCTTCTGAGCCTAATGAGTGTGATCCTGCTAGGCCACCTCTTGACCTTTCACATCTATCTCAGTAGGTGTTACGTTCCTGTCATCTGCATCCCCATTTCATTTTTACTTAGCTGCTTCTACTCATTCTGCATTCACTGTGTGTTCACTTGTGTCACAAATATACACGCATTGTGCAAGATTGCCATTGAAAAGGTAGAAAATTTGAGTTTAATATTATATTTCTGATTTTCCCCCAGTACCAGGTAGTCTTATCAGCTCATGTGCAATAGGGGGCTTGAGTTGGGCGTGTGCATTCATGTGTGTAAGCTATGTTATCCTGGAACTGAAAGCATGTGGGAAAGTAGTAGAGAGGCCAGATGGAATGAACTGGTTAATTCCAGCTCAGCGCCAGCAATGGCAGATTCAGATTGGTTCTGCATACAGGCTTTTGTGAGTCTCTTCACTGTGCTGCCCAGTACTTCTCTTGTGTGAGAGTCTGTTTCTCTGTTACCCCCGAGAAATGTGGACAGTATTAATCTAAATTTCTAATAAGAGGCCTGACGTCCAGGTCAAGCTCCCTTAATTGAAGTTGTACCTTGTTAACACAAAAAGACTTGTGGAATTCAGAGGAAGAGGTTTTGAGAAAGGTTTCGCATTAGATCTGCTACTTGTTGCTCTGTCAAGAAGGGATATTTATGTTTGTTTATGTACAGATGGGCATCAAAAACCTTTTTTCAGCAGTCGTCTAAAGTGAAGCCAATGCTATTTGGCTGCCTGACATAAGTCATGAGGAGAAAAGATCTTACACTTGCAGTAGCTGGTGGTGCCAAAACTATGGAAGAAGGGATGTGGTGGAAGAGAAATGAGGACAGCAGTTACAGAGGATCCTTGGATGGATTTTTAGGTTGTCAGTTACAGTGATGCAGATGCCAACACAAACTAGGTCAGCTCAAACTGGTACAGCTCCAAAAGCAAAACAGTTGCACTGCTGAAGTGTAGCGTTTGATGGGTGAGTGTTCCTCAGCTGGCATTAATGTTACAGTCAGTGAGGTCATTGACTGTTGTTTTCCTTTTAGACCCTCTTTGAGCTTAACTTAAATTTGGTCACGCTGCGATTTTGCTTTCTTGGTGGAATTGAAAGTTGACTTTGCTGAGTTAATGGCGATGCCTGCGGATTTCAAAGGTCGATCTAGCACTGTAGAAAGACTAAAAGCATAACAAAGCTGGGGCCACTCCAGGAAGATTTCTTTTGGATGAAAAAGAAAGGATTCTTCAGTTTAGTACAGAGTGGTATTTCTCCTGTCTTTGTGTACAATTTCCACGAGAGGGTGCTCCCTCCTTGGGATAAAGACACGCTTTCTCATCCAACAGAAACGTGCGTGGGTTACGCTGGTTCTGCTCTGGGTTTGGGGGATTTTTTGTTGCTGTTGTCTTGGGGTGATTTTTCTCCCCTCTTTCAACGTAGATTTTGTGCCAAATCAGCTTTTTTTTCTGGCTCAGTTTTAAATCTTTATGACTTATATGAGAACAGAATTTAATTATTGTTGATTTTTATTAACATTTTATTACATTAAAATCTGCTACCCTACTGAAACTGGTTCCAGCTGTGCAGAAGTGCCCTGTCTAAGTCCTTGCTTAAAAGGAGCGATGTTACCATATTGAAGCCTATATTGTGTATTACATATGAGTATGCATTTCACTTATAGCTGGGATTCAGGGAGACAGGCAAAATATGTCTGGTTCAAATTCCTCTTATTTCACACCTGTAATTGTCAATAGGCTCATCTGAATGCTTGAAGGTAGATGGTGTTGGAATGAACTAACCTCTTTTGGGACTAGAAACACAGTTTACCAATTTAAACCTGATTACTGTTCATGAGTATTTCTTCATAAACCTTTTTTTTTTAAGAACAGTTAAATTACAAGGAGAAAACAGCATCCCTGTGAGTGGTATTGTCTTTAAGCTTCACATAAAAAAGCATTGCTTAAGTCAGGTATGACTATGGAAATTTAGAATCTAGTTTTGTTACAAGCACAGTGAACTTTTCAGAATTACTGTCCTGATTTTAATTACTCACTGCTACCACTCAAAAGGAAGGAAGTAGGTTATTCTCAAAATAGTACGTCCATGTATTCAAAATTGCCAGTCTTGATTGAGATTCAGTTCTAGAGGCATTCAGTGAAGCATGGCACTTCAGAAGTTTGGAGGGAGGATATTTTTTTCATTTTTCAATAATTAGAGGCCACCAGTAAGCAGAATAAAAAGAAAAAAATGGTAGGGAATATAGGAAAGGATATGGGGCTCTTCACAGGCTATAATTATATATTGCACAGTATGTGCTGAAGTGTTATCTGGCCGGACAAAGGCAGTATTTTTGAACTAAATAGTTCTAAAATATTTTAAAAGTTATACTGTTAAGTATTCAGAAACCAACAAACTCTAAATTAAAAAAGGTTTATAGCCCTTTGCTTATGAAGCAATATTCTGTTTCTCAAATAAAGCATATGGTACCATTGTAGGAGCATTTGCCAGCACCTTGCACTGTCCCTGTTAAGTGCATTCACTCATTACTTGGCTGCAGACTCGCATTCATTTTTATGCTGTGTCTTCCTGGCCAAATGGATCTTGAATTCTTATTTCTTCATAAGGACGATGCTTTAACAGGAGGAGCACCTTCCCCTTTGCTCTCCCCCACTTCCCTATAAAGTAGTCCTGTGGTTAGGGCATCGTTTTGAGAGGTAAGATATTACTGATACAAATGTCTTCAGGCAGAGGAAGGATTTTAGTCTGGATGTCCCACATCCTAGGCATCTGCATTAACTGTAAAAAGGAAGAATGACTACCAGGCTGTGCACTAAAAACCTTCAGCATCCATTTCTGGGTTTTGTGCTCTAAAAATACTTGCCATAACAGGGTCATTATGGGAGGAATGTCTGACTTTTGGATCCTCGTAACATTTTGGGTCTCATGAAGAAACCAAGCTTCTCAGAAATGTCACGTGCTTTTGGTCATTCATGGAAGCAGATGTGTTTGTGTGTGTGACCTTAAAAGCACATAAACTCAGGCACATGTAAACTCTGGGCACATCTATTTGGCTCAAGGCAAGCTGTGCATTTGATGTTTTGAATATTAAGTGTCTCAGTCTCCTCTACGGGACACGCTAACCTGCTGAATTTCTTTTCCCCATTTAGCATCACATACTTTCTGACTACTCATGGAGCTTTCTGTACAATACACATCTTACCCTTATTGGGTATGAGTAATGGATTTGCTCTGAAATGAGCTGAACAAATCACTACAGCATAGAAGGCTGTACTGTGTAGATGGGACTTTGGAAGAATAGTGGGATTATGAGAAAGTGTGATGACGGCAATAAGGGATGTAGTAAGATGTACAGTGCAAAGGTACTTTTGGCTCAGAGTATCACTCTTATCATGTTTATAGTTACTATTTGATTGTATAGTTATTCAGACTGTTTGTATAAGTGTAATTAGGGAGTGGCCTTTCCTGCGCTGACAGCTCTCTTTTTTTTCCTCCCAGTGTGGAACAAACTGACTACGTATGAGTACATCCTGCAGCAGCGTCCCCAGCAAGAAGCAGAAGATGGAGACAAGCAACAGGACTCTTGTCCCTCCCAAGTGAGATCCAGTCAGGTACTCGTACTTTCAGTCCATTTCTCAAACAGCCTCGCTTGCCTGCCATGTAAAGTTTTCTTCATTTTTGTGAGCTCCAAGTTTTACAGGCAGTTGCTAGAGATAAGACTTTAGAGGTACTTGGTGGAGTTGAGTAGGATGTGAGAGAGTGTGAAGCCTGTAATTCGATGAACACTTTAGGCATAAGCAAGTACTGCCTTCAGAGGAATCAATCCCACCCACTCTCTTCCTCCACCACTTGTTTTGGGCCCTGCACTATCTATTCTCTTCTGCCAGTGCAGCTGTTCATTACAGTCATGCAGTGAACAGGGTGGGGGAACTCATCTGGGTAAGAGTAAACTTTATTAAAAAAATAGTTGAGCTCGTGTTTAGCTGGCCCAGCTCCCTCCCATTTGGTTCACCAAGCAGTCACATAAATGCCTGTGTCAGCACGAATGAGGATGACTGAAGAGTGGGAAGGGTCCTGTCACTGGAAAGGACAGGGCCATCTGTTTGGTCTGTTTGGGTGGTGGTGCACATCTTGCTGGCTGATGTGAGCAGCATCGCAGGTCATGACTGAAAGCGAGACAGGCTCTGAGGCTGGAGAAACTGGGGGTAATCATCAAGCAGCTAATAATACCAATAGTTTAACCATCTTGAAAAGGAAAAGGACACCAATTGTTGTCCAGAAATTAATTGAGTCTACATGGTGATAAGGGTCCTTATGGTTACCATGATGTTGATCTGTATCTCTGTAAAAAGAGTTCTACAAGCTCTTTAATGCTGTTACATTCTGCAGAGGCATATATATTCCACTATGAATTGAGAGGTTCAGTGTATTTTATTTTGCTGCAAGGCAGCTCTATCCCTGGAGTTACTCAAAATTTGAATGGACAAATTCTGTACTGGCTTTAACAGGGGATTGAACTAGAAACTTCCAGAATTTCTTTCTAGTCTAAATTATTCTATGATTCTGTGTTCCTGTGTAACTCTTAGTTTTATGCAAGCAACTTACCCACTATGCAACCATTTATATATTTCATAAGAAAGTAATTAAATCCAAGCTTCATCCAAGTATTCTGTGTAGAGATACTGGGATATCGCTGAACTCATTCCTCATTTTTCCCTATCAAAGCAAAGGGGAAAGTGAGCTAATTCCCTTTTGTATAATATGGAGACCCCAGCTTTTCATATATATATTTTTACTGTCATGGAAAAGTTGAACTTTCAGTTTAAACAGAGGTTTCCATAACAACAAAAATATTTGGTGCTTTGTCTCACAGAGCTTTGCTTACTATGAAAATTAAAACAATAATAAAGCATTAGCTCTAATAATTTCCTAGTTACTGCATTTTTATTGATACTGAAAGTATATTTGAACAGGGGTGGACTCTGTGTGTGTGCACATTTGGGATGTAGCCATTCAATGATGTTCTCCTGTCTGTGCTGGTGCTTATCTAGATATGTGTGAATATGGTTAATTTAAAGCAGAAAGCCTGGAAGAAGCAGGGCGAAAAGGAGTTCTGTGTTTCAGGACTGCAGTTCGTACCTTGGGGAACAAGAAAGACTGGATGATGCCCAGTAACATTGTTAAGAAAGATGTTAACCCACCAGATTTTCCTTGTTTCTTACATAGCAACCAGAGATAAACACAAACAAATAGATTGGAGTAGGAGTACACCAAGTGACTTGCCTTTTGTAAGCTGTGTTGACTACAGCCTTCTTTAGCTTAACACAGAAATCCTTTGTAATTGATCCAAGATGTTGCAAGCATAAAATGGAAATCATCCTCTTCCCACTTTTGTCTTAACTGTTCATTCATTTTTGGGACTAAGAAGAAACGTGCATTTCCCCTTTAATCCTTGTTTTTGAGCCTTATTCAAGCTTGGGTGTTGGTTTTGGCTTCAGTTTTCCATGTTTGTCTGTGGTTAAGTCTTCAGCTATGTTCAGGTTAAAGGATTATTGTTCAGGTTAAAGGATTCTTATTTGCGTGTAGAATCCTTCTCAGAACATGCACAAAGTAAAAGCCCTAATTTTGCACACTTAAGTGGTTCAGATGTCACAAAAAAATGCAAAATGGTTGGACATATACAGCCTTTGCCTCTATTACTATACCCAAAGCAGCATGTGCAAGTAACAGTTTTTTTCTGTAGGCAGTTGCATAGCAGTCCAAAGAAATATAACTAAACCAAAAGCGATGCTTTAATGCATAATTGCATTCATACCAGGGAGCTGGCTTTCATAGTGAGGCCAGCTGGGATGTGGGTTTTTTCACACACAAGCTTTGAACTTGCTTTGGACACTGATTCATGTTGGTGAGCTTTGATTTTAAATAATAAATGTGGATTTTACTCAGCTTCCCTCACATTTTAAATATTGTTTCTCTCTTCCAATGTCTGGTTAAGATGAACCTAGTCTTCACTCTCAGCCTCAGCACTTGCAACAGACCCACTTTCCCTCTGACAAGAACCATTTTTTTCCTGTTCAGTTCTGCCTCCCCTCTAGCCAGACGATACTTTGGGGCACTTGTTGTCATTGAAGTGGTTGGTGAGAGCAGCTGCAGCAAGCAAGGGAGCTGAATTCATCCTGCAGTTGTAACCATGAAACTTGGGGTGAACACAGCTGGTATTCAGCCTCTAGAGGAGGTCTGAGCATGACCAGGATTTGCAAGGTGACAGTGAACTTGGGCGGTCTGTCGATTGAGCAGTCTGTTTTCAGCAAGAGTAAGAGTCCTAATAACTCAATTGCAAATGATGGCTTTGACTTGCTGTTGCAGTTGAAGGATGCTGGCTGTCTTCCTAACGACAGTAGGAGCAGAGGGAGGCTGCAACTCTGCGCTGTGCTTGTAGTTTTTGTCACACTGAGAGAATATTGTATTTTCTACTGATTGAGTCTTCTTCCATTTTTCTGCTAGTCAGTTCTAATGGTTTACTTTCTTTCATGTGGCTGTTTTGGTTATACATGATTTATAGAAGGCTAAAGTGAACAAAAGAGATTTTAAAAAGCTCTTTCATTCCCTGCTTGGAAAGAAGTTGTTCATGTTCTTCTCAAGCTGTATCTTTTATTAATATCCTTTGAAATGCCAGTCCTGTAGTCCTGTTTGTATGCTGTGGACATTGAGTCCTGATCATTTTCAGTTACTCTGCACCGTCTTACGAGGATGTCTCCTGCTGCAGCTCATTTCGGCTGTGGCATGCTTTCCTCTGAAAAGACCTGCATCTCCCCACCTGCATGCTTACAGTGACAGGAGGTTGTGTTTGGTCTCCTTCATTTGTCACTCAGGTGCATGAGGCTTGAATGTAAATGTTAATGATATAAAGAATGCAAAAGTAAATGTCCCCAAAGAGCTTTGAGGAAACATTTATGTACACTTTGTGTTCAGTTGATGATGAGCAGTGATCTGACTTGAGTTAAAAGTTCTATTTGAAATACACGTAGTGAATTTCTGCAGATTATTAATCTGCACTTGGATAAACCCCGTCTATAATAGACCTAAATAACGTAATTCTCAGATGAGGAAGTTGTCATGTTTGGGATTGCTAAACCAACTCCCTTCAAATTTTGTTACCACCTATAAAACAGCTGCAAATTCCTCTCCACCTCTTTTTTTTCTTTACAAGACCCCTTAAACTCAGAGCATGTTACAAAATGCAACAATCCTGAAGTCCTTCCAGTTTGGCCACTCTCTTATCAAACAATTACATGAGTACTGAGACTTCAGACATTGATGGCAAGATGTTCAAAAGCAACTAGTAATTTTGGAAATATCTCTTCTGGCGTGTAAAGAAGGCTGGCCAAAGCTGATCAGACCAGCGTGCTGGCTCTGACACTGGCCAATTGTGGATGCTGAGAAAGAGCGCAGGACTTGTAGTCCCCAGTATCCTCTCCCAGCACTTGGCCATGTGTGTTAGGGGCTTCTGGAGTGCAGAGCTTCAAGCAGCTTTGTGTTTGCTGGTTTCTCACGCAAACTTTTCTCATTTCTTCTTGAACCCGTGCAACATTTAGCACCTGCAGCATCCTCTGGCAGTGAGTGCTGCAGCTCATTTCCATGCTGTGTCAAAAATGCAGCCTTTCTTCTGTATCTTGTGAAACTACTACCTGATTTTTTTTCATTTGATACTCTCTAAATGTTGTGTTAGAGAGATGTTCCCCATTTGCTTTCTACACTCACATCTGCCCTGGGTATTTCCTCTCGTGACTGAAGAGCGCTGGCCCAATAGCTGTTTCTTGCACAGAAGCTGCTCCGTACCTTTCACTGGTCCTGTCACTCTTCTCTGTACCTTTTTCCAGGTCTTCTGTGGGGGAAGATGCTGGAACACTATAGAGAATCCAGTGTCCGGGCTACTGATGAATTTATTCAGTAACATGAAACTATTTTCTGTTTTCCTTTTTTTTTGCCTTTCCTTTTCATTCCTATCATCTGAAATGACTTCTTGGCTGCCACTGAATGTGCAGCTCCATGAATTCTTTTCTAGTTCAGAGACCATTGCTTTGCATGTAAAATTTACACTACTTTTCCCACATGCATCACTTCACATCTTTACATCTAGCAGTATTGATTTTTATGTGCCATTTTATCACCCTGTAATCCAGTATTGCAAGAATCTTCTGCAGCTCCGCGGTTGGCTTTCATTTTTATTGCCTTACATAAGGGAGTATCATCACCAGACTTCATCTCACTGTTCTGCTCTTTTGTCGATTGTTTATGAATTTGTTGAAGTGCAGAGGCCCTGGGTCTCTCAGGAACCCATCTGTAGGACGTCCAACTTTGACTTCATTTTCTCAAGTTTGCTGATCAGGCTGTTCAGACAAAAAGGTCTTCATGAGCTTGTTTAAGCTTTTTTTGGAAGTTAATGCCTATCGCATTTTAAATCCCTCCATCTTTACCACCTATAAGTTGCCTTAAAATGTATGCATGTCTTTATGGTCACTGCACACTAAAATGTTTAAGAGGGAATTGTCTCATTAATTATTCAATTTTAGAGCAGCTGAAAAGTAGTGTCAAGGTTCTTCTGAGCAGAGTTTATCCTTTTTGACAACGGGGCTTCATACCCTGCATCACTCAGTACTCTGACCACCTTAACTGTGTCCTTTTGAGGGAGAACTGGGAGCCCTTTTCTGTAATGCAGACACTTGCGTTTAGGAGGCTTAGTCCTTGAGTCTTCTTCTATGTTTATGAAAGTATGCAATTTTAAAGTTCAGGATGGCATTACATGGAATTCATCTATACCTGAGGCAAATGAGCAATGTGTCACATTCTTTTTTTTTTTTAAAAAAAGCAGTTATTAGCTATGCAGGATTCACCCAAGAACCAGAAAATACTTTATGTTTTCCCTGTAGGTTCCATGCTTTTATTTTCCTCACCTCCGTTTTGAATTTAAAAGAAGCTTTCTGCATTCACTGCTTAGCTCCTGTGATTGATTTGTATAACTAATGGAGGCTTTAAGTGGTATTTTGAACGTGGTCCCGAGAAATTGTCAAGCTGGTCTCCGTAAATGTGATTTGTTTTTGAGTCACATGAAATACTGGCTGGACTAAATGAATGAAGCAGGGACTTCTAATTGTCTCAGTCTTGCTTTTCCATCTTCTTAAGCAGCAGGCTCCTGCTGGGTTTTGGCTGTGCTGGCTGTAAGGACAGAAAATGTCTGGCATGTGGCTGAGGAAGGAGGAAGAAGACATCTCTGTAATGAAAATCTCTCTTCTCCCCTCTGTGTCCATATTGGCCTGAAAATGTTTTGTTTTATTTTTTTCCAGGAGACAGACTTTTTTTCAGGTAACCCTGGCTATACAGACCCTGGTATTCAAGTAGGGGAATTCTCAACAGTAACTTCAGGAAAAGGGTGAGTAAAGTCATAGGTAAGAGTTTCCCAGCAGCATGTATGGTGAGTGGGAAATTCTCATCAAAGCCACTGATGGACCCTAAGACAAAAGTACTTAGCAGGATAGGGAGCACTAATGTTTTGACCAAGACATGGTGAAATCTTTGTTTCAGGAAGGGAAATATCTACTTACCTCCCCTTCCCTGGGAAAATATCTTTCCTACAATACTCTGTTTCTTCTGTTTTATATCAAAATTACTTCAAAGCTGCCTGATTTGTCCTGTAGTTCCTATATTGAGCTCATTACAGTTATATGATTTCAGGTTGTCAGGAGATGAATCACAACAGCAAAGTTTGTAACACAGGCAAGCATTCATGGGAAAACAGCATCTTTGTCTCTTCATTCATCCTTGGCTATTAACTCATGTCCTGGGGGAAGGGAGAGGAAACCCTTCATATTTTGCACAATTGTGCAGGAAAAGGTACCCTTGCAGTTTTGCTGGGAATGCTGTGCAAGGCAGAGGATGCTTCAGTCAGGCTGATGTGTATATGCAAGCAAAGTGGGCATCAGTTAAGTCATATGTAAGAGAATCATCTTGTATATCTGCTGTGTGTTTTAGCTTTTCAAAGCTCTATATCCACAGGGATGAAGCTGACCCCAAGCAGAGCTCCTCCCCTGACCTCCCATCTCTTCACTTTGCAGTCCCTTCTCAGGTACGCAGGAGAACTTGCTACATACCATAACCTCTGCTGCGGACAGTTCACCGAGGTGTGTGGGTGCCTACTCACTCTAGTGCAAACTGTGGTTTGTACGCACAGTTTTCCTGTCCTCAGCGTGTATCTGCAGGTGTGGCTGTGCCCTGCAGTCACTATGTCCAAGTGATACTCTCCTGTCTCAGTTCGCATGTGTGATCAAATATATTCTGCAGTTCCCTCATAAGCTCACAGCTCAGCTGTAATACGATGTCTTGCTGCTCCAGCGCAGTCCAGTGACTGTGTCTGCACTACTTTGTTGATGTAACAAGCTGTGCATGTTTCTGTTGAGCAAAATCCAACAGTTTATGTGTTCAAATGTGGACGTTAAAGCATCCGCCCAGGGAAAGATGGTGCATATGGATATGAAGCTTGAGGGTGTGAAACAGCTGCCCAAAGTCAAGTTTTCTGTGCTTTTGATATTCGTGTATCTATATTCAGATGCTCTTCCCCCTTGCTCAAATGGCAGGTGGTGGTGCTCTCCCCATTTCCTCCAAGCTTATTAATCAAAGTTGTTATCTAGATGATAAGAAAAATTCCTTCTTAACTATACTTGTATTTTGGACAAGAGCTACCTCTCCCTTGGGATGTCCTGTGCTATGTGACTTTTGGTCCCCTCTTCTAGCCTGACTCTAAAAATACATTTGTCCACCAGTGTCTCATAGATCCTCCAGCTGTATGAGACAACAGCTTAAAGGTACCTACACACAGGGCATCACTGTATGCAGATAACGTGTATTCATTAAATACTTGTTCTCTATCATTGTTTTATAGTAACTCTATCTTGAATTATAAAATATTCTTGGTCTTTGGTCATGACTAATATAATTATTAAAAATAGAAGGAATTAAAAAGAGATAGCAATTAAACTATCTGTCTCATTACTTTGGGCTGATGAAGTGACTTGCCCTCTTTGGGCCATCTGCTTTCACAGCAACAGAAAAAAAGAAGAAAGAAGACGCATAAAGCTTCTTCCTCAGCAATGGAGAGCAGATCTAAAACACACGCTAGACCTTGGCCCTCTTTCCCAGACCCCCAGTCAGGTGAGAGTGCACCAGTCAGCTTCTCTGCTTCTGGACTGGGTTTCTGGTTGCTGGCACACAGAAACAGAGTGTGTCACGAAAACCCAGCACTGGCAGAAAGCTAACTTGCCTAAGAAGGGAAAATGAGGGCTTCTGAGTGCTTGGAGACACTCTAAAACGATCAGTCTTGGGTACTCTGCTGAGAATTCTGTACATTTTCTTAGCTAATTTTGCATAAATATACATATGATTTTCTTTAACACTAGTGAATCAGCCATATGAGAGTTCCTGGGCTTGCTGATGTCTCTGGGGGGCTGAGGGATCTCTCTCTCTCTCTCTCTCTCTTCCCTTAAGCTTTCTTCTCCCTTTCTTTCCATCTGCAGATTTCCCAGCCATGGCTACTGCCACCTCATCTTCCCACAGCCTTCGCCTCTTAGTGCCAGCTTTTCCTCTGGGAGCTGCTGTGCCCACCAGCAGCATTGGCCTCATCCAGGCGGCAGGACCCCCAGCTGACTATCACTCAGAGTCCGCCGAGTCCATGGATGAGATTCCTGTGGCTCAGACTCGCCTTGGGAGCATGGCTCTTCATAGGCCTCCTAAGAATAACTCAAGCAACGCTCAACACTGTCCCTTGTCCACAGACAATTTCAGAGGTGACAGGAAGAAGAATCTGTATTCTGGGCACAAGGTAAAAAGGAAAAGCTGCCAGCAAGGCAGACACGTGGAAAAAGACCTGGAGCTCTTTTCGAAGATTCCTGCTGTATTTGTAAGTAAGAGCAGTGGAGAACCCCATGTGTCTCAGCCCCAGCCTAGTGAGAGCACATCCGAGCCACAGCACAGAAAATGCGCCAGCAAGCAGCATGTGGGCAGACATGTTCCACGCTTTAAGGACATAAGGACAAACACCACAGCAGCCTAGTGGTCAGCTTCCAAAGCCATAGCCTTTGGGGACAAGGCAAGAGGTTCTCTTTGTATGTTGCTGTTCTTGACTTCAGTGACTCGTCCCTTTACCTGCTGCTGTCCATCTTCCAGCAGAACTAGCTGAGAGGCAGTAAAAACCCTGCTGCATCATTGTTTCTGGCTGCTGCCTCTTCCTCAGCCAGGAGTGCCCCTGAGCCCAGTTCCACTGCCCTTGTCAAGGAGGAACAGTGTCCCCTGACAGGGATGTGCCCAGGGCTGCCACTGGTTAAGGACTGCAGCGCAGAGGGCGAAGGGACTCAGCCCTGCACTATGTGCTTGCCATCACGCTGCAGTGAGGTATTTCTCATACTTGACCAAAGGCAAGAGGCAATAAGGTGGCAAACCTGAGGCAGGCTTGTTGCTAGAGAGAACTCAGGTTCTTTCCCTAGGAAACGGCTGTACCCTCCTGGCCCTCTGCGCACTGGTACTGCAGTAACTTTCTGGGAGAGTGCATGGGGAAGAACAAGGCTGCATCTCCACTGTTCTCTACACCCTGAAAATTAAATTTCCCATTTGCCTACACCCTGTCAGTCTTTGGGTTATTGCAGGGGCTTCAGCAGGTGGTCGGGGAGTAACCTCAGGATTGCCCTGTCCCTATACCGCTTTCCACTGTGCACTCCCAAGCCAAGTCCACCACCAGCATGCACTCTGTCAGGCAGTGTAGTGTGACTTGCTCCACCTTCCCAGCAGCCTGGAGTGCCCCGCACTGCAGCTTTCTCATCAGAAACTCTGGGTCCTGAAACCTTTCCATTTCCTGGGCTGCCAGACCCACATCAGTCCGCAGCCAAACCTGGAGTCTCTGTAGTGCAGAAAAATCTTGCAGTGGATGCTGGGGCACATAGCCAGTGCCTTGAGTCACACCACCCTGTGCTGGTGGTGAGAAGTAGAGAGCTGTCTGGGCTGCCACGCTACAGCACCTCAGCTTTCCCTGCCCTCTTGGCTTCCGCAGGCAACATGCCCCGTTCCAAATTCCTGGCTAAGCGCTGAGGCCAGGGCTGCCAGCAACCCCAGATCTGCCTAGCAGCCAGCTAACCTCAGAGCCCAGGATAGCAGCTACATCCCAACGGGTCTTGCCACCGGCATGGATGTGCCTGACATGATTTGTCACTTGACAGCCATGGCACCTGCACAGCCACTGCCTCCCCGGCATGACTGGTGTCCTGAGCGGCAGCGGCTGCCTTGGCTGGTTGCACCGTTTCTGGACAGGCCCCTGGTGCTGCACACTGCTGGTGTGTGTGAACAAATAGGTGCACCAGCAGAGAAGAGGATGCCTGGGAAGCCTTTGTCACCCTACTGAATGTTTTGACGCATGGAAACCACAACCGACCCTTTCTCCAGACCACAGTGGGTGCAGGTGATGGAAGGACAAGACAAAGTTGGGTGCCATGTGAGCCCAGCTAAGCTGCTCCTCCCCTCGCCTAGCTCAGCCTGCAAGCATTCAGCAGAAATGGTTCAGAGCAGGACAGGGTATCTGGGGACAAATGCTCTTTGGGCACAGCCAACACAGGACAGGCAGGCTGGACTCCCAGCTTGTTGTATGCACTTTGCAGCCCTGCTGTTGCCTGTCATCCCAGTGCTCACACTGGCTTCTGTGCTGCTCTGAAGTCCACACAAAGTCCACTTTCCCTGGGCCCAGGTAGTTTTCATTCCCGAGAGCTCACTTCAGCAGAGGCAGGAAGGCACCTGCTGTATTTTGAAAGACTGAGCCCATTCCCAGAGCACCCCTGAATGCTGCTCCCTCGGGAAGCTCCCCAGCACCCCTGGCCAACGCCATGCTGTGTGGCACTCATGCAGTGGACATTTCAAGTAGTGCTTGCCTTCAAGGAGAAGGCAAAGTGCTGCAGCTGCTGCTGGAAACACGTGATCCTTGCAGAGCTGAAGCTGGAGCAGGGGAGTCCTTTTGCTGAAGGGTTTATGGGGTAAGTGTGGCTCAGAGATGGGACCATCCAGGCCGAGCACTGCCTGGGACAGTCCTGGGGAAGTTCTGGCAAGGCAGCATAGATACGGTCACTGACCCTGGGTTTCTTTAAAGGGCTGTCTCACCGTCCTTCTGTGTTGTCTGATTTTTGACTCCTGGAAGAGCTGGAATGAGGAGCCTTGACTCTTCATTGAATGACATGAGCCACTGATCAGCAACAGTGAAGCCTCATGTAGCTGTTGAAGTCATTACGTCTCAGTTTGCAGGAAGGGTTGGCCTGTGACCACGCTCCTTGCAGCTTCAGCCAGTGGCACCTGCTGGCAGTGTGACCCTTTGGCAAGGCAGGTGTGTGTGGGACCAGCGCTGGGGGACCAGCAGACATGGCACTGCTTGTCTGCAGAGACCAGGGCATCTGCTCACTGATGGATCTCAGTTAGACAAAGTCCTTCCAGTTGTTTCTCCTCGTGTCTGCTGTCATCCAAGGAAACTACACCCTGCAGTAATGCTGGGCTCGGGATTTTCAAAGGCCAGCTGTCCCACCACCCAGAAGGCACCAGTAACTTCTCTCCAGCAGCTGCCCCCTTGTGTGTTTTCTTACCCTTTGTCCGCACAGAACCAGTCCCAAAGTCATGTGTGGAACTCTTTAGTAGCTCTGTCCACAATAAAAATTTCTATGCCCTTTGCTAAATAGTTTCCTCCTTTTTTGCAGTCATTCGTTTATCGGCCCGGTCGATGGCCCCTGGGCTGTTTGGTCCACTTTTCCCCGCACCTCTGATGTCCCAGCTGGGCTTTGCACCTTAGCCTGTGTGGCGGTGACAGCGGTCCCCTCCCCGCCGGGCCATGTGGCTGTTGGATGGGACTGCCTTCCCTGAGGGGCAGGGGGAACACCACCTTCTCCGGGAGGTGCGTCACTCCAGCCTGGTGTCTGTGCCGCAGCAGGGAGAGCGCCGCAGGGAGAGGCCAGTCCGGCTGCGCTGCAGAAAGGCTGCTGTGCGCTTTGGGGGAGTGGAGCTGGGTTCCCTGGTCTGTCAGGTGTCCAGGGAAAGAAAGGTCTGGCATGTCCTGAGGTGGCAGGTTTGGAGCACAAGCTGGGAAGGAAGGGGATGTCCTACGGTTTGCTGGGACATGACCCTCTCCAGGAGCAGGGGGCTCACCCTCAGGTTCAGCATTTAGTTGTCGTCCCCTTCACAGGCTGTGCTCATCTGCCCGTTGTCCTACTGAGAACGGCCTGTAAGCCCCAGGCTCCCCTGCCACGCACACGGACACCCACCTGAGAAGGGTCTCAGCCCCCAGAGTCCCCAAAAACCAGTGCAGAGCCCCATATGCTGCTGGGCTGTGCTGGTTCTGTCCTGCCCCGCAGACTTCTCCTCAAGGAGCGGGAGCCCACACTTTTTGCTGGAGGCCAACAGGGTGCCCTGGGGACCCTGCTTTGGGAGTCCCTCTGGGTAAGGGGAGACATCCTTGTGCTGCCTTCAGCTGAGATGTGGAACTTTTTCTCCACTACATCAAGTGCTGGAGGAGGCAGAATAAATCGAGGCTGCAAAATGTGCAATGCCTTGTTGATGTTTTGGGGCAGCTGGGTGCTGAGTGAAGAGCCAGGCCCCGGCAGGATGGGCTCCCAGCACTGCTGCCAGTATTGGACTCCGATCTCCCAAACCTCAGCAGGCAGGATCGAGTGTGCTGCATGGTGTTTGTTTTTGGCTGGGTTTTCTGTTTTCACTACAACCACTTTAAAGGTGGACAGTTGGAGATGCATTCTGGGCACCCGAGTGGAAATGGTGAGACTGAGGTGGTTTTAGCTCCTGGGAGACCTGCTCTCTGCCCCAGCAAGGATGAACCTTTGCAAGTGCAGTTCAGTGTCTCAGCTGAGCTGCTTCGTGCCAGGAGGGCCCTTTGCAGATGCCGCTTTGCAATATACACTTGCCCTCAGGACCCTGGCTTTGGGTGCTGTGTGTGGTATCCCACAAAACCGTGGAAGTTTTCTGCAGCAGGCAGCTAGTACCCTTCCAAGGTGGCTGCAGCAGGGACAGGCACAGTCTGGACTTTCTCCTTCCCCACCTCATTTCTGTCCTTTGGGGACCCTAATGCTGATACCCTGTGGGTTCAGGTGCTGAGGGCATTTCTGCAGTCCTGATGCCTTCAGCTCCCTGTTGCTGCAGGGACATTGAGCTCTGGCACCTTCTCCAGCACTAAATAAAAGGGATTTGCCAAGGCATGAACTCTCCCATCAGCAGGAGGCAGTGCTCTGGGCTGGCCCTGTCCGCCACGAGATGCTGTGGCTTTTTATTAGGAACAAGCAATGTGTTTGCAAGATGCTGACAGCTTTCCAGAGTCCTCTAAAGTCATAAATCATGGTCCCTGGCCACTCACCAGCAGCTGTGCCAGGCCTTGCAGTGCCTGCTGTAAGCCTCTCAGCGTTGGCACAGGACATACGCCCTGCTTGCTTTCATCTTCGGCCTGACTCATGTTTCTTAGCTTTTCCTTTGAAGTCAAGGGGACCTTCCTTTGGGAAATGGTTTTTGGTGAGTCTGATCCTGTTCTGCTTTTGACACGTCCTGAGAGCATCTCAAGGGGCTGCCTTGACCTGCAGGGGGGAAAAGGAAGCTCCTACCGAAGGATGGAGCTTTTTTTCCCCCTCCTCTCTGCCCGGTGCTGTGCATCGCAGCTGGGATGCCAGCTTGAGCAGCAGAACCCCCTCGGCTCTCGCACCGCTGGCACACCCGGCACGCACACACGCACGCCACGATCGCACCGCTCAGCAGCCACAGCTAAGCCCTGTTAATGCCTTGTGGACACGCTGTTGCTGGGGTTACCGTATACATATTGCACAACCGCCGAAACACTTCCCTCTGTTTTGTAGCAACTTGTGCTAGAGAAGCAGCGTTCCCGCATAACCTCATCCCACCCCAGATGCTGCCGAGCCAGCAATTCATTCCTGAAACAAGACGACTCTGGGGAGCCTGCGGTGCCCAGCCCCAGGGAGGCACGAGGCAAAGAGGACGGAGAGTGAGCACAGAGGGTGCTCCGAGGTTGGGCTTCGGCTCTTGTGCGAGCTCTGAGCTGCACCCTCGAGCAGGCACAGCACTCCAGGGCTCTGCGTGAAGGTGGGGAGATAGGCACGGTCCTAGCAGGGACAAGCCCAGCATCCGAAGCTGTGTCTTGGTGGCACTGAGCTGTGAGCCTCAATGTGTCTCGGGTGAGCACTGGATTCATGTGGCTCATTAAGGTCCCCGGGGCAGGAGACAGCCTGGGAACATCCTGACCTTTATAGGAAATTGCAAGAAGGGAAAGGTCCCCGGGGAGCTGAGCACTGCGCTGTGTACATGCTCCTCCACCACATCAGAGGACCTGTGCAACCTCCTCCTCAGCTCCTGCCTGTGCCACGGGCTCCGGACCAAGTCACAGCCACCTCCTGGGCTTCCTTTTCCGGGCTGCAGGAGGAACAGCAGGAGCTGGCCAAGGACTGTGCTCCATCCCAACAGGGCTGTCATGGTGACAACAAATGCACAACAAACCCCAGCCCTTAGGAACCGAAACCTGACCCGCTCAACCTGACCCCGTGGGGCAACTCGCCAGCCCTGGCCCGGTGCCCCCCCTTGCCTGGCTCCCCCTGTGTGCCACCTCTTGGCTCTTCAGGCTCTGCAGCCCCTGGGACTGGCTGGAGCTCCTAGAGAAGAGCTGCTGATGTGCCCAGCTCCCGCTCAGCTCCTGCCTGCTGCCAGCACGGTGAATCTGGCTCTTGTGGTGCCTGCTGCTGCCAAGCCCTGCCAGAGCTGCTGTGGGCTGGGTGCTCCAGCCGGCGTTACCTGGCTCCTCTCTGGAGCCGTCAGCGGGCAGCAGAGCCAAAGACACCTGCTCCGGTGGTGGCAGGGCAAGCTGAGGACAAGGCTGTACCTTCAGCAAGACTTAACCACCCTCCTCAATCTGGCAGCTGCAACTATTGCCCTCTCCTTAAAGCAGAGAGCAGGTGAGCAGCTCTTCCCCGCTTTCCGTGGGGTGAGAGGACAGCCCTCGGTCCTTGCTGGCCTGGGGGGGAGGCTCTTTGAATTCCCACTTCAGCCAGCTGCCGTAACCGCTGAGCCTCTGTGCTTTGGGACCTGCTTTGATATTTTATGAAGAGCGGGAAGCATGCGTGTTCAGGACAGAGTCCTGGTGCCACCTCCTCCCTGCAGCTCCCAGGCTCTCTGGCCATGGCTGAGCTCTACCAGGACAAGCTGGACAGAGGAGAAACATTCGGTGGTGATGTCTGCCTGGACTCTGGCATCAGGCTGGTCCAGCCCTACTAGATAAGCCTCCACACCTGTCCTGCCCACCCTTGACTGTCCCCTTCGGGATGGCCTTGCCACCTGGCAGCTGTGGGTTGCCACCCTGCCTCTGGCTGGGCTGTGAGACAGCAGCTCCTGCCAATGGAGGGGTCACAAGGCTGGCGGAGGGACATGACAAAGTGGAGCCCCTAACATAGCTGTGACCACCTGGGGCTACCCAAAGCGGCCAGGTGCTGAGCTATGTCTGCGTCCTCTGACGCAGCCCTGGCACTCGCCTCCGAAGCGGGAAGGGAAGTTAGTGATCCCAAACCACAGACTTGCAGAATTGGCTGGTGGGTGCCTCGGGAGGTCTCCAAACCCTGCTCCAAGCCAGGATCAGTACGAGCAGGTTGCTCAGGCATTTGTCCAGTCAACACCTGGCAACAAAGTCCCAGCAGAGAATGCGTGCCCCTCAGCCAAGAGGGGGAGGCTGCACTGGGGCCGTACCCAAAGCAAAGGGCTCTGATACCCCTGGGGCAGCCCAGCCACGGGGACACCCGTGTCCATCCTTGCCCTGCAGCTCCTCTGCATGGGGACCAGAGCAGACAGAAACCACAGAGTGCCAGAGGCTGCCTGCGTTGTTCAAGCTGCTGCCCAGCTCCCCAAGCTGCTGATTTACCTGCAGGACCCTGCGTGGCAGCAGCGAACGGCACGCTGTGTCCCCTCGGTGTGAACAACTCCCGGTGACGCTGTGGCTGGCAATGCACGATGGCCTGTGCCTGCCGGAGCGAGGGTGAGGAGTGCCAGGGCAGCGCCGAGGTCGGAGCAGGCTGTGGGCAAACAGCTGAGGTGGGGCCGTGAGTAAGTGATGTGGGTTGTGGCGGGACTCCATGGCAACCATAATATTTGGGTGCTGCTTCAGCCGCAGCACCCGCCGGGAGCCCCATGTGTGGTCAGGCTCCAGGCAAGGGAAGCCAGCAGCCACGACGGGCAGTGCAGGCATGTGGCTGGCTGTCCCCAGGGCTGCTCCGGGAGTGTCCCACCAGGCTGTACAGAGAGGACAGGGGCTCGCCACGGTGCCTGGCATGCCAGGATGGTTGGCATTTGTCCCCACAGCCTGGGCAGTGGCCTTGAGTCCCTGTCACCTGCTGAGAGGGGCCGGTTCCTTTATGGAGGGTCACGCTGGCTGTGGGGCAGGGGACAGGGCTGCAGGGCAGACCACAGGGGGCTGCCAGGGGGAGTCTGCGGTGGCAGGGGGATGGAGAGATCTTGTGGGGGGATGGTGGGGCCTTGTGGGGTGGAGGAAAGGTCTGGTGGGGTGATGGAGGGACCTTGTGGGGTGGTGGAGGGGCTTCGTAGGGTGATGGAGGGACCTTGTAGGGGACTGACAGGACTTTGTGGGGCAGTGGAGAGACTTTGTGGGTTGATGGAGGGGCTTCGTGAAGTGGAGGAAAGACCTGGTGGGGTGATGGAGGGACCTTGCGGGGGGTCAGTAGGGCGTTGTGGGGTGGTGGAGAGACCTCCTGGGGTGATGGAGGGGCTTCGTGGGGTGGAGGAAAGACCTG
>JAVJGI010000036.1:456352-475942 GCA_035590275.1 Ibycter americanus
GCGGGTGCTCAGCACATGGCGAGGGATGGTGAGCCGGCAGGGCGAGGCTGGCGAGGCGACGGCGGGTGGGAACCGGGATGGGGCAGCGGCCGCGGTGCTGTGCAGGGGTGCGGAGGCCCAGCGACCACTTGGCACCCCGGTGCCGCTGGGTGGGGGACACTGTGTTTGGCCCGGCCCCGGGGGGCAGGCTGGAGGGCTGGGGTGCTGCCAGCTGCACGCAGGGGGATGCGGCCATTGGCAGGGCCAGCGGGGCAGGGGAGAGGTGGGGCTGGAGGCAGCGGTGCTGTTTCTCATGATCGGCGAGCAGGAGGAAGGCGGCCGCATTGCGTCATTCCCAGAGAGTGCTCCCAAGGGGACAGGCTGATGCGCTCACTCCTCGCCAGCCCCTGGAGCCGGCAGCCTCGCTGCTGACAGCTCTCCATCGGGAGCCTCCATCCCCCAAGACACGTCCTGGCTGGTGGCCTCGACGCTTGTCCCAGGCTGCTGCCAGCCCCCACCCCACGCCCGCAGGCTCTGCCAACGCCCGGCTCCTGCTGCAGAGCCTCGGCCCTCGCCAGCCCTCCTCCTCCTCCTGCCCTCACAGACCGGAGAGCAGAGCTGGCTGAGCTCTACCGACGCAGCCAGCCAGAGGCAGGGCAGTAACGGGCCCCTCCATCCCCTGTCCTGCAGCCCCATGGCCGGGAGCACTGAGATGGCCTCCCTGGAAGAGAGCTTCCGCAAATTTGCCATCTACGGTGACACCAAGGCTACAGGGCAAGAAATGAATGGGAAGAACTGGGCCAAGCTGTGCAAAGACTGCAAAGTCACCGACGGCAAAAGCGTCACCAGCACTGATGTGGACATTGTCTTCTCCAAGGTGAAGTAAGTGACTTGGCTTTTCGGGGCCTCCAGCAGGGTTGCCCTTGCGGTGCGGGCAGGGTGGCGGTGCCCAGGTGTGGTGATCCCCGGCGGGGGTGCGGTACCCCGGCTGTATGCCCAAGCTGTCCATTCCCGTGTTGCACTTGGCATGGAGCAGCGGGTGCTGCCCTGCAGTGTCCTGCCTTCAGGGAGTTGTGTGGCTGCTTTTGCAAGACCTAATAATAAATTAATCCAAATCTGGGGGGTGAGAAGCTCAGGTTTTGGTGCAGAGCCTGTGCCCCTGCTCTGGCTCCCAGGTGTCAGGGTGGGCCTGGCCACTTCTGCCAGGTTCCCATGTAGGTGCCACAGGGAGCAGAGAAGGGTGCTCCGGGGTGTCCCCTGTGATGTGGCACAGCCCATCCCTGGGTCTGGCCAGCCCACACCTCAGCTTGGAGCTCACGGGGCAACTGAAGAGCTGAAGGCACCTGGGGCTACTTTTGGGGTCCCTGAGGACACGGTGACACCCAGTGCTCCAACACCAGAGTGCAGGAGCAAGGATGGGTGGAGAACCTGCTCTCTCCGTGCCCTTCGGCTGGGGACCCCATTGATCACTGGAGGGGCCGGGAGGATCTGAGCAGCAGGAGGTTTTCGGCCCGTAGAAGGGCTATGCTGCCCTGGAGGCAAGGACCAGGTGCTTGTGGGAGAGATGCTCTGTCCACATCCGAATTTGACCAGAGAAGGACTGATACCTTCCAGGGGAGAGAGGGTGCTGGGCATCTCAGGCAGGCTGGCAGCGGTGGGAATGGATGTGTGTCCCCTCCTGCCACCAGCACCCGAGTTCCCAGGACACCCCCATGCAGGGGTGAGGTATTTGGCACCAGAGACTTGAAAGCTCCTGGAGCTCAGCACCAGCTGTGCCCAGCCCAGCCCATTCAGCCAGGATTGCCCTGGGGTAGCTGCGTTTCAGAGGTGGGCGAGGGGCTCGAGGCTGGTGGAGGACAAAGACGGGGTTTTGTTGATGCAGCTCATCCTGCTGCAGCCCCGTTTGGAGGCACAACCTGAAGACATGCTGACGGCAGCCTGGGTTTTGTGCTTGCAGAGGGAAGACAGCCCGTGTCATCAACTATGAGGAGTTCAAGAAGGCACTGGAGGAGCTGGCCCCCAAGAGATTTAAGGATAAGAGCAAAGAGGAGGCGTATGAAGCTATCTGCCAGCTGGTGGCAGGGAAGGAGCCCATTAATGTGGGCGTCACGGTGAGTGAAGAGCCCTGTGGCTGCTGGGAGCAGGAAGGGTGGTCGGGAGGGAAGGATGGAGCTCTGCCCACAGCGCAAATGCTTTCCGAGGGACCCCATGGCCCTGGGCGGGCTGGGGGGTCTGGGGACTGCATAGGTTTAGTGGGTGTGGGGGGCATGGTAGGGCCTTCAGTGGGTGTCAGGAGCTTGCATGGGGCAAGGGATGAAGGAGCTGGGGCATGTTCTTGACTCCTGTGTCCCATCTCCCCGCTGCAGAAAGCCAAGACGGTGGGGGCCGTGGAGAGGCTGACAGACACCTCCAAGTACACGGGCTCCCACAAGGAGCGTTTTGACGAGAGCGGCAAGGGCAAGGGCAAGAGTGGGCGGGAGAACATCGTGGACAACAGCGGCTACGTCAGTGCCTACAAGAACGCAGGCACCTATGATGCCAAAGTGAAAAAGTAGGGATGGGTGCCCGTGGCGCCCACCGCCCCGGTCCCTGCGCATCGGCCGTGGGGCCGGCGCTCACGTCAGCCTTGGGACATGCCCGCGTGACGTGGGGCCCGGGAGGCTGCGCTGGGGCCAGCCCCAGGCTGGCGGGATGTCAGCCGCCCAGCGCTGATGTGATTGGGAAAGTCGCCGGGCTGTGTGCTCTGCCCCAGTGCTATGTCTGTTCCCCCTTGCCGTGCTGTGACCCCCCCAGCCCCTCCTGTCCCCTCCATACTGTCACCCCCAGCCCCCCGCCACTGGCAGCGCCTGCCGTACTAACAGCACTGCTCCTCAGGGCTCCCCTGCCTCGCTTGTACCCAGACCTTCCCTACCTCAGCCCCGGCTTTTGGGGCACCCTCCCTGCCAGTCCCACCGGGACCGCAGCCTGCCTTTCCTGCAGACCTCCTGGAGACCTGCCTCAACCCCGCACGAATTACACCACAGCCACCTCCTTCCTTCCCTACCAGTGCCCTCGCCGTGGGGCTGCCCAACTTCGCTCCTTGCCCAGCACTGCAGGAGGCTCAGACCCTGCGGTGCCGTTAGTGCCGGTGCTGCCAGGACGCTCCCAGCTGAGCCCCGGGATCCACTCTGGGAGAGTTTGGCGTTGCCTGGCCATCGGCAAAGGTCTCCGACTTGAACCCCCCATGGCCTCCTGCTGCCTTCGTGAAACCCAAACCAAAGGATGCTGCAGACCCGCGCTGTAACCCGGCTCTGCAATAAAACCCCGTCCGCACTGATGCCCCCGGTCTGGTTGTGTTCCGTGGGGCCGAGCAGCGAGAGCCTCTTTGCCCGCTCACCCAGCCGGGCGGTGGGAGGCTTGGCTGGCCATGCCACCCCAGGGCAGCCGTGCCATGGGCTCGGCCCTGGCCGCCGGCGGTTTTGGCAGCTCCTGGCTGGCCCTGAGTTGCCTGAGCAACCGCAGGCACACAAACACGAGCGCCTGGCTCCCACTCCTGCTCTGTTTGCAACCAAACACACGAGCTCCTGGTAACGATCCCTGGGAACAGGCTGGGCTCCAGGGTGGGACGGCAGCTCCGGGATGGGATGACCGCTCCGGCGGGTGCACAAGGCTGGGTGCAGGGGCTGACACCCCAGTTCCAGGCACGGGCAGAGCCTGCTGCAGTGCTGCCTGGGTGGCAGTGCCAGCCAGGCTTTCCAGCCAGATACCCGCCTCCGAGGGCAGCTGTTCGGAGCCCGTCTTCCTAAATAGCCCCCGGGGGTTATTTCACAGGTGCCTCAGCCATGTTTCTGGCACTGTCCATGCCATGAGGGATACGCTGGGGGCATGCATGTGGCTTGGGCAGGCTTGCTCCCTGCCAACGCACAGCATTGCACCTTCTGCATCCTAGCCATCTGCTTTGTAAAACACAGGAGAAGGAAGAGGTTGTCTTCTTCTGGACTGGCTTCAGCCTCACCCTCCGTGAGGGTCTACTAGTAAGTGTCTACCAGTGGTGGGTTGCGGGGGATATTAGCCCTCCTTTGAGCAGGTCAAAGGAAGATCTGTGTCCCTAAATGCTCTTGCTGAGAGCCAACCTTCCTCCTTCAAAAAGTTGTTGCTGGGTTGGGGGTGGGGGTGGGCTTTAACCCTTTGCTGACTCCATTGCCCAGCTGCAAATGTGAAGTGCAAAATTCCCAGGGCAAGGCAGCACTGTGTTGCCTTGCGGTCCGTGGAGGTGCCACCCACAGCCCCGTCCTTGTGCACACTTGAAGGCTTCGTGAAGGAAGAACATTTTGTGAAGAGGTGAGCAGGCCAGGCGCTGTGGGATGCATCCCCTGCCTGCACGTGGCTCTGGTCAGGAGCTGGTGGTGGAGCAAAGAGGGGTACCCATGTCAGGGCAGCTCTGAAGAGTTGTAGGTGGTGACACACTTGATACTGAGAAATCAAGACTGGGAAGGGGATTTCTGCCTGGTTTCATGCTTGCGTGTGGAAAGAGCAGGAGCTCTGGCATCTGCATGTCCGGTGGCAGAGCATGGCATTTGGGAAGAGCAGTTGTTCCTCCCCCAGCTGCTCACCCCGCCTCTGCCGCTGAGCCTGGGGACCTCAGCAGCTCAGCTGTCCATGTAGCAGCTGCTGAACACCCATGGTGTGTGAGCCTGCAAGGAGGGTGGATGGGTCCTCGCTGGGAGTTACCTCTGTAAGTTCATCCAGAAGCAAGGGGTGCGGAGCTGCTGCTGCTCAGGTGATGGAGCAGCCAGGGCAGGGACTGCGGGACCTCCCCCGGACAGTCAGCTTGGCCAAGCCTTACTATCCATTGGTTGCATCCTGCTCCGAATCCTGAACAGAAGCAGCTTCTTTGCAGCCTGTGAAGCCATGGCAGAGGTCATGCAGTGGCCAGCAGTTTCAACACGCTGCCAAATCACCCAGCCTAAAGGCATTCCTTACCTGCTCCAGCTCCTCTTCAAGCTCTCCATAGCTTACACAGGACTTTCCTGCTCCAACCTTCTTGTTCCCAAGGCGGCAGCTCCAGTGCTTGCTGTTCCCTGCGTGGGGACAGGGCTGGGTGGTGAGGGTAGCAACAGTCAGACCACCCTGGCCAGGCTGGTTGGCACTGCCTAGTCCGGTATCGCAGTCCCGGTAAAGACACAACAGGCCTAATGGCTGCAAAGTGCCTAAGATCAACCTGAAAAGAAGCCACTTCCCCTGAAGTGATGGGAGCAGCTTCCTGAGAGCAACAAGATGTTGATTTGGGTCTTCACCAAAAATGTAAAGCTTTCTAAACACCAGTGTAGTGACCTCCTGGGTAGCTGTTGGCTGGGTACATGTGTACAAGGCTCACCCCCTTCATCCTGGCAGGAGGGTGTGAAGGCCCTTAAGAAAAACCATCTGAAGGGCTGCAGTTGTGATCTGCATGGCAGATACATCACACAGCCCCTGTGCATGGTCGAAGCCAGGTGGAAACACTGCCTCATGGGACAGTAAGTGGTCTTTAAACATTGGTCTTCATGACTAATGTGGACAGGAAAGTGGAGGCCCCCAGGACAGCTGGCACTGGAGCACAGGATGGATGAGGAGAGGCCAAATTGGGGTGCTCAGCCCTCGAGAAGACCTTAACCTGAAAGAACTTCCACAGGACCAGCAGCACCGGCTGTTTTCCCAGTGAAGCTTGAAGTGGTGCCCCAGGTTGCTGAGATAGCAGAGACCTTAAAATATTAGCTGCAGAGCTACTTTCTGTGATGAAAAGTGACACAGACCAAACAAAAGGGCTTGCAGCCATTTCCCCTGCGCTAATGAATTTGCTCTGGCCAAGCATTTGCTCTGAGGTTGGCTCCACACCAGCTCAAGAAAGACCTTTTGCAGCCAGCGTGTAATTCCCTCACAGTGGAGGAGCCAGCGAGCGGAAGGTGTCTCAGCCAGTATTTATGTTGTTTGCATTGATCCAAGCCCCAGACATGAAATTTTTTTTCTCCTTCCCCTTTGTTCCTTCCCCTCAGCCACTCTCCGGCCCCAGACTCGCAGTGGAGGGGCACGCCAAGCCTTGCCCCCACCCTTCCACCACACACCACGCTCACCTGCTCCACCACTTTGGACAAGCCCAGACCCTCTTACAGGCTGATGTCCCAGCTTGCCAGTGAGACGTGCAGCCCAGAAGGCTCAGCCGAGTGGTTGTGATGAATTTAGCTGTAAAATGTGTTCTCTGCTCCCAAGGTCACTTCCCCAGAGAGTTTCTAAAATTATCTGGGGTTGTGTCTGATGTGCTTCACACTTTGACAACAAGTGTGTCCCTGGGATGAGGGATCTCATTCCTCTGAGAGGTCATTTTTCTCTGGGATGAGGGGTTTGACCAGAGATACTGATGAGGACTGACCACCCTGATCCTCAAGGACATAGATTCATTGCTAGGAGAACGAGACAGTGGATGCCAGTAAGCCCAGCAAGGTCTTACCCTTTCTGTCCCTGTGCAGGAGCACCAGGAAGAGCTCATAGATGTTGCTGTTCCAAAAAATTGCTCCCCCAGCGAGCATCCCTCCATGGAGTGTATTGTGCTGGTGCGGTGCAGACCCTTGGTCTCAGGCCAGGCAAAACAGTTTCCCTGCTGAGCTGTACCTGCGCTGCCTTTCCCAGTACTTTTCCACTTCACTGCTAGTCTGATGGACAGCGTTTTCCAAAATACACAGACCACGCTGTAAATCGTGTTCAGAAAAGATGCAGAGAGCAGCTTGTATCCCGGTGGGTCAGGCACGTTCTCAGAGGGACACATCTAAACCTGAGTCTAGAATTTCAAATCCTTGCTGTCAGTGCCCTGAGATATTAAATTAACCACGAATGTTATGTGCAATACTTCATTGCTAGCTACGTGTAGCCAGCACTGTGCTGGAGTGTTGATTCAGTACCATTTTAGAGGGAATTCAATTAACTAAATTACCATCTTCCCAGCACGGCATGGCTTCAGATAAAATGTTATTATACAGGAGCCATCCCCTGTTTTTGTTGATATAACAACTGCGGCAGAAGTGTAAGAACACAGGGGAAGATAGAAACAGGAAGATGCAGAGAAATGAAAAAAAACCCCAAGAATTAGATTCACCAGCTTTAAATACAGCATTAGATTTCATACAAGATAAAACTGACCGTAATCCATATTTGATGTCTATTTTGTTCCCTGTACAGAGGACAATTGCATAATTGCTCTGAACTGTGGTACTGACCAAAGCCGTGCGCGGGTGGTACCGATGCAGTTCTTCCTAGTGAGGATGACGACTCATGACCAGTGCATTTCGCAGCTTGAAGAGGTGTTTTGTGAACAGTGAGGCTGCTCTCTTCAGTCAACTGCTCCAGCAGGATGGTTTGTGGACACGAAAGACCTGGGCAAGATTGCTGCAGAAAATTAAGCGGTGAGCATGCATTCAGGAGAGTGAACCCACTCTAAAGATTTTTTTTCCAAAACTGATACACTGATTTCCATTTATTTGAAATCACATTTTAAAACGTTTGTACTTGAAGCTCTAAGTTTGTAGCTTAGAGCTCTGTAATTCAAGATGACTACAGCTACAGCTACGATTCATTTTAAAACTTCACGCATTGCTGGCTTGCAATAGTTAATAACTGATAGAAACCATTCAAAGAGATTGATAGCATGTGCTCAGACAGCTGGAAGCACATCAGCAGAGCACTGTGATTGAAAAAGGCAAGTCTCCTGTCTCTCATTTTGACCTGAGACACTTCTGCTAAAAAAAGCACTTTCATCAGGCCCAGAATATTCCTGACTTTCCGCTCACCGAACTGGCATTTTCATATCTTGGCTTAAAAGTCTGTGACCGGTTCCAGCCCTCTGAAGCATACAATGTGTGCTAATGATCACCAAAATAGCTTGCTCCTGTGTCAAAGCTCTGAATTCATCCCTGTGCCACCAGCGCGGGGGTATTGCAAGAAGTGTATGTGACCTGGGACCGGAGGAGTTCTGCTGGGGCCCAGGTGTGCCCTACCTGTGCCCAGCCCATACCACTGGCTGTCCTGCAGAAGAGCCCTGGACTCCTGAAGTCTGGGAAGTTGTTTCATTTCCAGTCTTAGAAATTCCACCTGGGGACTCAGATGGTCGTTTCCCCCAAACAACTCTTCTGAAGGGAACACAGGGAGAAGGCTGAGTTACAGTTGCTGCTGTACCGAGCATCTTTCTAACAGGCAGGGCTGTTGTGAGAGACAGAAGGGGACTGTGGGATCCAGTGGCTGGAGGTTACGCTCAGCAAAAAATCCCCAGAGCCGCTTGCGAGGGGTTGTGGAGCATCCTTTGTTACCCAAAGCCCTTAAACCCCAGGGCTATAGGAGCGGCTGAAGCTTGTCCTGCAGTTCAGTGCTGCCTTCCTGACCCTGCAGCACCCAGGGTGCAGAACCGTGTGGCCTCTGCGCTGGGGCAGGTCAGAGGAGATGCTCGAGCTTCCTCGGCCACCCAGCCTGTGAGGCTCTCTCAGATCACATCGCTCCTGTTACCTTTTATGCCAACCACTGAAGTGTGCTGGACAAATGGGGAGGAAGGTTTGGACAGCTGTCAGTTTGCCTGCCTGAGGGCAAGGACAGACTGAGAATATGTGTGGTGTATGAAGGCGCAGGCTCCGGTTGTGGTGCAGCCAGAGACACTTTATTGTACAGAGAAGCTCATATTTATATCTCTGAGCCCAGATACAAATTCCAGCTGTATGTACCACCAGGCTCAGGGCAGAAACCATTCATGCAGTTACATAGCTATATATCACTACAAGCATGCAGACACCTATTTGCTACTAGATAGCTATGTTTATCTTTCTTACTCTCCTTCACAATACCCAGCTGTTCTCTCATCTCCTGCCAGGTTAGACATTCTCCATCCTCCTCTCCTATATCTCTCTTCAGACATTCTCTGTCCTCCTCTTTCTTATGTCCCGTCAGTAACGGACAGACATTCTCCATGCTCCTTTCACACATTTCTCTTCAGACATTCTCTATCCTCCTCTCCCACAAATATGGGATAATCACTTTCAGTTTGTACGAAAGCTTGTTTTGGTCCTTCAGCACTCCAGGCGTCTATCCTATGACGTTCCTGGTTCCTTATTACCTTACAGTAGTCTTGCTGTACAGTGAATCAAAGCACCTAGACAAGGCATGTACGGCATAGCTGGCACTGGCATAGCGCGTGTATGGTTGCATTGCGTCAGCTCTTGTCAGCCTTATAAAGCCACCTCAGCCACATGGACCTGATGCCCAGGAGGCTATAAAGGGATCCGTCCCTTTTGCCCTACTGTATGTGGGCGTTTGATTTCTTGAGGCACAATAACAAGCAGCAGCAGCCTGATCCATCTCTTGTAACGTGGAAGCTGATACACGGCTGTCCTCCAGCCCTTCCCCCAGCTGCTGCATCAGATCATCCGTGTGTGATCAGACAAGACAAAAGAAAACAAAACAAAACCCCCCAAAATCACAAAGGGTCACAAATGTTAAGAGAAATTAATCACTTTTCAGTGGTTTTGCCAGTGCCTGGTAAGTCCCTAGGAACCTTTCCCGTGATGCTGGTGAGCTCTCTGAAGAGTGATAAATGACAGAGCCTAACATGGTGTGAGTTTAAGCAAATCCTTATGTCACTGCTTTGAAATATTTGTTTGAAACACACTTCTAAATTAAAAAGACATTTTCAAAGCATTCCTGCATAGGTGTGCAAAAATAACCTACACAAACAGTAAAATCTGAAACACAAAAAGATATTCAGGCATTTTGGCAGGGAGCTGAGGTGATGTCAGAAAACAAATCTAAACAGAAATGTTTCTATGGAATTTTTTTTTTTTTGACACCTAATTGGAAACAGATTTTAGCTTTGGATTTAAACATTTCCCTGCAGCATCTGCAATGCTATCCCTGCACAATGCAGGGAGCATGACTATGAGGCTATGGAGCAGAGGAGGGAAAAACTCAGCTTCCTCCTGCTCGCATTATGGCTACAGGTTCAGCCAGTGGTCTTGGGAAAGTCATGCAACCTCACTCTCTTGGGGCTTTTACCCAGTAGAGTTCAAGGTGAATTACCAAATCAAAAGAGACACTGTCCATTGAGCTCCATCTTTCTGCCCTCATGAATCCAGCAAGTGTTTCTTGCTCCACTGAGACGGAGCTTTGAGAAGAGTGAGGAGCTTGGGGTAGGTTAACGTCAGGATGGGCTGAGCTTGGGCTCTTCCCTAGGTGGGCTGTGTTGGGGAGGGTGTCTCATTGAGTGTCTCACTGGGTGTCTCATTGGGCGTCTCATTGTATGCCTTGTTGGGTGTCTCATTGGGTGTCTTACTGGGTATCTCGTTGGGTGTCTCATTGGGTGCCTCATTGGGCGTCTCATTGGGTATCTCACTGGGTGTCTCACTGAGCCCAGGCATCTCATTTCCTGACTCAGTGTGTTAAAGTAAGATCCACCAAGAAAAAAAAGACAAGTCTTCCACTGGATCAAAAGTGTGTGATTTGATGTGAAGCATCCCACAGCCGTGTGCTTGTTAAATCTGACCTGAAGCAAGGAGCAGGAGCATAGCTGGAGGCAGCGTAGGGGACCAGCACCAATCCTGTGACAGGCTGCAGTGCAATTGTATCAAGTAAAACATAAAAACTCAGCCAAAAATGTATGTGCAACATCTGGGAAGTGCAGAAATTGGAGCAGCTATGGCACTTGGCCCCAAAGATCATCCAGAGGATGATAAGTGTTGCTAGAAGTCTTGCTGTGGGAGTGGATGGACCCAGATCTTGCCAGGGTTGGACATGAGACAAAATCAGTAAGACCGTGACGGCGGCAGCAGGCAGAGGAGTGTGTGGTCTGGTGGTTTGCTGGGAAGGAGGAGAGCCCAGCTGACAGCTGAACGGCTCCTCTGCGCAGCAGCTGCCCGGCCAGCACGGGGGTGCCACGGGGGAGTTCGAAGTGCAACGCGTAGCGAGTATAGATAAAACTCCATTGGCACCATCTAAGAACGGGACCCGTCTGATAGCAAAGCTTTTGAACTGTCAGTGGGTTCACACTGTACAGGCTGCAGAGGACAAAGGGACCATCCATTTGTTTATACAGTATTTATTTATTGATGGTATAATAAAGGTTATAATATATATATAAATAAGGTTTTATCCTTATTTTATGTTTTATTTTTCAGAAAACAAACTCTCCCCTTTTTTCCCTGATGCCAAAATATAGTCTGGCAACACTTCTCTCACCCTCCCTAATAGATCTGTCATCTAAAAGCAGCCAACAGCGCTTCAATACCAATGTAGTATTTTTGCAGGCAAGTCTACCAGGAGAGGATGGCAGAGGAACTGGCAACTCCGAAATCAAAAACCTAACACAAAAACCTGCACCAGTAGTAGCTTCCAAATTCCTGTCTGGGAAGATAAAGCAACTAAATAAAGTTGTCTTCATGCCAGCTGAGAGTTCCAGTACTAATACGCAGAGCTGGTAATGGCTGAGCCTAAGTGAATGTTTAAGACATATAATCCCATTGGTGAGGTGTGACACAGTCCCAAAATACAATTATTATGTATATATAATGTTTGTATATCTAAAATATTTATATATTTATATATATATAATTTATATGTTAACATATGGAGTTAGCCTGCATTCATATTGATGGTTTTTTTTTTTTAATGCTGACCTTGTCCCCAGGGAAAGAAAAATATTGATGAGCACTCCTATATCTTTATCTAAATCTCTCCTTAAATTATTTTCTTTAAAAAACTAACAATCCTGCATGCTAACAATGATTAGTCAAGTAACAAGCTGTTATATTCCAGATTTCCTTGGCTTTTTTTATTTCTTGGGTCTTGCTTCACACCTGTTTCCTATTTTAACTAAGAGAAATGACACAAACAACATCTCATTAACAAACCCTTTCACACTACCATTGTGTTAACTGGCCTTTAAGATAAATTGTGGCCCTGCCCTTTCCCCTGAGGCTTTGGGAGGCTCAGCTCTCATAGGAGGGTGGTCCCCTCCCTTGTAGGGATCCTCATTTGGGAGCTCCTGGGGCCATCAGGGAGGTCTCAAAACCCTGGAGTGCAAGTAAAATAGATCAATGGAGTAACTCATGGTGAAGGGATTTTCAAACCGAGCCTTGCCACAGCACAGCCAGCTTTATTTTATGCTGTTTACAACTAAAAGAGTGCTTTTAAATGGGGTCTGATCACCAGGTGTGCAAACAGCTCTGGGTGCCCAGGGACCTAAGCTTTCACTGGCTAGTGTGAAATTGAGGATCTTTGTTCCTGAATTACTTCTGAAATCAGGATTTTCTTTTTATTTTCCTTTTTTTCTAAGAGAAAGCCCTGAAGGTTACTGGCTTGGTCCCTGTGGGTCCAGTGTGCTCCTGTCCCCCTCCTGCCAGCGGGTGCTCCCCCGTGCCAGCACTGGGCCAACGCTGGCCATGTACCCACCTGGTGGCATCAACTTGCAGAGTCGAGCACGATGAGAAGCCGTAACCCCCTCTTACCTTCTGCTGTGCTGTGGAATTGGGCTGTAAAGCTGCGGGCTCGGGAGGAAAGCTTAATTATAAACCCATCAGAAAAAAGCCATGGATGTTCACATCGCTGTTTTCAGCAACAAGAGAAGAAGTGAGAAGCCAAACTGAAGTGCGGCTCCCTATAGATCCTTTCTGTATGTTTCATGGACTTGTCCTGTTGGGTGTTGCTTTCTGTTGTCTCATTTACTGGGTTAAATAACACGTTGTCCCTTTAGCTGCTTGGGGAGAGACAGCAACAACCGACCCCGGTGTCTATTTTAACTAACCTTCATAGCCATAACTTCTGTTTGATCAGAAACCACCAAGACAGTAAAAAAGAATCCCTTTGGTGGTAGTTTATATGTTTTGTGGGTTTTACTGTGGTTGTAGTACAAGCAGTGCTTTCAAAATCTCAGAGTAAATACCCTGAGCAATGGTGCACGCTGGTGTTTTATAGCGAGTCATTCGGTAGCAGTAACGGCAGGATTACCACCAGCTTTTTGCTAACTTGCTGGCTTGCAGAAGCCTGATTAATCTACGCCCTGAAGATGGAGCTTTGATTAATCTACGTCCTGAAGCTTTGTGGAGCTGAAGCTGTGCGTACTGGGTGTGGGAGGCATCCACCTCCTGTGTGCCCAGCCGCCATGGCGGGCACCCCCGCCCTGCCAACAAACGTGGCCAACAACCCCTCTGTGGGGAGGGACCAGCCTTCCTCAGCTGGTAGGTGCTGCTGCCAAAAGGTTGTAATTATAATTTGTTAATCATGCTATTGCAGCATCCTCGGGCTGTGCGAGCATCTTCCTCTATAGCTTCACACCCGCCGCGGGGCTCCTGTCACCTGCCACCTCTGCTTTGTGCCCTGGCCTTGTCCCTTCATCGTGCCCGGCTGTCCCCCTTGGACCCTGGCCTTGTCCCTTCATCGTGCCCGGCTGTCCCCCTTGGACCCTGGCCTTGTCCCCTCATCGTGCCTGGCTGTCCCCCCCAGGCCCTGGCCTTGTCCCCTCATCGTGCCTGGCTGTCCCCCGCTCAGGCCCTGGCCTTGTCCCCTCATCGTGCCTGGCTGTCCCCCCCAGGCCCTGGCCTTGTCCCCTCATCACGCCTGGCTGTACCCCCTCTGGCTCCCCACCATTGCCTCACGCCGCCGCCATGTTGGGGCCTGCGGCCTGCTGAGGTGAGGCAGGGGCCGCTGCCTGGCAGGAGCTGCCCTCTCTCCCCAAGGAAACCTGCAACCATCCTCATGAAAACTGAAAAAAAACCCCACAAAAAACTATAGCAACGCCCCCAGAATGGATTGTTTCTTCCTATTGTGAGTGACTTGGATGAGCCCAAGGCCTGATGTGATGGGGAGGCACCAGATGTTGGGGGAGCAGGGGTGGGAGGAGGGGTAGGGCCCCTTTGCTCGGTGCTGGGCTGCTGGCTCGGTGCTGACACCCCTGAAATGGCAGCCTGAGCTGTGTCAGCTGCCTCCGCCACGTCTGCAAGGAGTTTCCTTGGAGCGATGGTACTGATGAGGGGGGTCTGGTGGTGCTGGCGCTCTCCCCCCGTCCCCCAGAATTGGAAATGAGCCTTAGAAATACCAGGATTTTACTATCCTGTTGTTTTTCTTTTAAAAACTTTAATCTTTCTTGCTTGAATAGTTGGGGTTTTTTCATGTGTTGTATTAAAGTATTTAATTTGTTTTGAAATTGCTGGGTAGTATCAGTGTGAAGAAGTCAATGATGAGAATACCCATGAAAAAGCCTCATCTAAGTGTACTTTGAGGGAGACATAATTGAGGTTCTCCATCGTTAGTTTTGATTACGAGTGTCTCTAGAAGCTACAAGCTCTCTCTAGAAGCTGAGTTCAATTCTTGCGTACATTGAGTGGCTTTTTTTTTCCCCATCCTTTTCCAGGTTTCCTTTTGACTCCCTTTTCTGTAGCCGCTTGTATGAGAAATAGACTAAAACCATTGCAGACATCAGGTACCATCTTCTACCACGTTTTTTTCTGCTGAGAATTGTGCTGTCCTTTGGCAAGACAAACTCTGTCTCCTTGGCTTCGGAGGCCAGCTGCTGTGGCAAAGGCAGGCAGGCTTTTCTTGTTTTCAGGCTTGAATTGACTTTTCTGTCTGTTCTAGTAGGCCACAGATCAATCCACATGTCAGTGTGATACAGTTAACATGAAAAAATTGGCTACAGGCCTCAACTGTGTGTTCTTGTCCCACCTTAGGTGAATCTTCTCTGATTAGTGACAGCCCCCTACATCCTTACCAGGCGTCCTGTCAACGCGGACCATTATTTTCTTTCCTGTCTTAAGAGGGTTGTGACCAACACAGTAATAAATATCTGCACCTTAAAATAGTAACTAACTATATAGACTGGTGTGTCCATGGGCAACAGGTGGTGTGGGAGGTGATGCGGCATTTATTTACATGTTATTAATTTTATTTGAATATTTAAGGAAGGCGTTTGTCATATTTCATTCGCTGTTCTGTGTAACAAACTCGGTATGCATGTATATATACCAGGTTGCTCCAAGGTTTAGCCATAAGTATTACATTATGCAAAACCTTGCAATTTGCTGACTTGTCACGACCCATGGCCATAAACACATATTAACTGAGGAATGTGCATGGACAACTGAACGGGAAGGTAATTGCCCATGCTTAATTTTTTGTCAAGCTCCCACAGAATGGCAAATAAAATGCAAAGCCCAATGGAGTTCTAAAATAAAATGTCACATTGTTTCAGACTTTACAGGTTCATTCTTGCCTCTTGATAAGTTTTCCTCTTCTGTTTGAAGGATCTGGAGAGCGTTATGGAATCTGCAGAAGAAGAGTTAGTTAATTTTAATGTCGGTGGCTGGTATTTCTCAATTCCCAGATGTAAAGTTGCTCAGTTTCCTGAATCTCTGTTGTGGAAAGAAGTTTCTGTACAAGATCAGTCTGAAAATCTAAGATTATTTATTGACCAAGATGGTTTTGTATTTAGGCACCTTCATTATTACATGCAGACTTCAAAGTTATCTCTTTCCAGCTGTGCTGAATTGAATTTACTGTATGAGCAAGCATTTGTTTTGCAGCTGACACCTTTATTACAGGTAAAGTGGGATGTTCTATGTGGCTTTTCTATCTCCTTTTTTTCCATTCTTAGATAATATTGTCTGTAGAAGGATGTCAAAGAGTTTGTGCATATAACTTTATCAATGCTTGCGATAGATATCCAAACAAATAATTGGCATGTCCAACTCATCTGCCTCGGTGAGTATGGAAGATGTTACAGATTTCACGCCTGACCTTTCTGTAAGAGCTCATTCAAGAGTCATCACTCACTTTTTTTAACTAAAGTTAAAGCAAACAGAGGCTTTTATCTGCCAACTGTTGTGCTTGATGATGATTATACTGAACAGTCTTGTTGAAAATGAACGCTCCAATCTGAAGAAGGTGGGACTGCCCTTTCTATTTGTCCCTGAGAAGGTTCAGCCTGCCTGAAAACAAACTCCTCCTAATGGCACACCACTGAATTTACTGTCATGTGAAATGGGGAAATGGTGATTCTTCCTCTCCTCCTATTTTGTAGCTGCATAAACAGAAATGTTAAATGGATATCTGTAACAGATACTTCATTTGCTATTTAGCTACGAGAGTTTTATATTGCAACTACAGTGTGGGTTCGTATTGTGCTAGTGCAGGTTGAGTCTATGCTTCCCGGCTGGATGAAATGTGTATTTCCACACATTGATATTTGTATTTCCTCTAAGTATAATCTGAACTCTGAGTTTCTTTTGGTTTCTAATACTTCTTTGTGGAATTGCCTCAAAAATGCTGTGATGCTTGATATTTTTAACCCAAAATATTAATGTTTTGGGTTTAACATGAGTGATTTCTGGACTTTTTTAGGACTGCGTTTAAAGATGTAACATCTCCAAATAGGTTGGTATAGGAAGACCACCAAACCTCAGTAGTCTATTGTATTAACAAACCATACATGATCCCATGCGTAACATGGACCTGTTGTGGTATGGCCAGGAACACAGTCCACTAAACGCATTTTCTGGCTCTTTAAGTCCTTGTCAGTGTAACCTTATTAATTCATGAAGGTGTTTTACCCATGTGCTTTAAAGTTGTAACCATAGCTCTAAAGTTACTTTATACTTAATATCCTACAACAGTATGTAACCATTTGTTCCAAGTTCAAAATAATTTGTTTAGCATTCAGTAAAAAGGTTAGGAAATATAGACTGTTAATTATTCCAGTCACTGAGCCAAACATTGATTCCCCTTTCTAACCATCGAATTCCTATAGCTTATCATACAGATGTCATTAAAAAGTGCCCGAAAGGTCTTTCAGGCTTTGTGTTGGGTTCTTGGTTATTTCTGTTGTTGTATACTTTTACGCATGCCATGGTGCTGTCTTAAATTTCAGAGCTAGAATACAAAGAAGTGCCATTAAAACTCAAACGCTGAAAAAGAGTTGGCTTTTTTGAACATATGAATGGCTCTAATTATATTACACCTTATAAACTTTCTCCACAAGTTCACTCCAGTACCCAAAACCTCAGGATCTAATAAATGTTTGTTCTTGTCTGTACACAATATTCCCCGGCATATTTTAGTAGATGTCAAATACAGCATAGAATGTATTAGACTCTTTCCCATGGCTGCTTTTGATTTGTGGATTAATTATTTGAAGTAGTAAATAGAAAAACTTTACATATCTTAACAGATTTTAGATAATTTGAAGGAGGAGAAATTTAATTTACATGTCCAGCCTGCAGATACACCAGTAGCTGAAAAACCATCTCTGAATTGCTGGAGAACACAAAGATGTATCGGCAGTCTGTCAGAGATTCCTGCTAGCAGTCCAGCATTCACAGGTGAGTGTCCCAAACTGGCAAATCCTTTTGCATCCTTAGGAATGCCCATAGGCTGTTGTCAGTTGTTGCAAGGCAGGAACATTTTAGTCCCACAAAGTTTATTTTGTGTGGTATTTTTTTTTTTGTTAGCCATCTTTATTTTAAAAAAAGAGGAAACCCCATGCCAATGTTTATTCATTTGTGCTGGGCTGTAAGACTTTAACCATTAGTGAACAATAAATGTTGCACAAGATTTGTGTGCTTTTATTGGCTTTGCTGTACTAGTCAGATTTCCAGACTCTATATCTGAGTTCCATTTTCCTTATGTTTTGATTTTTCTCTGATTTTCTTCCCCTAGGATTACATGAAAGAGCTCCCCTAGGGCTAGTGGATGCACCTTTATTAGATACGGAAGACGAAGTGAATTACTGCTTTTTGCCACTAGATTTGGTGGCAAAATATCCTGTACTAGTTAATGATGACAATTTGTTGTGGCTGCTTGAGAATGCAGCCCTGATCGAGTGCAGGTGCAGTGAGTTCCGCTTCATAGGTAACTGCTTTTTTTTAAAACTATTCTGACATGTCTAAATCATTTTTTATATTAAACTGTTTCTGCCTGCCTTCAATAATACGTCTTTAAAGCTCAGAATCTTTTAATCTTTTGGTTTGGGTTTGCTGTCTGCCGGTTTCATCGCCTTGTTTATCAGTCAAGAATCAGGAATTAAGATAGATAAAGCTTACATGGTGACTCTAAATACCTACTGAGTCTTGTATATTTTCATTAGTAAAAAAAAAAAAAAAAAATGTTTCACTCATTAAATAATCTTTCAGCTTCACAAAAAGATAAGTACTTTCCAAAAGTATGACAGGATCCCATAGCTCCTCCATCAACACAGTATTTCATCCTCTGTGAACTCGGGTAAGATGAGATAGATATGGAACTGCTGCAGTTTTGCTTTGCCATTCCTCTGATGTTAGCATATGGGAAACCGCATGTTTAAATGCACAGTGGGGTGGGACTGTGCCTGTGGGGGAAGCAGCCAAACAATCAGGAAACCTCTTACATGAACCTCTCAGGATGCTGTGATAAAATCAACCTAATTCTGCGCTTCCCCTATTGTTTATGCTGTGTCTGGTCTTCTCTAGCATAAACCTTGTTCTTAGAATTGTGTTTTCAAAGACAAAATGTTCCCTGCTCTTCATTTTTATCGGCTGTGTATATGTGTGTACGTGAATAGTAATACTGAAGGAAACAAGAACCTATTTTTGCTAGAGCTGAGCAGTGCACAGGAGATGTCAATACTCACTTCCTATGTTTTGTTTGTATTTTCAAGTTAATTTTCTTCGCTCAGAGAAGATGTTGTTGCCTGATGACTTCTCCAACATAGATGCCTTGGAGGAAGAAGTTTTAATTCTGAGAATTCCTGAGCTTATAGATGCTCTGAAGACCTACAGAGGTAATAAAATGTACATAGCTATTTATTTTCTCCCTTATGTGCATTGGTTTTAATGTTACCTTGTGAAATTGGGTGTTTGAAACAAATTATATTAATATGGTCAATATTGAGGTGAGTAGTCTTATCAGCTCATTTCCATAAATGTTAAAAATGTGGAAAATACTGTGGTGATTATTAACTGCTGCCCTTCTGGGGCACAGTCTTGACCACCTTTCCTTGCAGGTGCCTGCTCCGTGCTGTCCCCTGCTGCAGCGGGGGCCAGGGGTTGGCGGGGCACAGCAGAAGCTGGGGGGTCCCCGTCACCGTCCCCACTCTATGCCATGGCGCTGGGGCTGCTGGCTAACTACCCGGATTCAGCTCTGGGACAGCTCTGCGTGGGCAGCGACCTGGGCAGGAGCCGCCTGCACCTCTCTGGCAACGGCATCCTCTTCCAGCACATCAGGTACCCACCCTGCCTTCATACCGGGCAATAGCAATAAAACCTTTTAAGGAACCCTGAAGTATCTAATGGGTTTGGAGTTGAAAAGGAGCCCTGTTCTCAGCAGCCTATCCTTTAGTATCTGTAGTATTCATTTGCAGCTAAACTTGCAGGTAACTATAATTACAGGAGCTGGCATTCTCCTATTCTATTGTAGGCTGGTAAGCTGTCCTGGTTTCAGCTGGGATGGAGTTAACTTTATTCTTAGTAGTTAGTACAGTGCTGTGTTTTGGCTATGATGTGAGAACAATGTTGATAGCACACTGATGTTTTAGTTGTTGCTGGGTGATGTTTATACTAAGTCAAGGACTTTTCAGTTCCTTGGGCCCTGCCAGCCAGAAGGCTG
>JAVJGI010000036.1:476042-563152 GCA_035590275.1 Ibycter americanus
CCTCCTCCCCATCCCTCTGGGTGAGGGAGAGTGAGCGGGTGGCTGCGTGGTGCTTGGTTGCCGGCCGGGGTTAAACCAGCACATAAGCCTAAAATGCTGAAGTAATTAATGTGAGGTTTTTAATGGTTACATGCTCTTGAAACTTAAGATTTATCATTAATTTAAAAAGGTTTGTATGGGATTTTCAAAAGCATCTAAATGCCCGTGGGTACAGGCTTTTCTGAAGTCACAGAAAAGTCACACTGATGTGTCTCGTCCAAGAAAGAATGTAGATTTCTGAATACTGTGTTTGAACTTGATCCTTTGAGATGTTTCTCCATATGGTAGCATTATTGCTCGGGCTTACCATACCAGTGTACCAGTTTAATAAAATCCCTATTGTGTAGGAAAATGGCTCCTGACTGAATCATTAGCACCTCTATCCTGAAAGCAGGGAAAATGTAAATGTAGAGATCAGGCATCTTTGCTGTGACCAAGGGATATTTTACTTTTAAATGCAGACACTCGTTAGGTGAGTCATAAAGCTAGCCATCAAAAACCACATTGTAATACTCTCTATTAAAAGTGGTTTGCCGTTTTCTTTGACCTGTTTGTTGTGATTAGAATAAAGAAAACCAAAGGCAATCACAATGGATCGGTTGTGATTCAAGCCTGCTACACAGTTAGATGCTCAGCCATGCATATCTCCATCAACCACACACTGAGAAGCTTCCTGCGCTTTTAACCATTTTTAAATTTAGCACAAACAGATAATACCCAGTCTGTAAAGGGTGATAGAAATGCAACTGGAAGCCTAAACATACAGTCAGCTCATCTCTGCCCCTCACAGCTTGCCTGCGCTTGCTGCTGGCACTAGTAAAGGATCCAGTGTAGCAGCAATACCATATTAAAAGTTTTATTCAAAACTATTGCAGATCATTACTTGATGGCTCCATTGCAACAGCTTTATTTGTCTATGTTGCATAGTTCTCCATATAAAAATGCTGTGGCAAGTTACAGGTAAAGCTCAGTAGGTGCAAAAAACTTTTGTAGGAGAATTTGTATTTCCTGACTTGTGCTCATTAAAAATAAGCAGTAAAAATATAAAGCAATGATAGAAGGTTTAGTGATTCCCTCTCCTTTTGGATAGGAATTGGCTGGGAACTTGCCGGCTTCCTCTCACCAAAAATACTTCTGAAATCGAAGAGCTCTGTGCTTATTTAGACCAAAGGGACACCATGTACGAGCCAATGAAAGATGCTTTAAAATGCTATCTGAAACAACAGGCACCAGCAGCGAGCACAGATTATAGTAAGTCAAGATTTCTCCAGAGCTCTTTCATTTTAAAGTAGAATGAGCAGTGTTGCCTGAATACAGTTAATCTGTCAATGATCTACATCAAGTTTTGAGGGGTTGTTAAAATACAAAAATAAGCTGAAGGTCTCACTGACTGACAGTGTTGGTTTTCCTGAGATCTACTGTTACCCTGTTGCTTCATTAACTGGGAGTGGCCCATCAGTGAACACTAGAGCAATAACATTAGGTTCTAAATGAAATACAGAGCAAGTCTACACTGGATTTAGGTAGTACTATTCATATTTTTGGGTAACTTTACTTGCTAAACTTGCCAGTCTTATTAATCACCAAACTAATTGGCGGAATCCAGTTCCTTCAAGGTTAGATCATCCAAGTTACTTTCATCAGAACATGTTCTACCTTAAAAATGAGGTTTCTTTTGCTCCCGTTTTTCTGATGTGGGGCTGTTCTTATAACTCTTACTATTAAACTAAGGAATGTATTTCTAACTTCCAGCCTAAATGCATTCACAGCCACATATAGCTCTTGCTAAAACTGACCTCTACCTTAAATGCTGTTTCTACTTTGGTTTATCCCCTCTTTTCATCTAATGTGTTTATAGAAAAAATCATGACATTTTTCTATCAGCTTCTTAACAAGAGTTGATATGATTCCCTGGTTAACTTTGTGATTTTTCTCTTTACCTATCCCAGTTTCCCCATATTCATAGTATGTAGGTCAGAAGATATCTCTGGAGGTCATTTAGTCCAACTCTCTGCTCTGACCAGGATCAAGTAGGTCAGGTTGCTCAGGACCTTGCCAAGAAAAGCTCTGAGCATCTGCCAGGGTGGAGATCCTGCAGCCTTTCTGGACTGCTGTTCCAGTGTTTGGCTACTCTTGTGCTAAATAAAGTACGTGTAATTTCCTATGTTCCCACTTTTTTTCCATTGCCTCTTGGCCTAATGCTTTGTACCTCCAAGAATTTGTCTCCTCTACACCCTCCATTTGCTGTAGACAGTAAGATCTTCCTTTGACCTGTTCTTCATAAGGCTGAACACAACTGGTTCTCTCCACCTCTTCTGGTATGCCATGTGCTCCAGGAAAGATAAATTTAATCACGCTCTGCACCAGGTAATCCAGTTGAATCCTCCCCAGTATTTTAGGCTATGCTACTACCAGTTCTGCTGGAGTTGGCTCCCTCAGTACACCCCACAGTCTCATTTGAAGTTCCTTGTTCCACTGGTGGCACTCGCTTCGGGATCAATGAACGCAGACATCCCTCTGTCCCATCCAGGCACAAGCCTCCTGGCTCAGGCTTTGGCTTGTAGGATCCTAACTGTATTTCCTGTTGCCTCCAAACCCGACTTCTTATTTTGTGGTAGTGACCTTACTCCCAGTTTACTCCACTCTCAAGGTCCTCTGAGTCTTTCTGTACGGGGTGATTATCCTTCCCATTTTAAGCCATCAGCATTTTTCACCAGAATAAGGTGTAGCATGACCTGACCCACGCAAAAAGTGTGCATGCAGAAAGGAGTGAATCCTATCAATTCTGAGCTGGAGTTATGACCCTTGAGAAAGAGGGGTTGATCTTAAGCTGAAACAGTTAATGAATTCTGTGTCATTATTGTGTAGTCAGTCAGATAATACATGCTAGAAAAAGTAACTCTGTGACTCAAATGTCTTAGCAGTAAATGATGCCTCAATTGTACATATGTTATAGAAGATGGATAGTCCCATAGTAGTAGTTACATCAGACAAGCGTAAGCTAGTTGGTTCAGTGTTTAGAGATAGTAGGATCTATTCACATCGTTAGCCATAGCCCCATAATTAACATAAGAGTATGACTTGCCTGTACCTTCTGTAAAGGCTCTTGTAAGAAACACAGTTCTGCAGTCTGTAGCCGTTTCCAGAGTTAGTTGTGTTTCGGGCTTGGGGTTTTTTTTAACAATTTTTTTAAATGCAAATATGTTTTAAATTTCCTAAAACAGTGTCCCAGAACTTACTGACTATAAATAGTATTCTGAATTATACTATTAAAGATGGCAACAGAAACTTTCGCAGATCTTTGTTGCCACACTAAAGAAAGAGAGATGTGGGCTGAACCCAGACTAAAATATATCCCAAGCTGTTACGTTACACCTGCTCACTGTACGGAACAGCTCTTTGAGGCTTGCACCTGCCCTGGTACTGTCACCTTCAAAGCAAATAACAACGTGGGGCTCCTTGTGAGGATGGAAAATGGTGCAGAAGCTCTAATCCGTGTTGCCCTGGAATTCCACTAGCTTTATACTTGCAGACAAGCTGTGTCTTCACTTGCAAAGACCTTTCAGGTTTCCCCCTTATTTTCCCATAGTTTGGAAATGAATTATTTCTTTCTGTGGCATTGTCACAGTATAATTTGATTCACCTACCTTTGGTGACATAAATGTGCCTGCTCAGTAGAGCAAACACGGCTATGCTAATGTGTGTAGCCTTCTTGCTGTTATTATTTTTAAATCTGCTGAGGAGGGGTGGTTTGGCTGCAGTATGGATGGACCAAGTTGCCTGCTGTTCTGTGATGGTACATCCGCAAGCCTTTTGCTTGCGGTTGGCTATGAGCACCAGGCAAAGCACAGGGTTCCACCTCTCTGTGCATCAAGTGCACTCTATTACTTCACTCTTTCCAAGAATTATTATTTGCAATATTTTGATGTAAAATCCCATGTCATATTAACTTGGTATCTGTAGCAAAAATAATTACTACTTTTAATTACTACTTGTCATTATTTCAGTTGTTGCCTTTCCATTTGTTACTCCATCTCTAGGTGCAGGCTGGACAGCAGAAGTATCTGTGTGCTCACTGCATCAGATCGTGAAAGTTTATGTAGGGAGTAACTGGTATGAAACTTAGTTATGGACTTTATTGAAGGTATGGGTAATTGGTTGTCTTTGGATTGCCTTCATATGAACCCACCTAGGCAGAATTCGTAATTCTGCAGACTAGAATCTATATTTCTAGTAATAAGAATTATTAGAATGGTTTTGTCCTGAAAACTTGGAATTATGAGAACTTCACATGTAGACTGGGTGTTTTGTACTAAAGGAAGTATGTTCAAATACCTGAGGGAAATAAGTCATGGGCTTCCCAAGAAAGTACTTTCTTAGTTTGGCTAATAATCTAAGTAGACTTGATGGAACGGGTTTAATTCTTTCACCAAGAAAGGAAAACTCCTGTTTGAATTTCTCTCCCTCTATAACACCAAAAACATGGTCTTAATGTATTTTTATTTCTGTAGTACCCAGAGCTGCTGTCAAATCACAAGAAAGTCTGTTGGATCACATATGGTCAAAGTCTTCTCATCCACGGAGACGGGCAAATATTTCGGCATGTTCTCAACTTTCTAAGACTTGGGAAGTTATTTTTGCCAGCTGAATTTAAGTAAGCAGAGTGAATTCATGTCTGGTTTTTTATTTTATTAGATGGCTGTAGGGGAAGCAAGCATTGGGATTTGTCTTCTGATTTTCATAGGAATATTACCTAAAAGTATTAAGACTTTTCCTTTTAGTCCTGAAGTGAACTATTCTATCTAAACATAAATTATTGATTATTATTAGAGATTAAGAGATATGGTTTTGTTTCAGTATGTATGCCTTCATTTGAATGATCGATATGCCAGTCACTTTGTACTGCAGGGTATATCACAGAGTGGTGCACCGTGTGCGCACCTTTAGCAACCAGGAAAATGTTTTTATCGATGAGATCATTGCATCCCTTTTCAGATTTTTGTGGGGTTTTTATGGCAGGGACAGCTAAATCTGATTAGTCCAGCTCAAAAATACTCGATCTGCCCCCTCTGCTGGTATCTCTGCTCCAGTGCTGAAAAATGTCTTCCAAATGGCCTAAGAATGGAGGAACACGGGATGCTTAAAGATAAGGCACTTTCCCTCCATACACACATTGCTCTATTAGGTCTCTAAATTTTATCAGTCATCATCAATTGAGATGGCTGAAAACACCAGTCTCCTAAGGATAGTCCTTCAATGTGCTTCACTCGCCCCCGAGATTGCTCAGAACCGATGCTTTGGTGCTATGGCTTCTTGTAGCAGTTTCCCTGTGTCTGCCACTGCGCCGTGTTAGAGTTCTCTGCATTTGGCAAGGAAGGTCTGCCTGGCATCAGAAGATCTTTTGGTCTCTTCAGTCCTCAAAGCCCTTGTTTATTGGATTGTTTCTAGTCGGCAGGATATCCACTGCAGATCACCAGCTGACGCGGGCACTTTTAGCACACTTAGCTGTTTCCAGGAGGAGCACGTGTTTTCATTCTTGTCCCCAAAGTCAATAGCAATGTTACACCCGTGGCTTCTTTGATACAGAAACCACTGGTTGCTTTCATGCCTGTCATCAAAGGCGTCCGAAGCCAGATGTCAGGCACCAGCATTATATCTATACGAGCAAACTAAGGATGTCTGGGAGTGTTCCTGATCACTGAGGCTAGCTGCCTGCCTGCCGGTGATCTGCTTTAACCCCCCCCGGAAAAGGCGGCTTCACTCCTGTCTGCTGCAAGCGGTCCCAGGAACAGCTGAACGGCCAAACCATGCCTGGGAGTTATTGGATAGAGTGTAAATTGGGCTGGGCCAAGCACAATGCTAATGGCTTATTAGCAGAGTTAATCATGTTCTAGGGCTAAGAATATTTCTAGGAAGGGTGGATTTCCTAGTAGTCCATCAAACCCGTGAGCCCTCTTTATGGGTATCCCTATGGAAAATGCCATGATAAACTTTCCGCTTGAGAAAAATGTCACGTCACAGAGCAGAGTAGGGTTCCTGCTTCTCAGGGTTTTGTCATCAATAACCATGGTCAATTAAAAAAAAGAGGGGACATACAGAGATTTTCACTTAACGAATAGAAGGGCAATAGCTGGAAAAAGTATCAAAAAGATCAAGTTTTGTCAAGATTTCCAGGGGTGCTGCTAAACCCCTCTGGTTTAGAAACTCATTTATTTCGGTTGCACCTTTCAAAAAATGTGTCATCTAACTCGGGATTCCTGATGTAAAATTCAGACTCTGTGGAAGTCAATGGTAGTCAATGGGAAGATTTCTATTTATGTCAATAAAACCAGATATTTTTTTCTCAGTGTTTGGATGCCAGATATGAAACAACAACAACAAATTAGTTTGGGTACTTTTCAGTATTTAAAATGATCAGCTATTTGTCTGTTAAAAGAAAAATCACTTCTGTGAATGCATCTTTCATTTTGTGTAGCAACTGCCTGAGCTTCCAATATCAATATATGTTTAGAAAAGATAATCTGGTAAGATTGTTTTACAGTGATTTTACAGTTCAATTTATTTGCAACTTGCAGAGAATGGCTTCTCTTTCGTCAAGAAGCAGAGGAGTACCAGATCCCTTCTCTTTTAGAGGCACTTTACCACTCCGATGCATACAGGTAGGTAAAAATTCTCTTCTTTCTTTTTCTTTTCTGTCATATAAGATCCTTTCATCTGCCCTAGTGGTGCTTGTCCTTTGAAAGGCATGCAATTTTCTCCTTTCTTTCTGAAGCACAGCCATGGAGGATGAGCAATTCCACTGTCTTTTGGGCCATATTTTTTCCCATCAGTTATTTGGGTGCTGGAACAGTAACAGAACCAAGGATCAGTTACCTCTCAGGTAACCAAGGAAAAAGGCAACTGAGATATTGCCCCAAAGCCCAGATGCTGAGAATACTGCAATGCATGCTGGAAACCACTGTCCGGAGATGCCATACTGGGCAGAGACATTCGGATTTATTAGCTTTGGCTCAGCACTGGCTTTGCCAAGCCCCGGCCAGTTTCTGCAGACCCACTGGAGGATTCGCCAGTGCTGCAGAGTGTAGAATGGTGTGTCTTTGATGCAGCATCACAGAAAAGGATTGAGACCAGCTGGAATTTAAATCTTGATAAATTAATGTTGAAAATAAGCTGTAATGTTTTGTAAATGAATTCATCATTGAACAAATGTTCTCAGAGACTTATTTTTCTATTGCTGACAACTGTAAAAGTAAGATTGGATGCTTTTCTAAAAGATGTTTTTCTATTAAAACAGTAATTAGCATTCAATGTTACTGGAGACCAGGCTTCATAATTGCAGTGGTCTTCTGGTCCTATAAAATCTGTGAATCTGCAAACGCTAGTGTTTTCTTTTCTGCTGTGCTCATTAGAGGGATGGAGAAAATGTTAGAATGAGAGGGATGGAGAAAATGTTGGAATGTAGGCCTTTTGGACAGTCCACAGAACCCCTGACTGCAGAGTACTTTAGATGACCTAGCATGGCCCCTCTCTTCAATATCTAAGTATTTTCTGCCCAGAGAGGCTGTGGGGTCTCCTTCTCTGGAGACATTCAACCCCACCTGGATGCGATGCTGTGCAGCCTGCTCTAGGAGAGCTGCTTCAGCAGGGGCTGGACTAGATGGTCCCTAGAGGTCCCTTCCAGCCCCAACCGTGCTGTGATTCTGTAAGAGAGCTCTAGAAGTTAGTGGATTCTTACTTTGGCTTCTCACAGGCCATTTAGGCATTTAAAAGTCAAAATATATCCATTAAAATCTTCCCAGAAGACCGTAAGTTGCTGCAGCATGTTCTGGAATATCAGTGCCATGGGCTGTTAGCACCAGGATTTCCAACTTAATTTTACTGCCACAAGTAGTTGGACAGACTAGTGGTAGCTACCAGTATCCCACCAGTGGTGACAGCATTTCCTAGGTTTTATTGTAGATGTCTAGGAAGAAAAAATCCCAAATGTCATTCCCCCACTTCCCCATCCCCGTGTAGGAGCCTAACCTCATGTCCCTATACCTGTAGAGCAAGAGGAGGATGTCAGAGGGACTCTGAAGCACGCTACGTGTGAATGACATTTTACATTCTCTAGAAGGTTTTAGCTAAGGACTAACGCTACCCTAACATACACTCCTCCACTGCTCTTCAGAGCTTTCCCATCAGGGAAGGGGTCAGTACCTCTATCATATCCACCAAAGGCCTCTAACACAATTAGAACAGTTGGGGATTTGTCCCTAGAGTTCTTTGCTAGATCATGGGTCAGCTCCATGGGCAATCTTAGCACATCTCTGTCTATAGGAGACAGAGAGAAGCAGCTACTCTGTGCTCCCAGAGTGATTTCACCCCTTCGGAAACTGCTGTGCAGCTCAGGCAGTCGCTGTCAGGAGCTGAGTTTCTTAAACAGACTCAGAATTCAATTTTGAAACCATGAATAGAGATGGCTGACCTGGGTCTGCCTAGCTAGCTCCCCAAAGTGTCTAGAACCTCTTCATTAAACAAAGACACACCACACACACCACACCACCACCCCAAATATGATGTCAAGTGGACATGGCATGGGCTGATCAGCAAGGCTTACGTAAATCCATCAGCCAAGGTTTTGTGGATGCTGGAACAGAGACAAGGAATCATTTTTCTCCCTTGCATATCTGCAGCATCACATTTCAGCAATTGTTACTGCAGGTGGGCATTACAAAACTCCTGGTGCTTTGCTACCCTCGTATTGTGTGCTGGTGGTAATCGCGAATGCCTTCCATTCCCCAGTGGTTTAAAAGTAACTCATAATAGTAGAGTGTGATAGACACAGGTCCGATGGTGACTGGAAGTCCTGGCAGCTCCTTTTACAGGTTGACATGGTGTTGCCCCTGGAAAGAATTCCATAATAACTGTAAATATTCATTTTCTAGATTATGGATCCAAAACAATGAATTGCGCAATGAAGTTTCTTTTCCATGTGGAAGATTAAGCGTTGTGCCTTGGTACGAAGAGCAGGAGTTCAGCAAAGACCCAAAAGAAGTAAGGTTTGGTTTTCAGAATATGTTGCCATAAACCACTTCTAAAAGCAGTTTGGATTAGAAAAATGCCAAATTTAAATTCTACAGTACCATTTTGCTTTTTTCTCTCCAAAATTAGCTACAATGTGAGTGTTGGAAATCTCTCTATTAAAAAAGACCATCTTCATTTCAAAAAGCCAGGCTATACTGTAAAGTCATACAGTCCAAAGCACAAGGTCAAGATCCTCCAGCCTGTGTTAGCTTGGTCTAAGTATTACAGCCTACACACTCTTCTAGATTCTCCTTTTGGTCTTGTGATTCACATTCCTGGTTACTTAGGGTGTCCCTGTCACCAAGGGGGGTGGCAAGCCTGTGGCTTGGAAACCGGGGCACTTTGTTGGGGCACAGGAGACACGGGGTCTGACCCCTCTGGGCAAGGAGGACCGGGAAGCCAGATCTCCTCATTTCTAGGTAGTAAAGACAGGAGCAGCGAGCTTAAGCAGTGCACTTGGGCAAGACGGCAGAAACTTTCTAGTCTTTGAAGTCAGTGGAAGGGGAAAAAGAACTTTCTGCTCGAGTCTTTGAATACTTTTAGTCCTTAGTTGGACACCTGCAGCTGAAAGGTGCCTTCAGTCTGTTAGAGAAGGGTGACAGGTAACCACTGCCTCTGCTGCATTTACATATTGATATCAAGCTGCTCTCCCCTGTAGCTGAACGCTGGCGTTCACATGGCGGAGTGGTTGCACAGCTCGCTTTAACTTGGCAAACCACCTTTCTTGTACAGGACGTGGTGCTGTCAGTTCTGATAATCAAAATGTTCTCAGCTGTAGCGGTAGCAAGGCTGCCAAGGAGCTGCTTGTGCACCTTGGCTGCCCCAGCGTCTGTCTTCGGGTTCTGCAAAATTCAGTCATAGGAGCTGAGGTGACTGAGGACAGTGTAACATCGGTGTTGAATTATCATGGCTGGGTTTGGAGAGCCTTAAGGCACTGTATCCCCCACGGAAGTGAGAATGCATTTTCCTGGATTAAGAACTCAGTCCTTAAATGCCTGTGTTAAAATGAGTAAAATATATCAGTTATTATATTATTTTGTATGTATAACGTATTATATTAGGAAAGGCAAAACATACACCTCATTCCAAGTCAATTAGAAATAACAACATTTCACCGTATTTTTAGGTGTACTCATGTACAGCTGTGGATTTCAGTAAATGCTATATTAATACATGGAGTAATATAAATGATCTGAAGGGAAAGCAAGATACCAGTGAGGAGAAGGCAAAGCATTCCAGAATGTTTTCATGGGTGAGAGAGACAAAGAGGAGGAATAGACTTGGAGGATACAACGCATCCTCAGGCAGCCTGGTAAACTCCAGCTATTACAAACATTTGGCAAGCCCTCCAAGGAAGAGAGGAATAAGAAGAAATTCAACAAAGAAAGTAGAAAGTAAAGCCTCAGCAAGTCACATCCAGAAATTAATTTTGCTGGTAAAGGAATGGGACACAGTGAGCTCCGGGAGGTGTGATTCTCAGCACATAGGAAGGTCCGTCGGCTGTACCACAGAGCGTGCATCTCGATGCAACGGTCCTGGAAAGGACAGAGGCATCAAAGCTCCTGTTGCCTCTCTCCCTGGGAAAATCAGCTTTACAATTCCAGGAAGCAATCACATTGCCCAATATGAAGTCAGGGCCGAAGGAGAGCAGCCGGAGCAATACGTGTTCACACACAGTTTGCCAGTTTATCCAAGTGCTGGAATGTATCAGTTCAGCACTGTAAAAACTCCTCCTGCAGTAGGAAATGGTGCAGGGAATGTGGGCAAGGAGCAAGCACAAGGTAAGCCACTGCTTTGTGATTGTTGTTTTCAAAGGTGGTGGGAGTAATTAACTGAATGACTTATATAAATAAGATGCTTTGATCACACTGAGGACTTTCAGAGTGACAGTCTCAACCTTTTCTTGTTCCCCTGCTCGTAGCAAGTATTTCCAGTGAAGGAAGAGACGAGATCTTGCAAATTACACTCCTCCCTCTAAAAGACAGTGAGTTGATTGCTGGCTGCTAAGCAAGGGCTGGATTTTATTGCTTTTCTATGCAGAGTTTCATACTAAATGTGTGTTTGCCAGAAAGGTGGAGCAGCTTTTAGATTCACTGGCATTAATGAATTGTTCTTTAGTTGGCTCCATGTTGCTCTGGTTAGGTGTGCTTAAATTGTCCGGTTGGATATAGGTATCTGTAATTTAAGATAAAGGCTGAAAGATTTTTATGCTAAACCCAGAATTTTCCACGGGCATGTGTAGGAGGTAAAAAGATTTGCCTGATTAGCCAAGATACTAAATGCAAATTCAAGAAACCTCATTGGAAAGTCTCAGTCCGAGACCAATTCCGACACCCTGAGGAGGATGTGATTTACCCCGCGCTGCTTCTGCCCAGGGTAACGGGGTGGGTTTTCACAGAACTGTTGGCAAAGCAAAAGGTATTAATCATGATTGTGGATGGTTTTGTTACTGTATCAGTGCAAACAGAATTATTATTTTCATAGGAAAAAAACCCTCTTTCATAGCCCGTGAAAGAATCCCGGGCTGAATTATGCTTGGGTTCCGTTAAGCTGTATGTCACGGTTATTCTGTCTGAATTTTCCATGTGGAAGAGGGGAGTAGAGAAGACCTGTAATGTTATACCTAAGTTTGCAAATATTTGGTGTGAAGGTAATCATTTACTGTCTAGTGGTGTTTCACCTTTCCTGGCAAAACATCATGACAGAATACAGAGTGAGGCATAGCTCTGAAGAGAAGGTGACAATATTGCATGCCTACTTAGAAATGGGCAAATGTGTTTAGCCCGTAGCTGCTGATCCAGGCTTCGCTGCATAATTCAAACTGTATTTGTTCACAGGAACAAGGGACAGTCAACAAACCAGCGCTGGTTTGGCAGGCCACAGAAACATAGGGCTGATTCTCAAAGTTAACCATCCTCCGGTTTTAGGCAGCGATGGCTTTTGCAGCAGCAATGAGGAGAGCGTTGTTTACAGCACCCTGCGGGGCGGCAGCCAGCCGGCTACTCCCAGCGCCCAAGCACTGTCCGGAGGTAAGGGACGGCAAACTGCACTCGGAGCTTGCCGCAGAGCATTCGGTGTCAAAACCATTCCCTCCGGCGTGGTTTGTTGTCAGCTCTGAGTAGCTAAAGTTATCGCAGCCAAACTGCTGCTTGCAGGTAGTGGTGAACGCTGACCCACAGCCTTTTCTCTTTCCTAATGCGCTTGTGTTATTTCAATTGTTCCCTGTAGATACAGTCTTTCTTACCTTTGCCCTCTCCCATGAGGAGATATTCTACGCCAGGAAGTGCCACTTCTTCCTGACCGATGTCATCCTGGACTCAGTAAGGCAGAAGGATCCCAAAGCGATCACAGCCAAAGTCGGGAGCCTTGTGAACAGGCTTTGGGTAGGTGCAAGCCGCTCGCAGCCCGGGTGAGCCGCGGCCGCTCAGCTTCCCCACACCCTTGGCGGGGCGGCAGCAGCTGGAAACTGGGCTCCTCTGGCCAGGCACCAGTGGCCTGGCTGCTGGGGGGGCCGAGGGACAGCCGCAGGGCACTGGGGCAGGGCAGGGTGCCACGAGTCTTTCCAGGTCCCTTTTCTGAAAGCCAGGGGCAGCCCCTGAAGCAGAGGCGTGGCGAGCCAGCCTCGGGCGGCCCACACTAAGGCGCCCCTCGCTGTGGTGGTGCGGTTTGGCCTCTGGTCGCTCCTGGAGCAATTCAGAAATTGTGTCGTGCCCCCTGCATACGGCAGCCTCCCGCTGGCCGAGTGCTGCAGTGGGCTGCGCTGGCTGGCTGTGGCAGAAATACAGGCCTGTCCTCGAGGGCCCAGGAACTTCGGGTTGCTTTTTAATTTGTGTTGGAAGTAACAGACCTCACCTGTGCCTCCTCCCCAGCCGTCCTGCTGGGAGAGATCCAGCCAGAAGCATTTTTCTGGGAGAGGGGCAGAACGGTGGGAGGACTTGGGAGACGCTCACCCTTGCGTTTTCCTCTATGTGTGTGTGCGCGACTGATTCCAGCCCTGCTACTTCACACCAATTCTTTTTAATCTCAGTAATAATTAACCCTGACCAAGGCTGGATGGTCTCCCTCTAACAGCTAATTGCGAGCTGGGCCTGACAGCATTGTGCTCTGTTTTAGACGCGGCAGATCACACCTGGGGAGTTTGTTGCCGATTTAATGAACACAGAGCATTTTAAACGAGACAGAAACATTCACAAAGAGCTACTTCAGTGGGTGGAAGTAAGTAGCGCTTGCCACCAGGTGATCTGTGCGGCTGAGCCTTTTCTCTTCCAAATGCTGTTGGCTTTCTGCTTAAACCAGCTCCCTGTTGCCAGCTCGGTTTGCAGACAGATTTAAGGGGGGTGAGGCGGGGGTGAGCATTTTACAGCATGAATTGACTAATGGCATGTACAGTCTTAATGGAACTTTAAAATTCTACTGCTCACTTATAAGATTGCCCACAAAAAGTGGGCAGCAGCTTTCTAGGGCTGTTAAGAAATGGAAAGAGAGGGTGATGCTGCCACTGTGCCGTCTGCGGGCTGTTTGAGGGCAGCCGTGGTTTTGCGCTTTTTCAGTTTTCCCTGCCATTTGCGTGGAAGTACAGCCGCTGCCTCGACTTGCTGATCCAGAGAGGGTTTGCTAGATCGGTCTCGTATTTTGCCTTGGAAATGTAAGTTCACGTAACATTAATAAAAATTTGACCCAGCTACTTTTTGAACTGCGTTTTTATTTTCTTGGGGCAGGTGAAGGGAGGGTACACGCACCTCAGCTGCTGGTTAGGGAAAAGCCTTTTTGCTCTGCCTTAACTTTGAACAGTGACTTTGTTGAGTCAGGAATTGTTGTAGCAGCCTTCCGTCTTATTTCTTATGTCTTCATTAGTGACACGTGGTGTTTATTTCCCCCTAACAGCCTGATTAGAAAAACATTATTTCGATCTCCCACCAGTGTTCTGAAAGGGCAGTCAGATGCCCCAGGGACACGCACTCCCCTCAGCACATGCCTCTTCCCTCTTCCGCAGCCCAGGCTCACACACTGAAATCAAAACACAATGCCAGCAAGATTCATGTAAAGAAAACAACCTTTATTAGACAAATCAATCAAACCCTGAAAAAACAGTGTCAGGTAAACATTACTAAAGGTTTTTCCAGCAATGCAGAAACCTTTGTAACTGAGAAATTCAGGAATTTTCATGTTCCTCTTGTTGCATTAGTAAATTCTCTCCCTCTCGTGACATGAGCTGTTGCTGTCTTGACAGCCCAAAAATCTTACGTGAACTCAACAATTTAAACCAGTAACTTCTAAAATCTTCCCTGTGCAACCATTTCCCACACAATTTTGTACAAAGGTGTCAAACTCTGTTCTCTTTGCTGTCTAAAAAAGAACAAGGTTTAAAAAACATCCAGCTTATTAAAAATAACCAAGTGTTTTATTTACAGTACAGGAATTTCCAAACTCGAAGGAACACGGTCCGTACACCGAGGGTAACCTGGGTGGCTGGGAGGTTTAACACCAGAGACTACAGCACTGCCAAGGGCGGGGCAGCTCCCCCACCCCAGCAGCTACAGGGGAGGAAACGGCAGTTTAATTAATTAATTACTGCTCCATTGTCTTCCTCAGGCTGAACCTGACACCACTTCTCTCACACCTGGGAGCCTGATTTATAGCACTTCATAAACCAGGAGTAAAAAGGAGCTTGGCAGCAAGTAACTACTAAATTTCCGAAAGTGCTAATTTTCACTTCCTCCAAGAGTACGGGGAGGATGTCACAGCCACACAGTGAGCCTTGATGTCACTCGTGAACAGGCCACCTCAGAACACAGGGAATGCTTGTTCTCCTGTCACGTTGTGCTGCTTCAAACAACATGTGTTTCAGGTTCAGCATTATAAACAACCCACTACGCTCAAAACCTGCTGTCTCAGATGCCGCCGCCGCCACCCAAAGCTCCTCAAACCAGCCACGACAGTGGGACTGAAGTACCCGCAGAGGGGCTGAGTCAGAGGCGAAGCGAGCAGCCGGTCCCTGTCACCCCAAACCCCAGGGCACAGCCTGGCTGCTGGGACAAGGCGCGATGGAGCTTGAACTTGCCACTTGCACCCCATGCCACTGGAACCTGACCCAACCAGGGGAGAGAGAGACCGGCTGCCAGGCAGCGGCTACGCTGGGCAAGTGGCTTAAATAAGAGCCAGGAACTTCGGTGACTCGTACCTCCTGACCTCTGCCAGCTCCTCTCCCTCACTCTAGTGACACCTCTGCTGGCAGCTCCAAACTCCCGGCTCTGCCTCAGCCTTCCCGTTGGCATCAGGGAAGTCTCCACCCAGGGACCTTCCTGCTCTCCTGGCAGACGCAGCCAGGACTGAGATGGTTTAGCTGACAGCTGGTTAGTGCAGAAACCGCACAGGGAGAGGGGAAGAAGAGCTGACAGGCGGTTAAGACCGAGGTAAAGCTCAGCACTGAGGCACTGCAAGAATCATCTCTAGAAACAATTCACTGTAACAATGAAATTGCTTTTATTAAAACAGAAGTGTTAAGCCAAGAAAATAAATTATCGCTATGATAGACATATTTAGAACATAAGGAAGGACGTTAAATCTTGAGCTCCAGGTCAATATAACCCTGAAACAGAACATTACACTACTTTTCTTAAATACCTCAGTTTCTCTTCATGCCCTTCCAAAAACTTTATAAAATGTGCAGCTTACAGAACAAATAGTAACAGAGTCACTTGTAACAAAAATCTGTACAGCTCATAGCTTTAAAAATAATACATATTCTTTTTCCAAACTGCTATGTTACTTATTACTCATAAATATAGGGCTAACAACATTTGAATGCCCAAGGTCCCATCCAACACCAAAGCTATTACATGTAGTAGCTGACAGAAACCTTCTTGGGGCTTCCCCCCCTCTCAGAGGTCAGGTTTTGGGCTGTTTGAAAGAGCCTGATTATGTATATATATAAAAAAATTTATCTTCACAGGTGAAGACTGTCTCCTTCTGCTGGTCAGAGGCCTGGGGTCTTCAGTGAGTTTGAAATGGCAATCAATCAAACCTGGAACACAGCACCGTGCAATGGGTTAGACTGGCTGCACTCCCCTGGCGCGGCAGGATCCCGCAGGTCCCTCTGTCCTGGCCAGCAGCGATATCGCTAAATGTTTGAAACCCACCATTTGTCAGAGCTGCATTTTGGTGGGGAAAGAACGTTTTACTGGAAGAGCCTCGCAGGAGAAGCACAGCTCTTTCCCGGGGCAGGGATCTGCCTCTGCACCTCAGGACTTGCCCAAAGGCTACAGGCTGCTGTCCCAGCAGCCACAGGCCAGCAAACCCTGCTGCTTCTGCGGCCACTTCAAAAGCCTTGTCTGTGACCCTCCCCAGAAGGGGCTCTGGATCTTAAATTTTAACCTTGGCTGGTTCTGTTTAGCTGGTTATGAGCTCCTGTACCTGCAGATCACAAGCCCTGGGCCCACACACTTGTAATAGCCCCCAGTGGCAAACCCACCAGCCATCTACTGCCCTGTGCCTCCACCATTCAAGTGCTAACCCAGCCTCTCTCGCGTTCCTGGCCCTCCGCTCCCGCGAGAGGGCAGGCTCAGGCCTAAGGACACGGAGGAAAAAGCTGAGCCAGAAGCAGGCTGGCTGGAGTGGGCTGTGACACGACTTTCCAAGGGCTGCCACCCACACGTAGGAAGCCCTGCTTGCCAGGGCTCACCCCTCCTCAGATCACAGCGATTTCCTCGCCAACAAGGCATTCTCCAGAAATCAGGAAGCACAGGAGCAACATCAGGCAGCTCCCTCGGGACATCCTGACCATAACCTAGCAGGTTGCTCTGCCTGGTGATGTGCAGTTTCCTTTGGAGATTCAAAGGAAACTGTGGAATAAATCCAGCTTGGGGAGAATACCATAGATTCCCCAAGGCAGTTCAGAGGGACTAAGAGCAGGACTTCAGAAAACAGCCACAAGAAACAGATTAGTGGTTAGACAGCTGGGCAGCATTCAGAGGAAAGCAGCTCATCTGAACACTGATGACTAGGCTGTGCCCAAGCCTCTACAACCTGAAAGTGATTCTGCTTTGTTTGCTTCTGCTTCTTCAAACCAGGGAGGCTTCAGGCCGGCTGTTTAAGGCGATGGCTCTAAGGGAGCTGGTCTTCTCTAACTAGGTGAATCAGAGCCTCAGAGACCAGGCAGGAATGCCTGTGAAAAACTGCTCATTGAGAAGCAGAGGGTGAGGTTCTCCTGACTCAGAGCTACTGCCAAACCTGACCAGCACTCAAAGCTGCTGGAAAAATCCCCTTCAGGGGCTACTTACAACAACTCCACTTCCTTAGGCGGTATACACGTGCAGAGGGGTCACACTATTGTCGAGGGACTTATGGTGACCTGGCCTGCTTTCTGCAGAGGAGAGAAGCCAGCATTAGTACAGGGTTAGAGGACAACAGCATCAGGACACGATCTAGTGGGAAGTGGCTGAGAACTCTTAGGAACGTAAGAGGTGACATGCTGACATCTCAGAGCAACAGGCTCTTGCTCTTCCATCTCATCGCTCCCCGAAAAAGGCCCAAACCTCCCAGGAAAGGAGCTTAGCAGCATCTGCAGCAGAGCTCCATCCATCCCAGGAGGTTATGTGTGTACCCCAGCCCATGACAGCATTATAGCTCCTGTGAGTGCAGCATCCCCTCTGGGTGTAGCCTCCAGCACTGCAGGTCCTTTCCAGTGCATCTCCTCAGGGATCTGGGCCACCACAGGGGAGACTCTCGCCTGCCCCGGAGGAGGCAAGTCTCTGCAAGAGGAATTGTCACTTTCCCACCGTGACCCCTACCCCAAAAGCAGCATCTTCAGTCTCCCCATGAGAGGCAGTTGCAGGAACAGGCAAAGCGAAGAGAGTATTTTGGCTACTTGCACTTACTGCAGAAATGTACTGGCTGTTTGCAAATCTGGGTTTCTCCTCCATCGCAGAGCTGTGTTGTGAGCCTAGGGGCACATACGGGGGTGAGCCCATGTCTTCACAGAAGCTTTCTTGTGGGATGCTGGAGACACAGCCGCTGTCGGAGCCGCTGGAGCCACTGCCTGACATGCAGTGCGATGACTCTGAGCTCTCTGTTGCTGAGGGAAGAGAGGAAGGTCACTCTGACGGCCATGAATTTGGCCTACATAACCTGTGCCACATACACTTGATAATGTATCTGGCCACACAAGGCCACAGATAGGCCACACTCCTCTCTGGGCCTCTTTAAAGCCACAGGCAACAAAATGACCCAAGGAAGTGTAGCTGGCTAGGGGAGTTCACAGAGGGGAAGCCCAGGGGTCACTGGGCCAGGCTGGTGAGAGCAAGGGACAGAGTGCCTCATACCAGAGATGCAGAGACATGAGCACTGGTCTCCAAGGCCTCAGCAGCCCCAGCATGTGGCACCAAGCCTGCCACAGGTATGGCTGCAGGTCAGTGAGCACTGTACTAATGCCCACGTCCGAGCTAAGTCTCCCCATGAAAGCTGAGACAGAGCCAGCACAGAAGGGCAGGGCCCTCCTTGCCCCAGTCTGGGTACGAGACAGGGACTGCCATGACCCCAGTGAGCCTGGTCTGCCTGCGCAGTGCAGCGCAAGGTGCGGGGATGAGCCCACACACCCCGGGGCGCGCTGCAGAGAGCGGGCTTGTACGTACTCAGTGATGGCTGGCTGCTGGTCTCGTGCTCCAGCTCATCTTCCTCGATGCAGGTGCCGATGTCAAAGGGGCGGCTGGGGGCCAGGACACCTGGCAGCAGAGCCTGGTCCAGGTACATGTGGAGGTTGAGGGGCCCCAGCAGGGAGGAGGAGGAAGGGCTGTACGCAGCAGGAGTGCTGCCCGTGGAGAGCTGTGCCTGCGTCCTCTTGTATGGGTTGGAATGGTCAAACAGAGACACTGCGATTGATGCTCTGGTCCTGGCACCTGCCAGAAAACATACCAAAAAGGTCCTGAGCACCAGTCCTGCCTAGCTCACACGGAGCAAGGGAGAAGGCACAGCTGGTACTTACCTCTGCCTTTCATGATGTAATCGATTGCACGGTCATTGATAGCTGCCTCGCTGGGTTTGATGTCCAGGAACGGCTTGTTGCCCACCCCCATGGAAACCATCTCCTGCATACGGATTTCTGCAGAGGAAGAGACCCACAGCCACATCGTGAGGTTGACCCAACCCTCCCCACAGGCACTACGCAGCCCCAGGCTGGAGCACTCCTGGGCCAGGCTGCTCCTGAACTGCTGAGATTAGATCTGTTCTCTGCTTGCTCCTCAGTGCTGAGGAGTCTCCAGGGACAAGCAGACATGCCCTGCTCTGGCCAAGTAGCTCAGTGCCATGCGGAGAGTCCTGCCAAGCGGGAAGCCTGTGGAGGGACCCAGCCGGTCCGACTCAAGCAGCTGCCACTTGAGTGGCAGCCTAGATCACAGGGAGAGCAGTGAAGCAGTGAGCCTTTCAGGAGCACAGCACATGCTCACAAGGCAGGGAACCCTGTGCTAGTATCTCCTGTTCCTCTCACGGAGTCCAGGTGGGTGTCTACAGTTACACAGAGCTTGGGCTGCTCAGGGTCCCTGGGAATGAGAAGCAGGGAAGGGACATGCCCAGCCAAGCCCAGCACATGCTGCTGAGGTTGCATGCCAGCACACAGCTGCTCGCTGCACAGAGCTGCCTGGTCACAGGCTCCAAACCTACTCAGGACAGCACGAGCTGAACAGGGCTCCCGCACCTTTTGCGGCACAGACGCCCCGGGAAGGAATCACACCTTTATTGCGGGCTGCCTGCTGCCACAGGATCTTGGCAATGTCACTGGTCCAGGCCTGCTTAGTCTCGGCTGAGCTGGCCTGGAGGATGTAGGTGTCGCTGGACTTCCGCCTTCGGAACCAGATCTCAAAGCGCAGGCCGCTGTCTCCAGAGTTCTCTGTCAGGCCGATGTCTGCAGTCTGCCAGAGAAAGGAAGAGCAAAGCATCAACAAGGGCTCCACCAGGAGCAGAGCCAGAGCTGCTACCCCCAGCTCAGCAGACCCAATGGGAAGGAGCCTGAGGGTCCGGACAGGAGCAGGTACGATCTGCACACAGCTGAGCAGAGACAGCCCAGGCAACTCCCAGTGCTTCAGCCAGTCAGCACCACCTCCCTGCCACACGCACACTGCCCTTCCCTCACACTCCCTGTCCCTCAGAAGACCTTGACCCCACATCCCACACCATGGAGGGGGCCCAGGCATTACTGTGTGAAGTATTCCCTTCTGGCTTCATTGCATGGCTTGGAGAAGGTTTAGCAGTGGTGGGAGCAGCTCTTCTGCTGGAAGCGCTCCTGCTTCCCATTTCAGAGTCATGCATCCATGAGGAAACCAGCCATGGACGCCTCCCGCAGAAGAGGGAGCTGCAGGGCTGTCCGTACCTTGAAGGAGCGCTTGTAGATATACACATCAAAGCCACCCTCGATCCTCTTGGGCTTGCTGAACAGGATCAGGTCCTCAAAGAGGAAGACGTGTCGCTGGCACTTCCTACGGCCCAGCCAGATGGTGAATTCATCCTGCCGCACCAGCTGCCCCTGCTCCTTCAGGTTCACCTGGACACAGGGAAGGATGCTGGTAAGACCCCAGCAGGATCAGGTCTGGGCAGACACAGGCCTGGACTTGGAAAGCAGGGTCCCACATGGCTGTGGCCCAGGTGGTGAAGAAGTGGCAGCTATCTATCATCTTAGGAGGGTCTTGAAGAGGTAAGGCTGCATGGCATTGCTAGAGGCCACACCAGGCTGAAACAACTGGCTCAGAGCTCAGGGGAGAGCTGCACCTTTCCCCTAGGCATCACCCACAGATAACCCTCTCCTGCCACCCTGTGCAGATCTGTGACAAAACCCCAGCGTGGCGACTGGAGGCAGCAGCTAGAGATTTCTCTTGGGGGAAAGAGGAGAGCCGAAAAGGAAAGGAGTCCCATAAACTGCCAGGAGCACAGCTGGGTCAGAAGGCCAGTCCCTCAGTTCTTCCTGCCCCACATCCATCTCCCTCCACCCTGAGCCCTGGGGTTTTCCTCCTCCAGTGCTGCACTTTGCATACCTCTCCTTCAAGTCCCACCTAGCTGACTTTGGCCTACCCCTGGCATCAGCACCAGTTTTCAATTGCTTCTTGCAAACTGTCTGGTCCTCCTATCACCAGCTCAAAAGAGATGGAAGGACCCAAGGCAGCCTGCAGGACATCATCTGCAAGGCTGCCAGGTTGCCTCACGACACCAGGAAGCATCTGGGAGCACATTTATGACAAACACACCACCCAGCTCAAGTAACAGCATCCAAGCTGGCTGCCCTAGCAGATCACGGAGACCTCCAAGCCCTGCTGTTCCCTTGCCCGGTGCCTCAGTAGTTCTGCTACGTTGTACTGGAAGACAGCACCCTAATCACTGTGGGAATTTGAGGGAAGGCACACCATACAATCCTAAGATCCCAAGTATAGAAAAGGGGAAGAAGTGTGGCTCTGCCCCCCAGGGCAGGGGAGGGCACTGAAACGTACATCACAGTCGCGGATGGCATCCATGGCCAGCAGGTCATTTCCATGCCGGAGCTGAAACTTCACCATTTCCTCAGCTGCACGGAGGTAGCCCAGCTCCTGCTCTTGTGCCTCACTGCACTCCTTGATCAGGTCCTTCAGGAGCAGGGCATATTTGCTCATCCGCTGGATGGGTTTCAGCAGGTAGGAGGCCAGGTCCATCTTATCTCCAAGCTGCACCTGCTTGAACTGAGAAACACAGCAGAGTGAAGGCAGCAGCTTTCCACGGAGCACCCTGTGCCCCCAGGCAGGCACCGGCACCCTCAGCTTTTCCTGACTGGAGTACTCTGTTCGCTCTGCGGGGAAATGCAAGGCCATCGGACCACTGCTGCTGCGTGCTGGGCTCCTTTCCAAAGCACTCACTGCACCTCTGCCCCCGTCCCCCCACATACACTTGTGCAGAGAGTTGTGCCAGGAAAGCAGAGGTAGTGCTGAGTGTGCCTCAAACAGGGAAATTGAGCTTGTTCAATCAGCGACCCAAACACAAGAGCAATCATGATGCAAGCAGTGGAATTTACCTTGAAGAAGGTATTCCCATGGCTGGCCAGCAGCGAGTCCGACTTCGGCTTGTTCTTACTATACAGTGCGTACATCCCAAACTGGTCTTTCTGCAAAAAAGATCCCTGTGTGAGACCAACACGCACTCAGGACATGGGCAGCCATGCCCCTGGGTTGGTTACTGTAGTACTTCTGCCTCTCCCAGGCGGCACCAGAGCCTCCTATGGTATCACAAAGGACTTTGCTTCAGGTTCATTAAGAGCCAAGGAATGTTCTTGTCCTCCTGCTCCTACAGTAGCTAGGACTTTTAATCCATTGTCCTGTTACCCCTTGCCCCTTACATACCCCAACAGATACCATTCACCTGGTAGCAGCAAACTTGCATGGGGCAGCTCAGCTTAAGACCAGCGCCCCGTGCTTCTCCCTAGCAGCCCTTTCCAACGAGAGCAGCAGGTCTGTACCTCTTGCTCACTGAAGTTGCTCCACACTGACACCACAGACAGAAGACAGGGTGGTTTTAAGGAGTGAACATTTTGCTTCCCTGGCAGTGTCTCTTGGTAGCAAAGAGCAACAGGAAAGGCAAAGAGCATCTGCTGCTACCTGGGCTCAGCCTTGCAGAACCATCCCAGTCCAACCTAGCATTTAAACTGGCAGGGGACAAACCAAGCCCATACAGGGTAGTCCCCCCCCTCCCAAAAAGGGCCACACAGGTGAGTAGCCAAATGTACAAGGCACCACTGTGCACAGGAGAGCAGCACATCTCTGGAGGAGCCCAGCCCCAGAGGGAAGGTACTGATGCCTTACATGTCGGAGGAAGCAGTGGCTGACCCGCAGTGGGTGGTTGCAGCAGCTCTCAAGCTCTCGCAGGAAGTACTGGCTGTGGAAGTCATAGAGTTTCTCCAGGTTCCCAAAAATAACGCTGCGCTTCCCACGCAGGTCCTGGGGGAGGTCAAGGCGCTCCATCTCAGGGAAGTAGCTATCGATGATGTAGCAAAGCGACCTCACGTATTCCCGTTCCGTGGTTACCATCTCATCAATGATGTGCCGCAGCTTGCTGCAATAGGAAACACTCATCCTTGAAGGCACCCAGACTGCAGCAGGGCTACAGCAGCCAGAGTGCCTGCAAAGCACTGGACTGTCCTTGAAGAAGCTCCCCCTTGAGACCCAACACGGAGATGAGATGATCCCTCAGCACCACCCAAGCTCACGTTCACAACTGCCTGTCTCAGCTCTGACCCTGAGCACCGACAAAGCTTGTGGCTGATCCAAGGACCTCATGTCGGCTTTTCTATTCAGGAAGGGCAAGCCTCAGGGTGGCTGCGGTCCTGCCCCAACCTCAGCAGGACACACACATCTCTGGGCCCATCCAGCCCCTGCTCTGGACGCAACAGGCCGCTCTGCAAATGGCTGCACTCCCGAAACAAGAGGGACAGCAGAAGTCACAGTAACTTCTGTGAGGAGGAGTCAGCCTGATGACTGGAAGCTGTGGGAGGCAATGGTAACCACAGGAGAGAACACAAGCGCTGAACCCAGGTGCTGTTGGGCTTGTCCCAGCAAAAATGAGTGGGAAATAAACCTCCTATCACTTCATCAGCAAACACCAGTTCCTAGCACAGGCTGCTCTGCACGTCTCAAAGGATCACTCTGAGGTACTCCAGGCTTCCACTGTGAGGCAGTGCAGCACCAAACATAACTACTCCTGCCTTCCCTTCCTCTCAGTTTTTCCCCAACCCAACAACTCTGGCTGTTCAGAAGATGGAACAGTGCAACTGCCTCAGTGCCCAGGGGCAGGATGGCTACTGCGACACTCCTTTGAGAAACAAAGTGCTGGTGTTCGTTCCCTGCCATGAGCTTTCCTGACACATGCTAGGATATCAGAGACCCCTTCCAGAAGACTTCACTGTTCCCAGCCATCCCACCCAGAGCGGAAGCTGTGGAGGAGCTCTGAGGTGCCCCTGCATCCAGCACTCATCATTTCTCATCTCTGCCACCAATTTTTTTTTTTTTTAATTTTTCCAGTGAGAGCAGATGAAAAGACCTGCCTGGTGACCCCCTTTCAAGAACAGCTCACATCCCTGGACTCTCCAAAGCCTAGGCACATTGTAGCGTAACAAAGTTAAGTTGAGATCCTTAAGGACAGAGAAGGGAAAGAAGAGAACAAAAGCCAGCTGTTGGTCACCCAAACAGATCTCAGCCCCAAAGGGCAAATACAAACACCCTGTTAGCTGTGAAGCTGCTGTCACAGGGTACTGGAAGTGCCTCTCTAGCAGTCTGGGTACAGCACCCCACAGAAGTGTCCAGGATGATGCACTACGCTCCTGCCCTCCTGCTGCACCTGTACCACTGGTTTGCTAAGTCCCCAAGTACCATGTTTCTGCAAACCCTCGTCCTCCAATAATAGCAATGTTCAGAGACTCTCTCTCCTGCTTGGGAACTGCTCTTTCCCCTCTTATGAGATAATCCATGCTGTAGGGGAAGAGCAAGAGATCCCACTTCCCTGCCTCCCTGCCCAGAGGCAGGTGCCAGGCTATGTGGGGACATCCCTGTGGGTCTGCCTCAGCACCATGCATGCATGTGCAGGGAAGCTGAAGCTGCACCTCCATCTATCTGCCCGGAACCCACTGCCAAAATCACTGTCACTGCAGAGCTCTTCACATCTTTGCTGACTGCCTCTTCACCACCCTGAGGACCAGAGCACCGGACCGTCACAGCACTTACCTGCCCCAGCTCTTGGCTTCTGACACAGAGAGGCAGCCCCTCTGTCCCTCCGGCAGGCAGTCTGCAGCCCAGCTGTGAGCAGCTTGTTGCCGCAGCATGAAAGTCCTGTCCACCAGCTCAGTGCTGCTGACCTCTAGTCCCTTAATAAAGACACCGGTGTTGCCGTATCTGGCCGGCTCGCTCAGCGTCCTCTGGCAGCCTGACCACAGGCTCTCACCACAAGGGAGGTCAAAGCTTTGGGCCTTCCGGAGCATCCTCCTGGGAGGCAGCTTCCCAGAAGCTGGAGTGGATGTGCAGGATGGCTTCACCTCCAGGGTTTCTAATACGCTCTCCAGGTTTGGCTTTTCTTCAGGCAGCTTTGGAGACTTGGAGGCCCCACTGGCAAAAGAAACTCTGTTCGAGTGAGGACCAGGGCTGAGAGCAGCTTGGCAGGCAAATTCTTCCCCAGCACCAACATCACCGGGGCAGCTCAGGGAGGGTGAGGGAGCTTTCTCCTTAGTCCACCCCGGAGAGCAGCTGGGCCTGTTGTTGCAGTGGGACGTGCTGCAAGTCCTGTCCCAGTGGGACCTGGAGGTGGCCCCCTCAGAGTGTCTCCGGTGGGACAGACTGCCAGTCTCGCTGCCAGCCCGGGGCTGCTCCCCTGCTGCACCTGGTTTGTGGTCTGACAGCAGAGACCTCCTCGTTCTCAAGGCTGCTTCAAGTTTCTTTTCAAAAACCAGCTTGGTCTCCTGGCATTTAGACCACGCAAATTTCCACTGCTTGAGTCCCTTGTCGCTCTTCAGCTCACAGGCCAGCTCCTTCATCTCCTGGAACCGGGCATCACTGATGTCTGGGTGCTGCCCCTTGTAACTCTCCAGGCACTTAATCACACCTGCACAGTGTTCGGCAGAGCTGCAGTCCTCCATGCTGATGCAGGCAAGGTGTCGCATCCCTTCCAAGGCCCACTCGTATGCCTGCAGAGAGCGAGAACAACAGGCAACAGCCAGTCAGAGGGACTCGGGGAAGAATAACCCTAATTTGGTGCCTGAAGACAAGAGAAAGGATCAGTGTGTGGCCACCACAGTTCCTTGAGTGTGAGAGGAGGGGGGACTGCTATTGTCAATGGGGCTTAACAATTCAGCAAAACAAACAGCTCCTTATGCAGAGGGCTTCAGCTGTGCTGGCTGCTCTGCCACAGCTCCACCTCCCTGCCAGGTCCCTGTGATGCTGGGCACCCATGCTGCTGGGCACATTTGTCCTCCCTGGGCAGGGGGGAGCAGGGGACACTGCTGCCAAGACTGCAGGAATTCACACCTCGGTGTGGCTCTGCTCAGTGTAAGATCTGGAACTTGCCGTCCTCCTCTGCCCAGCCATTCTCACCACTACCACACAGGAGAAAGTTGAGGGGGCTGATGCCTCCTCATCAAGCTGCAGGGAATGGGACTGCTGCTGCCCATGCCACTTCCCTGGAGCACACAGAGACCTGGAGCTCAATCACAGCTGGGCTCTGTGGATGACCCTGAGTGCTCTGACCCATCCTTGCAGCAAGCAGGAATCTGACACCGTTCAAGCCCAGTCGCAGCTTGTGCATTTTCTGCGCTTGCTGGCACCTGCATGATGTGCTGTGCCCGGCTCACCTGCCTGGCTCTGCTTGCTAGTCCACTACATGCTTGTCCTGGTTAGTCAAATACTGAGCTCAGCGGTTTATTTCTAATACTCCAGGAATGCTGGAAGCAGTTTCATGGGGCTTAGCTCTATCAGCAGCGCAAATGCTGGCCTTGCTAAAACAACTCTGCCGTATAAGTTGAACAAGAAAAGTGGGACAACATGTGGTTCAATGCGACAGAGGCAAGGTAAGAATGCCTTACCACCATGGCAGGAAAGGGGTTAATGAAGCACCATGCACTAAGACCTGTCTGTCATTCATAAAAATGAGAGGAAAGACAAATATCTGAATTACTCAGGCTCATAAGTCACTACTTTCTCTATAAAGCATGGATGACGACAAGGTCTAACCTTAGAGCAAGTAAGATGTGACCGACCAGCTGCCATAGGCCTGCCCAGGGAACTTTACTGCTCATCAGTGAAAACACAAAGTTATTTGGTAAAATCAGATGCACAAGACAGAAAAGACTTCCAGGACAGGTCTGCCTGGCACCTTCCATCAACTGCCCAGGACCAGTGGATGTGCAGAAACACTACAGGCTGCCCTTGACACGAACCAGACCATCTCTAGCACTCCACCTGTCAAGCCCTGCACACCTGCTATGTTTCTGCAGAGAAGCACTACTCGGGTTTAGTGCCAGGAACAAAGTGACAACCTTAGACCATTTTCCACCTGCTGAACAGCCTCACTATGACAGTCTTCACTCTGAAGCTTAAAGCACTGATTTTTATGCACAATAGAACCTTGGACACCAAGAAAATCCACCCAAGCCTTATGCAGACATGGAGCAGATACTGCATCCCCATCAGGGATGTGGTGGTCAAACAGATCAGGTACCAGGCACACTCTCTGTTGGTAGGCAGAGCAGGAAGTGTTTCATTCACACGGCACCCAGCCCCTGGATGGGGACAGCTATGACAGCCAAGCACCACTGTTTGTACAAGAGCTGAATGCCAGCACATGAGGGGCAGCCTGCAGACTGAGCAGCGTCACTCCAGGGACAGATTCCACAGGAGCTCCTACAGCCATCCACATTACTCTACTGAGCTGCAGCTGCACGCTGTGCGTGCCGCCAGTCCCATTACTCATGCAGAGCAAGAAGCTGCTTCAGAAACACCAGCAGCTGCTCAGGGAAAATGCTTCTCAAACAGTCCCACGCAACCACAGCACAGGACAATCAAGCGAGCAGCAGCCCTCTCTCCTCCCATTAGCCTGCCTAGCGCAGCAACAGGCCCCTGACCTGCCTCTCTCTTGAGCCAAGCTTTATGCTCTCGACTTGCCTACTGCTGGGGGCTGGGAAGGGTGTGCAGGAGAGAATCTGCATTTATCCATGGTGCAGAGGGTCTTTTATTCCCTGGAGGCAGAAGTACATCAGGGCGAGGGGAAATGCTGAGTGTAGCGGAGCCCTGCAGGTCCACACAGCAGTGACAGATGGCCTGTTTTGCTGTGGTTTTTTGAGCTGCTCCCTCCAGCTGTACGCAAACCAACACCAGCCCCTTCCAGCTCTGTCCAGAGCAAGGGCTGCCCATCAGTGTGGACTAAGGGCATGTCTCACCTCTCTCAATGTAGAGATCAATGGGTGATTCTACTGAAGGCTGCGTGCTGCCTCCCTTTTGATCACCAATGGGGAAAGTTGAGCTCAAAAGGCACACGGGGCTCTGAAAGAGGGTGCTGAGAGCAATGTGCCGGAGGGGCACAGCCAGTAGGCCAGCCTAGCCTTTACAGCACCCAGTCAGGAAGGCAGCCGCCCTGTGAAGGCCTCCTCCGAGGCTGGGGACCTCACTTCCACGCACAGATGGGAGAGTGAGAAAAGAGGCTTCTTTTCTTTCTAGGAAACTCCACAGATCTGCATGGGGCCACAGTCAGAAGGAATCGGGGCTGCAAACCACACAGGGAGGCAGCCCCGCCACCTCTCATCTTCATATGGTATCTGTCTGTTCTTGGCGAGGACTCCAAGGGCTGCACAGAAATGACTCTAAATCTCGGTGGCATTTCTTCCACCCCCAGTGCCTGTCGCAGGCCAATGAATAGCTAAGCTTTGTTCCCTGCACAATGGGGGCAGCCCTCCACACCCCGCAGCTTGCTTGGTAACATGCTAAGTGGCCACCAAGGTTTTCTCCAGTCACACCATCCGCTTCAACTGCCCCTTTTAGCACATGAAATGGCAGCCCTCTCCAGGGACCAAGTGTGCCCAGGCACCCAGCAGGGAACACCCTCATGCAGGCAGGGGTACTGCTGTCATCTGTGTCCCAGTAAGGTTACAAACCACACTCAGCCAAGCCAGGATACTGCCCTCCAGCCACAGGGCTCTGGGGGAGCAGGGAGCCCTACAGCTTCTCTGCAAAGCTGCAAGAGCTGCTCATATTAAGAGGAGGCACCTGTGTGAAGGGAAGCTGAATCTTCCCAACCACGTCTGGAACCAGGCAGGAAGGAGCCTGTACCTTGGCTTTTGATCCTTACAGACAAGTCGTTACTTAAACTCTCAATTACAGGATTAAAGACAAATGTGCTTCCTGCATACACAAAGCTGACCTATCCAGCAGCTGCGCGAGGGAGTCAGCAACAGGTTGGTCCTGCCAGGCTGCCAGTGGGGAAGCAGGGGGCTCTCAGGGACCTGCCGTGCCATAAGGAAGAGCCAGGGACTTCACTGGAGCACAATGCAATGCTCAAGCCCAATACCCTGTGCTGGCCCCTGCTCATTTCACCATGGGCAAGGCCTGCAGTGCACCAGGGACAGAAGCTCCTGGAGTCTGTTGTCTTTGGCATCACTGAAGTGCCATCTGCAAATACAGGCCAAGATAAGCTGCTCATTCCTGGCTCAGGGTACCTTGCCAGCACTGCACAGAAAGCTCTCCAGGGGTCCCAGATCCTCACCTGAGCCACTACTCAGATATTACACCTCCCCAACCCAAACTTACCACAAACCCACCAGATTCCTCTGACAGCCAAGGTCCAGTGATCTCTAAGACACCTTTGTGGTGGCCAAGACAGGAGACAGACACTGTGCATCTGCAGACAGATGCCAGAAGGGGCAATTTCAAGGGGGCCTACCTTTGTCCAAACCTTTTCTTTCTGTGGGGAGACAATGATTGTAACAATTTCTCTTGTCATATAGGAAACTGGGTGTCTGAATAGGCAGAGGGTAGAGTAAGTGGATCACAAACTCCCCAACTTTCTGCAGAAGAAAAATGCATCTAGGTGGGTGACTAACTCAGCTGCAAGTAGGTTTCCTTCTGAATTTGAAGTGACTGCACAAGGGAGCTGGGATGGGGTGATGAAAAGCCAAGACTGATCCCAATGGGAGCAACAATACAGGCAGGGATGCAATACAGCTGTGGGTATGATGACTGAAGCACTGCAACAAAAGAGACCAAGTTCCCCATACTTCTGTGGCGATGTCCCAGGACTGCAAGCCCCCCACTCCCCTGCTTTCCATCACACAGAGAGAGGGAAGCAGCACAAGAGCTGGGAACATTGCCAAGGACAGCGAAAAAGGAACCAATGTAATCAAACAAGCCCTGATCCAGATTGCGTGCAGCTCCTGTATGTGAGCTGTAATCCACCCTGCTGTTTGTTAGTGAGAGACAACTAATTACAGGCCTTTGTGGCAAGAAACAACTGCACAACTCCCCATTTAACAAGACCTCCTCTCACCACCACTATGTCCACTCTAGGTGCCCTCAACTTCACCTGTGAGTTTGGAGAGCAAGACGAGGTTGGCTTGCAGCAAAGGAGACAGAAACAGTGCAGCCAGAAAAGGTCAGTGCATCACAGGTACTGTTGTGAACCGAGCCAAGCACTTCCCAATGGCAACTATACATGGTGCCACGTAGGCACTGACTCCTGCAGCTGCCCTGCTCTGCTGGCTGCCCAAGGTCTTGGCACTCAACCCTGCAGAGCTGAGACACCAGTCACAGCACTCACGGCACAAGAGCAAAGAGTGACAGGGCACTCACCAGAACACACGTCCAAAGTAAACGCTGCTCTCTTGCACAACAACGCTTGCTCCCAGGTGTGCTCCTCTTACTACAGATGCTCATTTGGGCTTATTCCCTCTGAAGTCCAATATGGCTTTAAGCCACTTTGAGAATCAACTCCTGCTCACAATACTGATGTCTCCCTCATCACAGGCTGCTGCACACACACTGTTAGCAGGGACCTGTGGCTGGAAACTGCCTCGTATGCTAACAGTTCAGAAAGACCACAGTTAAAAAGCCATTTCACATCAAAATATATTGAAAATTATCCAGGCTAAAACCTTAATGTCACAAGAGCTGTCAGCTGGCAAACAGTGACAAGCCTGTTTCTCTGCCAACTCAGAGACCATGTAGCTACAGCAGAAAGGCTCACCACTCACTTGGACCTGCTTTGGGCTTTCCTCAGGCTCCCACCAACCGATACTAATAGCACCCATGAAGGAAGGGGCAGGGAAAGAGCAAGAGTTCAGGACCTGCAGATGTCCCCCTGGCAAGTCAGGTTAAAAAAAAAAATAAAATCGGTTAAAAAATAGACCTCATCCTACCTTCCCATCTGTACACAGGGGGTCCATATCCTGGCTGTGCCCAGCTCTGTGCTGTACATTACCATCCCCTATGGCCAGACTGAGGCAGGACCACTGCTTCGGTGCATCACCTCAGCTCTGGCTATTCACAAGCAAATGCTGCTAGCCTAAATACCAGATTGAGGAGTCCTGGTAACCAGAGACAAGGCGGAGGGAGAAGGGGCCGTGCTTCACACGAGAACTACTGAAGTGTGCAGAGAACACCCTGACTGGGCACAGGCCAGATCCCATTTTCTTTCACACTGCAAAAAAACAGGGAGAGAAAACATCCCAACTGACCCCAAATTCAAGCAAAATTCAAAGCAAGCCACCACTCGACACACAAGAGCTTTGGAGAAAACAATGATCCCTCCTAGACATTGTGATGCTTTTCCCACATCTCTAAAAGCCAAAGCTCCTGCTCACTTCTAGCAAGATTTGCAGCTCTACAAGCAGGCAGCTACACTGGGACATACAAGAAACCATGGAATTTCAGAGCACAAGCATTTCAGCAAAGCCACAAAGTTAGAAGTAATCTCTCTATGCAGAGGTTCCCTGTTATTCTCTTCCCCACCCTGTAGCATTCAACTTTTCCAAACTGCATTTGAAGCCCTGCCTGGGATTCATTAGCAGCAGAAACCAAACTAATCAAAACTGTGTTCTACATGGGATGTAGCTGGTGAAAGCTCAGCTTTAAACACCGAGGAAAGGACTCACCCTCCTGACATAAAAACCTAAACCATTTCTGAGTTGCTGTGCAGTTAGTGCTTCCCCTCCTCTCTCCAAGGGAGGAGAGACCACTAAAAATCACCAGTTTGCCTAAACTTAGCTGCTAAGGAAAACAAACTTTAAATCCTGTAGTTGCATTTCTGCCTGTTACCAAGTACCAGATGCTGTACAAACACTGTGGGAGGGCAAAGGATGAGAGACAAGTGCAAACTGCAAACTGCTTGGATTTAAGCATAAGAAAGGAGATCAACTAGATACCCACAGCTGCGCAGGAAAGAAGAACAAGGGATCAGGGAAGCAACACTGGTCAGGGTTGGTCTCGGCACGCCACAGCCCAAGCACCAAAGGGTGCTTGTTAGAGCAATGTGCTTGGAAATCCTTTTGCAGCAGCACTCTGGGTGAGCAGCAGCACTCTGGGTGAACGTGAACAGAGCTCAAAAATCCCTTCGTTCCCCCTCTGGGCAGCCAGGCTCAACAAGTCCAAGAGAGTCTAATTACAGGAGAATATAATTGGATAAAATAGGATTGCACATGATTTCTGCTCTCTTGATGACAGCATGAGGACCCAAAGGGCAAATGTGGCTCGTGCTGGAGCTGGTGTGCAGGATGCGTGCTTGCCCTTCTTTTCTTTAACTGCTGCAACTGCCAGGCAACACCTAGGGTAGCTCCATTAGGAACTGGCTGACTCAGCCGATGAATCACAACAAACTGCAATAACCCCTGTTTAAGTACAATTCAGAGCTTCCACAGAGCAGCCTATGCCAGTTTCTCTATATATCTATATATAGACACACATGTATGTCTATATGACATACATATATGTATTTATACATGTATATATGTATAAAATGACTACCGAGGAAGCTGGGCAGCAAGTGTCTGAGATTTGCCCTCCCCACAGCTTCTACTGCTCTGCAGCTGCAGAAAACCTCCCAACAGTCAACAACATGCAGTTTTCACTCCTTTTTTCCTTTCTGCTCCACAGCCATGAGGGACTTTTCATCGTCAGGTAGATTCTGCACTGATTTCTCTCCCCCTATTTTTGTGTCCCACCAAGGGAATTTTCTCAACATTTAAAAGCTCCCAAGTCAGAGGACCGGGGGCTGAGTTTGCTCCCAGTAAAATCAGAAACTTTAATGTTTGCCTTTGCTGCATACCAGCCTCTCCACATTTGAGGCACTGCCCATTTTTTCAGCAGCTTCATGCACCCACAGCAAAGCTTTTCTGTCAGTGAAATTCTGCTCACAACCCCTTCTTACCAGAATAAGGGCAGATGCTGCTTCAGTGCCTCAGTATTATCCTCCCTCCTTTCTGCTGCTTCACCGGTTACAGACCGGCACTGCATGCTGAAATCTCCTTTGGCCACTTCCTTCTCTCTGGCTGCCCCTAACAACTGGAATCTGGTGGCTGGTCCTTCATTTGGCTACAGTCTACATCAGTCGCTACAGAGTTATGAAACCATTTTGAAGACTGACTTGAAAGAAGTTACACATGTTGAGTGCAACTCACTGATTGCTAAGAAAGCAGAAGGCATGAAGGAGTGAGCATATGCATTCATGGATGTATGACCACTGCCTAGAGGAGGAGGAGGAGGAAAAGGGTAGCACATTTTCAGGCTTCTTTTAGTGAAGCGGAGAATTCCCCTCTTTGCAGAGAGCCAAGAGCCTCATGTTACCAGCCAAATTCAAGATCAAGCCACATAGAGATGTGAGATACCTAAGTCACTTGATATGCAGCAACTTGCACAACAGCAACAAAATGCTCTGCACAGACACTAATGTCACCTCCAGAGGTTTTTTGCATGCTTTGCTTTTACATCTGTCCCGACAGCCACATCATTACACTGTACAAATACCACGCTGCAATAGTACACCGCAGGCCAGTGAGGACAGAATGGACTGTGGTGTCTACTGTCTGCTCTGCACTGGCTCCTTTTTAATGAGGTCCTCCATGGTCAGGAGGGGATTGTGACACCTCCAGTACACCCTTGGGCCTGGATGGGGAAGTGGATGCTTTCTCTGTGGTCTTCAGTTCACATCTCACTTGTGACAGGCTGAGCCAAACTGCTTAATTATTCAATGATGTGCTGGGATCTCTCTGCACTGTACTGTGGGCACTTGTGCCTTGGGAGATGTGGAGCTGAAACTGAACGCAGACACCCAGCGCATCTGTTGGGCCTCCTTTCCTCAGGGTGGCTGACAAAGCTAGAAATAGCTCCCTGGTTTAAGAGTACGTTAAGATGTACTTGGAGGATGAAGCCCCTGTGGAGCAGCCAAAGGAGCCTGGTCAGAGGCAGCGGTGCTCGGGAGAACCTTGTCCATATGTCCATGGCTTTTGATATGCAGATGGGAGCCATTGTGAGCTTCAGCCCCATCTGTACACTGAGCGGAGCTTCATGTCCAGATTGCTTGAACAGATCTATTTAACTCCCGTGACTAAAGGGAATTCCAGCCTCCAGGAGGATCTGAGCATCCAGATGGATGCCAGCACATGAACATTCAGAAAATCTGTCACCCTGCACAGTTCCTATCCCAAGATCAGAGTGGAAAAAAAGCACCCAAACGCCACATTTTGCACACATGCACTAGGCTGGGGTCAGCTGAGGAAAGACCTCTGCTTGCATCACATCTGACACCAAGTGCAACGCGCTCCCTTTACAGCACAGCTGCGACACAAGCTGGGAAATCCCTAAACCTGCTGGGAGGAAATGCTGCTTCCCTGCCATTACTGACTGGCTACCAGTGTCATGATCCAGCAGAAGATTTGATCCCACCCAAGTCAGAGGGAGCTCCAGACTTTCAGATCACTGTCAGTTTATGCTCATGGGCAGCCAAGGACACCGAGGAATATTTACACAGAAGTGCTCTGGCAATCACACATGAATATAGAAGGTGCTTTCAGCACATCTGGCACTGCCCCACTGCATACACAGCAGTGGCAGAACATGTTGGCACTTCTGTGATCTGGGAAGGCAGTTGAGGGGTGATCAGCCTACATCTCAAAAGATGCTACTCACTGGCTGCCTCCCCCAGACTCTTCTTTCTGCTGTGCCCTCCAGCAAGGAGGAGGATTTGGCCAGCACAGTAGGAGGCAGAAGGACACCCGGCAGATGAACGCTTCGCCCCCAGCCCACACATGCCACAAACACATCACACAGACCTCATAGTGCGCTAAAGCAGAGCCCAAGGCATTGGGCAGATGCCCAAAAGCGTCTCAACCCAAGAAGACCTCACCTTCAACTGCAAATTGTGCTTGGATTGAGCACATGAAAACCCCTAATTAATTTACTACTGCCCTGTAATACTGATGGACAAACCTATGCACCAGTCTCACACCTGTGTTGTGCAACTAGAAAGGAGTACCAAGTGCAGGTGCTACCTACCATTTAGCATTCGCCTACTGTCACAGAGCTTGTGGGACCTAGGGGCACTACTGTGATGCCAATTTGGCAATAAAGTCACTGATGAAACACAGGAGAAAATAGGCTGGGCACCAGCAGATCTAGCAGTGAATTACTGGAGAATTCACAAAACAGAACAGTTTCCAAATCACTAATTTTGCAAGACAGAAAAATACAGTGCAGCTGTAGCAGTTCACATTTAAATGTTCAGGACTTCTTGTTTGTGCAAGAGGGCTATCTCAAACTGAGGCAAAGCAGAAACTTTCTGATACATGAATACCCTTTGATGGGAAAGTAAACATTACAGGCTTATTAACCTTGCAAGAAGACTTCTCCAGCAAAAACCTGGCAGGAAGGAGAAGGGAGAGATTGCATGCATTAACCTTGCATGAACTCTGCCAGAGGATCAATTTTCCAACCTCGAGGCTCAGTCCCCCAATTGCTTCAGGCTGCGCATGAAAAAGGACACCCCTGAAACGGGAGAGCAAATCAGACTAGATGTCTGTCTAGGGGCATGACTTCACAAGCGTAACTGAGGAAAGGAGAGAGGGAAGAGAGAAAGAGAGATGAGACAGCTGCTGTCAGAGAGTGCTGAAGCCAGACAACAGCGCCTTCCCCTATAGTATCAGGAAGGCACAGCATATACTCCTCTCTGTTGTGCTACTCAGATCTTCCTTCATCACCTTGAGAACTTGCACCAGATGAAAGCTGTTATTTGGGAATATTGTGCAGCCCATCCTCAGAAACATAAAGCCAATCTCTACACAGAAGTAGAGGAAGAATAGCATGTGTTAAGCCTCTCCCAGAGACTTTATTTTAAGCCACAGCAAAAACCTCATTTGCTCAGAGGTGCTGGGGGGCAAAGCCATGTTCTGACCTGAGCACGACTGCTAGCAAAAGACAAGCATCATGGCACCTGCATCTCTGTTCGTACTAAGTGTGCTACAGTAAGGACATATCAAATGCCTCTTTTTCCAATTTGGTGCTAAGTTCTACTCTCCACTTCTCCTCCAAGCACATTCCCCGAGTGGGGAATCATAACAACACCCTTTCAGTAAAATTCTCAAACTGTGCCAAACAGCCTGCGATAAAAACAAAACAAAAAAAAAAAAAAAATCACACTTTCAGGTCACAGCCACCAGGATCCTTTCCAGCTTCCCACAGACCAGCATTCACAACCCTCCTTTTCCTCATCAAAGGCTAAGCAAAAAGAAACACCAATAATTTATCACCTAAAGGGGGCTTGATTTTTTTTTTCCTCCCTCTCCTCAAAACCATCATCTGCAACACTATATCTGTACATCGTCAGAAACAAAGCACAGCAGAAAACGAGCAATCAGCAGGTTGCTGTTCTGAATCTTTTGGGGAGAAGTGAGAAGTAACAGCATCTGTGGAAGTCAGCTAATTTATCATGCTCTGGATTTCTGCTGTCACATCTAAGATCAGATCCATCTCTCAAAGCTGGGAACACGGTGCTAGCAGGTCTCAGTCACTCAGGGGACAGGAGCCCAGCAAACCCTGGAGCAGTTGATGACAGCAGCCTCCTCTTGTGCTGTCCACAACCTTTAACAGCAGTCCAGGCAGACTGAAAGGTACCACCTGCCCTGTGCACACATCCATCTAGTTTGGAGGCACGCAGTCCCAGCAACAACTTCTAGCTGCAGTTAAATTATGCCCACTGAAACGATCATGCAATAACCTCTAATAAAGAGGATGAGGGACAAACAGCACAACCCCGGGATTCGGAGGGACCATGCAAAAATGCACACAGCCCACAGGGCTCTGTGTGAGCACACAAAAGATGCACACAAAGCACTCTGATTCATGCTGGATGCATACAGACGTGCACAAGCAACCGAGTGAAAAGCCTTCTCTACATTGTTTCTAAACAATCTCAGTACAACTCACACGTCAGCCGGGGCGCCGGACACTTGGTACTTACAAGAGGGTTTGCTGTGTCTGTCTGCTGTCGGCGTCAGGATGGGGTGTATGCTACTCGGAGGGAAGGTGCATGGAGATGAGCAGAGGCTCTCCTGCCAGCGGGGCCTGGAGGGGTGGGAAGAAGGGCCCCAGCCCCTCTTTGGGCCCCAGAGGCAGCAACACTTGTTCATGGGATGGAACGAAAAAAGGCTGGCATTCCTACAGCAGCAAGGACAATGGGGAGGAATGAGAAGGCACTGCCATAATCAAATGCAGGCCAGCTGGCCCTCCCCCAGGAAGGGCAGGCACCTCCTTCACTTGCCAAAGGCTTTGTTTTCTAAGCCACAAAGAACAAAGTGGCTGAGGAGGAGAGCCAGAGGAGGAGGAGAGTGGAGAACCTGGTGTGGGGGCAGATGCACATGTGAGCGCAGGTAGCCCGCTCCTCAAGGATGTCAATGCAGATGGAGAGGGGTTGGGCCAACATTCTGCCTGCTCCAAGCAGAGCTCATAAGCAGCAGAAAGAAGTTGGGGATAGCTGGAGATCACTACTGAGGAACCAGAATCAGCACAGGCTGATAGCCAGGGGTCCTTTGAGGAAAGGGATCCAAGGGTGGCTGACAGAGAATACCACTGAAGGAACAGCTCACGGAGCAGAGCCCAAAGAAAACCCGACAAGGGAAACACTACCATTTCTCAACCAGCTTCACCCCATGAATCCTGAGCAGCAGGACTCCAAAGAGCCTCTCTCGGAAAGCAAATGCAAAACAAGGGCCCAAGCCGCTCCCAAGGCCAAGGCCTGGCTCCCAAGGCCAGGGCAGAGCAATGTCCATACTTTCTCTGAGCACCAAAAGAGGCAGCATCTTGCACAACATCCTGACAAGCAGGAAAAAGCCCCTGGAGCTGCCTCAGGCTCTCCTGTAATGATACAGGCAGTTCAGCTGCAGGCTCTGGGCACCACACCACCGCATGGCTGCAGGGTATGCAGATGCTGAGCCGGTGTGATGGGACTCTGCCCTTTCTGGTTGGGTCACTGCTTTCTTCCAGAGTGACTTTTGCCAGCAAGTATCACACATCTTCACTGCTGACCTTCTGCAGGACTGGTGGTCATCCCAAGGCTGGCAGAGACTGCGCTGTGTGCTCCAGCACATTAGACCACTGTGAGTTAGGTAAGTGCAGTTCTGACAGGGGGCACAGCTCTCACACAGGCCATTTCAAGCCTGTGGTCCAGGCAGCTGGGCACTTTGCTTATGGTAAAGTCAAGAGCATGCAAAGACCGGGGATATAAGAGCAACCTGGGAAATAATTTCACCCAAAGAAAGCTTGAGAAAGGAAAAAATGTGAAGGCTAACAAGGTGAGCAAGGAGAGGGAGACTTGCTTTAACTCCTCCTGGCATTGATGGTGTGCCTATGGCAGTGTTACTGGGAAGCCAGCACAGGCAGCGGGAGAGAAAGGTACTGGGTGACGCCCTTGCAAGCACCCCAGAACAAGGCAGACATTAGTGCTTTTGGTACAACATACATACCCTTGCTTGGTCAGCTTCCCAGTTCTCCCCCAAAGCACTGTGTGGTGCCAGATCCCAACACAGTCTTGGAATTGAGTAAACAAGGGACAGCAGCCAGACCAGGCTTGAAGCCACAGGAAGATGGCAGGTCCCCGAGTATGCCCGCACCGAGTTTGTGGTACTGAAAAACAATCCTCCGTCCCCACAGAGATGGGGAAGGCAGCTTCCTACACCACTTCTCCAGCCTCAGCCCAGCCATCACCCAGCTCCTGTCAGGCACCAAGAGCTCCTGCCGCAAAGGAAATGGGGACAAATGGAAACATCCAGCTTGGCACCGGTCATGGCTTTGGGGAGGGAACCCTGCCAGCCCATGTGCAAGCTCCATGTGGTCTGGCCCAGCTCAGCCTGCCTCACTGTAGGGAGCTCTGACAGGCCATCAGGAACTGCCAGGCAGTGAAAAAACACAGTACAGCCTCCTGATGGACCATATGGGATTGTGCTGGCCTGTCCCATGGCCTGTCCAGCAGCCACAGGCAGCACCCTACAAAACACTGGCCCACCACAAGAAGGTCCAGCGAATAGAGCCTCCTGCTCCTAGTAGGCAGCGAGGTACATGAGGGAAGAAGACCATGATCCCCGTGGTGGGTGCTCCACTCCCCTTGGCACATCCTGAGATGTTTGGAGAGATCTGAGCTTGCCAGCTCATTACTGCAGTGTACATTGCTTACGCATCTTCAGGCTTCTTCCCTAAATCCTGGGGCCTGGCATGCCGCAGGCTCTTTACAAGAAGGAAAAATCAAGGACATTGCTTAGTGCAGACTTCTGCTGTTGTTATCCCCTCAGATATTAGGGGAGAGAGAAGAGGGTTAGGCAGACACTGACAAGATCACTGCAGGAAGGTCAAAGCAGCTCAGCATCAGAAGAGGGAAATCAGTTTAGATAACATCTTCTGCTTTCCCCCCCACCTACCAGACTACACCACTGACTTTGCTTTGGGAAGGCAGAAAGCATTCTGGAGATCAAGATCAAAATAATCAGCACTGAAAGAACTTTCATGCTGCGCAGCAATTTCTGCACTCATCCTACAGCTGCAGGATGTATCCCCCCGCCAAACCCCTGGTTTTGGTTGGCCATCAGTTCACAATACACACATGCTATATTTACAACACTGGCATTGTTTATAGTTCTGAAACCAGTGAGATCAAAATCCTTCTCCCTCACTAAGCGAGATACCTCTCCTCCACACCAAAGCAGCATGCAGACACACTGTGCCACTATCATTCAGTTTTCACTGGGGCTGTGCATCATGAAAGGCATAACCAAGAGGGATGATGCTGTTGCTGCCAAGGACTGCATCCCCAGTTGTCATCCACCAAAAAGAAGCTGTATGAGTGGTGCTATGATGCCCTAAGAAAAGAAATGGGCCATTGTTCAGGTCTGTATAACACTTGAGCCCCCAAGAATGGCTCAGGCTTTGAAAAGCTTTGAAGCTGTGGAAGAACACCTATCACTGTTGAGTCATGTCCAACTACTCTGGCAGCCCAAGAGCTGCCATCATGATGTAGTTTCCATGCCTGAGCAGCCATCATTTGCTACAGTCCAGGTCTGTGCTCCAGAGATTTCCAGGTTGGGCTGGGTGGGTTCATACAGGACCAATGTTTGGCTTGGCCATGGAATTGCCAATATGCCAAGCACGGCTTGGCACCTTTGCATGCCTGCGTTTATCATAAGAATAATGACAAAAGCCATCCTTAGCAGGATCCTTCCCAGGATCCCCCATGACAGCAAGGGGTGTTCAGGGACCAGAGCAGGCCCTGAACGTCTGGGCTCAGTGAGTGAGCAGAGCACAGGTTCTTGCCATTCTCTTACAGCACGGGAGGCACTTTTCTCTCCACTGTGGGGAGGAAAAAATAAATTACATATTCCCACAGCAAGAGCGTCCCCCACCTGCACAACAAACTGTATAGATGATCTAGAGCAGACCTGCAGAGCATCACTAAACAAACCCAATCTGTACATGTCCTGACAGCAATGTTCTGGGCTGCTTTCGCTACTTTCCTCCCTCGCACAGGATGCTTCTCGATGTTTTCATGTTAGCTGAGTTTCTTTCCCCCTCCTCTGAGCACTTCTGGCTGCCAAGGCAGCTCAGAGACAGCAACTAAGTGGCACCTACATCTGGTACAGCTTAACTTTTAGTGTCTATTCTTTCTGGAATTTGAGAACTTCAATACCCAATGTTTGTACAAGTGCGGAATAAATGGAGTACAGGCTCTCTGGCCGTCAGTGCTTGCCAAAGCTGTATTTTAAAATGCACTTAGAAAAATCCTACTGTTTATTCATCTGCAACTTTAGAAATTAAAGGACACCAAATCCAACTGCAGGTCTGCTGAATGGGTGCATTTGCATTAAATCAAACAGGTGAGAAGGCCAGGCACTCAGCACAGTCACCGCATGCATTCTCTCCTCCTGCTTTCCAGATGCCTGGGCCAACCCAGTCCCCTTGTTCGCTCAGCCACACTTCCCAGCACCCCATTCTGGTGTTCTGTTTCCTCACACAGGCCTCCACAAGAGAGGAGCTGGGCTATATTTAGGGCTGAATCACAGGGTGCTACTCCTGATGTGTCAACAGGCTGAATTTACCAGCGTGTAAGGACACAGTATGAACACAATGCAGGTAACCTACCCTGGCATGGTGGCCAAGACTGGATACAAGCAACCAATCTCTTGGCCCTTATCATCAGAGCCAGCACCACCATAATCGTTCTGTCTGCTGTGGCCATGAGAGGGGCCTAAAGCTACAGCTGAGACAGTAGAAGACCTCTGTTCTTAACAGATGCAGACGTTTTATTGAATACACACCCACCCCTTCTTCCACATACTGACTTGAAAAAAATCACTGCAGACACATGAGCATGAGGGAACTTTGACAGGTCATAGATCCAGCTCCCTGTTGGCGCACACACACTGTTTCACACCTTTCATAAACAAGCAAGTTCTGGACTGAGTCCGAGCAGGCTTTTTACTCCCTCCTCTATGCAGAAGATGCCTTGTCTTACCTTGTCAAAGAATTCATACAGCCTGACTGTCTCACAGATTCGGTGCCTGTTTTCATCCAGTTGAGTGCAGAACTCCTCCAGTTGATCTTTGTAGCTCTGCAGCTTTCCCCTGTAAGAATGCACATCTGCAGAGGGAAAGTCTTCCCATCGATCCATCCTCTTTAGTGCTTCCTGCCCTCTTCTGCAATATTCCTGAAAGCAAAATGGGATTGCGTTTGAGGATAGAGACCTGACATGGACAGTAGGTAAGTCTTCAAAGTCATTAACAGCTAGGGCTAATTAGACTGGTTTTTAAGGTTCAAATCACATGAACAGGGATGTACTTGTTTACAGAATAATTCTGGAGAACCCTGACCTCTTTTATGATTTACGTTAGCCACACAGCTGCTTGTAAAGGCCTATACAGCAGCTTGTAAAGGCCTACACAGCAAGGCCACAGGTCAATTAGGATCAAAGAGGCAGCGTCATAAGCACATCAAGGGAGTAACCAAAAAAAAAAAATCCATCTTCTATCACAGTAGTTATTTTCCTGAAGACTGGCAAATACCATCTACTAATGTGCTGAGCTGGTGGCTTTGTCTACAAGAGAGCAGGGAAGCTAAGTAGTGTTAAGCAATGACACACACTTTGGTGATGAACCCTCTGCCAATACCATCTTAGCATCATGGGTTTGGCTGAGCACATACAAGGCACATACACTACCAACTCAGACTCTGGGGAATACATTTTTCCAATCAGACAACACTTACACTGGCAACAAGATCAAACTCCCTGAACTGCTTTTGTGCTTGAAGCAGCATCTCCAAAGAATCATCCAGGTTGATTGTTTCCTTTAGCCGTTTTCTGCCAACATTCTCGATCCAACTGCTGACCTAGGAGAAAAGGGAGAAGCTCCACTATTAGTCACCCTGTGCTACTCACCAAGGTAGGCCTTTATGTGGAAAGAGCAAGGAACTGCTCTCTTAACACTGGTCATTTCATTACTGGAAAGAATGTGCATGTACACCTCTCCCCCCATCCTGGCATTTCAGTCTGAGCCTCCTGCTAGGAGTTTTTCCACTTCAGGTTACTGAGTAATTGCAAAGCTCTGCTATTGCTCACTAGCCTTAGGCATAAACAGGGCAAGTAGCTGCTTGGGCTCTGTTTTGGGTGAGCCATTATCTAATGCGAGCTCTGCAACCTGCAGGCTGGCCTGATATTCTTATTATATCCCCAAGTGGGATAAAATCTCCCCACAGCCAGATTTCCTACATCACTTCCCTTTTCTGACTGGCAGGACATGAACTACATCAGTGTGAATGTACTGACAGATTCTCCCCATCTGCAATGTTTCATGGTTCTCTGGGACTCTCAGCTACTGGTTTTCTGAAGGCAGCTCACCACAAAGCCATGCAGTAACTGCAGGTTCCTTGACAGAGACCAGCCACTGCTACGGTTATAAGCCTATATCCTCAAACATGAATAGAAGACTAACAAAAAGTGTCCTAAAAGCAAAGCAGACACAGGAGGCCAGGCAGGGTAACACAGCATCTGCATCAACAGCGGGTTTTAAAAACACATTAGTAAACTTGTCTGCAATGCTTCAGGCATAGCTGCACCTGGGGGAAGGGACAGACTAAATGTTTCTTAATTTCCATGCATCCTGTTTTCCTGTATTATCTAAATCCATATCTCAACTCAGCCCCACAGTCAAGGACAAACTCCTAGTCTTGTGAGCTGAGAGAGGGTCTGTGCCCACAGAACAAGCCCATTAGCATGATGAGAAGATGGGGGTGGGTTCCCAGAATGTGGCCCTTACTGCAGTGGAGCACACTGCTGCTGCCTAGAGCTCCTTGGCAGGCTTAAAAGCAGGAGCAGCTGCCGCCATCATTGGTGATCTGCAAGCAAAGTAAGCTGGAAGCAGTCAGTTTGCTTAATTCAACCAAAAGGGAGTTCAGCTTAAAGCAGGGGCAGGTTGCAGAGCCGGCCTTTGTGCATTTTTTCATTTCGTTTGGTATTAGGAACCTGTGTGTTTAAGGGAGTCTTTCTAGGTTCTTGCATCACACTTCTTGTCCTGAACACATAGTACACGGCGCCCGAGTGTCTACCTCCAAATGTGAAGTCATTAAAACTCTTGGATCCACCTTGGCCTGTGAAAACATCAGGTAGGCTACAGCCTCCTTTGCAAATTCCGTTCTCTCCAGAGAAGAGCCCAGAATCCTAGGGGAGCAATGGTGAAACTGGTCCCAGTACTGATCTCTAAGGATGCAGGTTCCTAAGGTGAGCTCCAAAGAGCACACAACCCTTCACAGACACAGGGTAATAAGTGATACATAAAACTTCTCATTGTTGACAAGTTGCAGCAACGGAGACTATGCGACTCTGTAATCTCAAGGTTGAGTTCAGGCTTAGGGATCTGCAACACTGAAAGAACTGATCAGACCTCACGGGACACTCGGGCAGCCTGAGCTACTTTTATGAGTTTTTAAGGTTCTCTATCTACACAGCTATAAGTTTCAAAGGTCTTTTTGAAAGCCAGTGCCTGTTTGCTTCAGTTATCCCATGGCTGTAAAGAGTTTCAGTCAGCACCCTGTGAAGGGAAGCTTAAGCTCCCACAGAAGTGCAGAAGGGTGGGGAGGGTTGAGCATGGCTGTTGGGCTAAGGACAAGAGGCTGTTCCCCTGCCTGGAGCCTGTATATGGGGCTGCACCCAGAGGCAAAAGGAGCAGGCCTGGGGCTGCACCGAGAGGGGAAGGAGTGTGCCTGGGGCTTATCAGATAGCAGGGACCCAAGTACTGCACAGGAATCTAAACAACACAGTGCACAGCAGGGATGGGCAGCTAGTGTGGGGTTTGCAGTGTGTGGCTCACTCCGTAGCAGGATGTAGGCAAACCCTGCAGGACCTACAGCCCAGAGGGGACACACAGACTCATCACCAGCTTGTCATCACTCAGCTGCTTCTCAAGGTGGAGCATGAAGAATGGCTCCTCAATAGTCTTGCTGGGAGGGTATTTTTGCTGAACAACATAAAAAGACGTCCCACTTCCAAGTGTACTGCTTACCAACGAGCCACTACAGTGTGGTCTTTTAAGTATGGAAAACCATCACAGATTGTTATGGCATTTGACTGACCCACACCTAAAGAGCAGCCAGGAGACTTTCACCTGGCATCAGGAGATACAAGGCAAAACAGTGCCTTGGTTCTCAGCACATCTGAAAAAAAAAATATCTCACATCTAGAAAAAAAAAAAATCCATCTCAAATTCTTATGTTCGGTTGTTCTTTTTAAGGGTCTACAGGCATCACTCTACACCATCACACAAGAGATCAACAGACCCAGTACCTGCTGTGGGACACACAGTCAGAGGGTGGCAGCAGGCAGTCACTGGAACTGACAGACAGGCCTTACCTCCTTAAAACACTCTTCCACTTTCTCGAACTCCATCACCAGTTCCAGTTCCTGAATGCGTTTGTTTGACAGCATCACCAGTCGGTGAACGCCCTCATCAACTCGATTATAAAGCACGCTGGCAGCATCAAGTGCGTCTCTGGAAGGGGACACAAGTCTGGTCAGGGGTTTTGCATGAGGTCCTTCCCCCAGCACTTCACGCAAACATGACCTGGCTAACAGCAGCACTTCAGTCATCCTCCCTCCCGTAACAGCCATCTCCATATGGAGAACAGAAGCAGACAAGAGAATAACGCTACTCCCTCCACATTCCCGTGATTCACCACTCTGATCCCAACGTAGACAACCTGGCAGGAAGGACAAAGAGCATCTCGTCCCAGCCAGGCTCCTTGCAAAATTTACTGTCCTTGTCACACTTTCAGACAGGATACTCAGCTTTTCATAAATGCAGATTACTGCGTCAATGGGCTTTCACAAAACACAGGGTCAGGCAGTCTCAGTGTCTAAAACACCATTTAAATTAAATTTAAATAAGTAAATAAGCAACGACTCGAAAGCAAATCTCTCCTGAGTGACAACAACATAAAGCACCTGATGCCCCACTCACTCTTAGGATTTCTACCAGCCAAGCAAAAATGCAAAGTGTACAGCACCCCAGCACCAAGAGAAATTCGATTTTATAATGTTGTACTGGAAAGATTCATAGACAGAGCTCCCTGTCTTCCACAGGCAGTTGCGCTGACCAAAGCCCAACAGGCAACACCAGGCAGCACTCTCCCTGCCAGCCTGGCCACAGCAGAAGTTAACATCCTCCGTGTACAGGCAGGGATAGAGGGGTTCAGGCTGGAGCCCAGTGCCCTTGGATGCTGGAGCCAGGGTCTACGCAAAATGATGAATGTTAGCAAGTTCCTTTCAGATGTGTGCAACACAGGTTTGGGTGAACTGTCCCCAGGATTCAGGAGACAGAACAGCGTTCAAGCTTATTCTTTCTTTCTTATATTTCTTCTGCTTCTAGATTTCCCCTTCTTTTACAAGTATGGACTCAACAGACACCTAAAACAAAATACTACAGCCTCCTTCAGCTGTGCTCTACACTGGCATGTCCAGCCACCTGACCATCTCCCATTCTCACCCTAAACCAGCTTTCATTTTGCAATTGTCTTACAACCTTCTGGCTTATGACAGCATGGTTTTTTTATCATATTATTAAAATTATCCAAAGCACTTATAAAATAGATAGCTAATAGAACTCTTAAAGCTTTGTAAATGTAAATTAATACAAGCAATTCAGCATACACATTTATTTCTGTCTTGGGTTGCAGGCAATCTTGAATGTAGGAAATGCAGCTGAATATGAGCATTTAGTGGCAACCATCCTGCAGTTTTTAGGTAGTACTTAACTGACATGAGGTAGCACAATAGGTCTGGACAACTAGCTTTGCATAGCAGAAATCCACAGGATTTTTCCATTCAGAATTCCACCCAGTGTACAACAGCCAACTTCTCAAACCTCAGGCTCTTAGAATCTTTTGTTTTTCCTCTTCAAAATGCCATTAGACTGAATGAACTTCTCCAAAGTGCAGCCAAAAATACCCAAATTGTTTCTGGACCAAGATCAGTGCTACTGGAGTGCAGAGGAGACAGGTTCTCTACAGAGAATCTGCAAGCTTCCATGGAAAGATCCTAGCTGTAACGCTGCTCCTGTGTTTCCCGAAACCACTGTAAACAAACAGTGATGATATGAGCCTTCTGTTTTGTAATCCTGTCCTAGGGACAGACCCAGATCCAACCCAGGAGGCTTGCAGCGGCAGAGCCATAACCACTGTCCAAGCTGAGCTCTGAAAAGTGAGTTTACAAAGCAGGTTCTTGAAGGCCGGTTCCCGTCAGCAGCAGTGACACAGCTAGGACAGCTAATAAGAAACAGTTCGGAAGATTGCTGGAAGTTATATTTGGTAACAACATTAATGCTGTTAGGTTTTGCGCAGCAGAGCGTATCTGTCAGGTCCTAGTTTCTGAATAAAGCTCCAGCATACCGATGGCCAGAGAGGCAGACACCCTTCAGTATTACTCCCATGGTTCTGAAGTCCCTGCTGGGGAATTTAATTTAATGCTCTCATCCACTCAGGAAAGCACACCAATACAGCAAATGCTCTTCCTCCCACCAGCACAGACAAGCAAGCGCCTATAACTTTAGACATTACAGGCTGTTACATACATACATTTGCAGTTATCCTCTCGTAAGGCAAAATATTTTTCTAACATTTCTCTGAGCTTCCATGGAGATCACTTTGGTGTTGATCCTACTTCTCTGATGGCACTTTTCAACAAGCTAGATTGACCTACTACACCCTTCTGTAATGGAAGCCCATACATCCACCCAAGCCCAAGATAAAGAAATGCGGTTTCAATGCTTAACAAGATATCACAAGATGGTAACCTCATGGCATAGCAACTTGAAACAAGAGTTCCAGGTCTTGCGTTAGCTGACCTAGCACGGAGTGTGGCCTGATACAGAGGAAGGAAGCCAGGGAGTCCCACTCCACTCCTTTCCATGCCTGATGGAGGAAACAGGACCCCAGCTGTCTCAAATTTTGAATAGTTTTCCTTGACAGGAGTCAGTCACAACTTGGGCTGCAAGGCTCTAAATACTACAGATTCCCACATAGCAGGCAGCACATTTCCCAGTCACAAAACATAGGCTTTCCTGAAGACAGCACTGCCACTGTGGGAAAAATCACCCTCAAGGCAGAGGGACAGGAAGTGATTACAAAACAAACATAAGTATTCTTTTAGGAACAGAAATAGGCCTATCACAAGCTTACTGTATACAGAGGCGAATTCACCATGCCATTGTGGACAAGACCAGTCCACAAGCACACTTATGACCAGCAAACCACTCTAGGGAAAGTCAGGTTCGAAAACGCAGTAATAAAATACTGCCAGTCCAGCCACCGAGCCCTGAGAAGCTCACTTCAGGAGACGAAAATGGGCTTAGGTGAGCTGCTTGCTGCCGAACTGAAGGACTGAAAAAATAATCCACCCCAACCAGTGCTCTTCTGGCCACACACATGTTCTTTCCATACACGGATTTATTCCATATTATTGGAAATATTAATAAAATAAAGAGCCAGACTCCAAAGATCTCAGTAAGACCAAGCCTTCCTTGCATTTGCAGCAGAAAACGGTAGGGAAAAAGCAAGCTACCAGTTTAGAACTGAGCCCTCAGCACCATCAGATGCGATTCAGGTGTTGGCAAATGCAGCAGCTACACATGTCTACAGATACTCAGCTATCTTCCCTCCATCTCACCTGATTCAAGGTCACCAAAAGTGACATCCTGTTACTGAATGCACACATGAAATACCTTACTGATTCACAGGCATCTCAAACTAGAGTCAGTCTACGATGCATTTGAGAGTTTATACTATAAGCAGGGACTGGACAGAGAATTCATTTCAGGTAAGAGGGCTGGAAATTAGTTCATTTTTATCTGTAAGTGGGGCTGTTTAGCATATATATCATTATTTAAAATCCCTTACTCTTGTCTTTTAAGTAATTTTGTTTTCTGTGAATGCCTGTGCAGGCTATTGATAGACTTATTAGGGCACAGCCCAAGGCTGCCTCTTCTCTCAGTCCTGCCAATGGTTTGCTGAGTGACTACACACAAGCCACCCAGGAAAAATGTTTCCAAACAGCTCCTCTGGGCTCAGAGCCCCACAGGGACTTCAGGTGTGGCCTTACACTATCCCTCCTCCTTCGCTGAGTTCCTCCAGCATCACAGCACCTCAGTCCTTTGTTTCAAGGTCCAGCCATGCTGATTTCACACGTTCTGCCTCGCTTGGCAGGCATTCATTAAAACCTCAATGTCTAGTTGTTGGTCTTCCATTGCATCTCCAAGGTAACTCCATTCACATGTTGTCAGCTTCTGACAGTTCACTTTACCAGCCCGACATGCTCTCTCCCTAACATCCATCTTTTACTCTCTTACACAGAGGAAAATATAAGCCTTTCCACCCTGCAGTATAAAGTAGATGGGCAAACTGAGCCAAACAAAGACATCGCTCACAGTCCATGGGAAAGTTCATTTTTTCAATTCACTTAGGCCCTTCCAGTGCTCACAGAAAGTACCCATTGGGCATTAAGCATGTTCTCCCAAATCTCTGTATATCTGTTTACCTATTTACCCATCCATTTGCTGATCCACATCTTTAAAACTTCTTCCTCAATCATTTCTAATATGCTAGTAAACTCTGCGATATCCTGCAACAGGAGTTTCATGGGAAAATGATACCTTGCATAAACAACTATTTCTTTTTCAGAGTCAGACTTTTTCATTCCTGTCATTCACTGCCTTCAAGGCAGCTTGGAGTAAACAAATGAAATACTGAAAAATCGGTTGAAGAAGAAAAAGTGACTTCCATCCTGCCACACAAAGGGAAACACCTGGTTTTTAAGTACCTTAAAGATATTTTAATAGTGGCCTGTGCAATTGCGAGGAAGAAAAGTAGAGTTGTTTGAAGTCAGTGGAAAGTCTTGTCTAAGCTTAGATCTGTTTGGATGCATCGCAATTTCCCTGCACATGTGAGTGTGGTAATAAGTCTTTCACTACATTCTTCCATGGTCAAATCATTCAAAGTAATTTTGCAATACTGCAGAGTCAATATAATTTATAGTAAAAAGGAGTAGCTTGATGTCAGTTTATGTTTCCCCAAATCCTGTTTTCATTGGGCAATTATCGTTTCAGTGGAAAAGGTTCCAAATGTCTTCAGTTTTCTGGAGAAGTGCCAAGCTGTTGTATAATGGTAGGGTAATTTTAAACCTATAATTTAGAGCGACCATTTCTGTCTGAATCCATCCTTCAAAAAAAGCTAGCCTTGGAGAGTTACACTTTTGTTTTCAAAGCAAAATACCTGATTTGTTTTTGAAAATAGATGGCCACAGAAGAGGCATCCAGCAGGCTTGCAAAAGCAGGTGCTGCACGAGCCATGCCTGCCAATGCCAGTGAGACACAAATACAAGGGCGCAGGGAAGGAAGCAGCAGAACCATTATTATTCTGCAACTTACTGCCTGCCCCTTGAAAAACTGCTCTCACCAACAGCAAGAAGAACAGATTTAAAGCGAGGGTTGAACTCAGAGCTCATCCTCTAACTAACCTTGGCCAATTTTAAATGGCAAAAATTCACAAATGGAAGGAATACAACACATACTGACTTTTGCTGGCATATTTGATAATTTTTAGGCAAGTATATTGCAGCTAACTTGCCCTGGAAAGTCAGATATCCCTGATCATTCTGTAATTTAGAAGAAACACAGTCAGATGTTGCAACATTGGCCTCATTTAGTCTTCCACTCCTGGTGCTGAACTTCCCTTGTGGATGTCTCTACAGGTTTTGGCAGAAAATTAATAGGCTCTGGCAACTAGGAGATTTAAAGGATGGCTTAGTCCAAGGACATCGCCCAGATCATCTATGCTGATACCTTGGCTACAAATCATTTAAACATCCTGAACAATGCTTCAGGAAGAAATCCTTCCCACTTTGCAAGGAAAGTCTTGTGTGCCCAAGAGCTGTTTCACAGGAAGAGAAATGCATTAGAGCCATTCTCAGTCATTAATGCATTTTGGTAGCAACCTACATAACTGCCATATTTGTAACGATCCCTAAAAAGGTGGTCAACCTCAAATGCATACTCCTGCTCTCCAAGCTGAAAACTTCACATGCAGCTGAGGTTAAAATTCAAACTGGCCATGGTGAAGCTAATGCAGATATTTCTAAATAAACTGTAATTATTCTCTGCAGCACACAAAGAGCCACAGTGATTTTAATTACCTAATAAAAGTATTTAAAGAACTGGGTACAGTTTTTAGAACCCTGAAGTGTCCTTAGAAAGGCACAGAAGTCAAACACCAAGTTTGGGATTGCCTGTGGGATTCCGGCCATTCATGACATGAACAGTGGATCCAGCTGAGACCACAGACCTGACTGAATCCCTCCTCACTAGGCTACCTGACAAGCACATGCACTGGGAGCAACCCATCCAATTAATACAACACACCGCAGACCATAATTGCTGAGAGCATTCTCTTCTGGAGCACTGTTCATTTAAACATGTTTTTAGCAGAAACATACTCTGAAGTCCCTTTAAAAGCAAAGGGATAGATGCATACAGTTAAAGAAGTGTCCAAGTGTGGTCCCAAACTGTGACCTTTGATTCTTTCCCTAGCCTGGCTTGCATTCAGTTACAATAAAACTGTGTTCAGACTCTGGTTGATTTTAAATCCCAGAAAGATCCATAAAACTGACTGGAAAAAAAAATACTATAAGAAATCCCAAACCAACAAGTAGCCTGCTTACGGGGAAAGCTCATCCCGCAGTGGAGCCTGAAATAGGATGTGGAAACACCGTTCTGGGAACGCCAAGCATCAAGTTGTGGTCTTCTACCAGCTGTAAACAGCTTCTACCTCCAAACCTTGTCCCATGTACATTAACCTGTTTACGTTTACACTTGTTATCTAGGTCAACTGCACTAGTCTTAACAGCTCTGTTCCTGGAGTTAGGACCACCAGGGTTTCAAGATGTTCTGCTCAAATATATACCCACTGTCATTTAAAGCCACATACCTATTTCCCTGATAGGTCCTCCTTTTGCACACTCCCAGTGTTTATGATACATATAATAGCAGTGACTAGCTATTAACTACCCCAGCAACAGAAACATCTACCCCAACTTAGCCATATCAAAAACCGTGCTTGTGGGATGGTCTGGGCTGAGCCAGGAACTTCAGGCAGTTCAACTAATATCCTATACTGGAAACTTCTTGCAATTTTTTCCATAATATTTTTAAACAGATAAAACACACAGTGTGTCATTAATTACCTAATACCCTGTTGGCACGACAAACATTGCAACCAAGAACAAGCAAAACCAGAGTCTTCTGGGTAAATTCCCACTGAACCCTGGAAGATTTAGGACATAAGACAGCAGAAAATAAACAGCAGAAAGGGAGCTGAGGGGGATAATTTCATGAAAAGCCTAAAAAAACAATGAAAACTTACCTCGACAGAACTCTGCAATCTTTAACCTCTCTGCAAACACCACAACTGGCTCCACACAGCACTTCATACACTCAGAACGACAACGGCTCCACACTCCTTTATGTGCAGAGCACTGAGGTTTGTTAAATGCGAGCATAAGTGCTTTTTACCAGGCTAAAACCACCACGCAAACAGAGGGAACAGGTTAGACTGTAATGAAAATGAATACCAAGCAGCACGGTATGTGTTTGGATAGAAATGTCGCCGTGCGCTCCTCCCTCCACCTGACACAGACAAGTAAGACTACGGAAGAGCACTGTCACCGATGCACTAAGGGCCAAAGGTTTTAGTGTCTGTCAGCATCTTCTGTGTTGCCAGCAGCAGCGCAGAGGCATCTCATGGCAGAATATTGCCAATCTTTGAGGCCAGGATTTAAGTATGTTTTTTCATCTCACTTCAAGGTATACTGAGAGCTTGTCCTACGCAAGAGGTGAAGGTATAAGCATTAGGTCCACAGGGGAAAATTGCAAAGGACACCTACCAATGAAAGGTGCCTCTTGCGGACCATGTCAGGAACGTGCACTATGGCAAGTGGTAGCACGAGAGGTTCCTAAAACTCCCAGGGAGGCAGGAAGATGAGCAAGCCCTACTTCAGCAAACCAGGAAAGTGAGAGGTACACAAGCACTGACTTATTTGAAAATGTACAAACACGTAGAGTAGCAACCATCAAACTGGCCACAGCACAGACAGAAACAAACACATCTCTAAAGCAGAAAGGGGATGGTAGACAACAATAACGCCTCCAGGAAGGATTTCCCAATGTAGGTTGCCTGGCTGTGACCACCAGTGTATGGCAGAGGCTGTCAGTTCGCAGGGACACACCTTTTACCTTCCAAACCAAGAATGCCAGTCATCCCAGTCTCCCCAGACCGGGACTTACACACCAGAAAGCTGTCTCCCCTCTGCCCTCACCCCCAAGTTGTCTCACATTTTGGATGATCAGCTTAGTCTCTCTGCCTCTACCCCAGACAGACAGAGCCTCAGACAGTGCTTGTGCAGTCCTCCAGGCAGGCCCTCCTGGAGACCCTGAGAGTCTGTACATTATCCGAGTTTAGTTCTGCCAAAAGGAGCTCTAAACCACTTTGCAGAGTGGCACATGCCTGTCTTGGAGCATCCCAGGAGTTGCTACTAACAGGAGTCTTCCTAAAGACCCACAAACATGAGCTCCTACAGCACCACACAGCTATGACTCGCTGCATCATTAACCGGCCACAGCTTCAAGCAGACCTAGTGCCTCAATATTGTGTGTGGAAGCCAGGGACAAGAACTGTGGAGGCTGTTGGCCATATGATCACCGTCTTTATTGCTGTCATTGAGTCAGGTCCAGCATCAGGAGCCTGGCAGCTGTTGCTCAGGAAGTCTGCTCTGCACTGCCCATTGCCTCTGCTCAGCTCAGGTCCCCACCCAGAGCTTCCAACCAGATCACCAAGCCATACTAAAAATAGTCAGCTCACAAAACTAGCTCTTGGCTCTAGCCACTCCACCCTCAAAGTACAGAGACTAACTATACTGCCTTTTGCAAACAAAAGGAGAATTCACTCCTCCATCTATTTATAAGCTGCTTATTCACAGTTTGCAAGCACAAATTTTTTTCAGATGAGCAGCTTGGGGGAAGAGATTATGCTTTTTCTGGTTCCATGTTGCACAGAGCTCAGCACCCAACCTGGTTATTCCTTCACCTTTTGAGGTTTTTCTCTTTCCTTCAGCTCTCACATCCAGTCTTGTGGCTATCTTGCCCACCAACATGCTGAGCATGATGCAATCCCACTCCTGTGCTATACTGAGAATGCAGGTTTGCTGGCAGACCCAGACATGTGCCAGGTGTATTCTGGTTCAACTAGTATAAAGCATCTTTATATTAATATAAAATGTTTATATCTTCTTTACTCCACTTCTGACTCATAGCGTATCTACAGGACAAAAGGCACCACTGGACATTTTGTCTAGGCAAGCGTTCCCAGCCCTTGACTATGCTGGAAGAGCAACAATAATGAGAACAACAGTGGAAAATGTCTGGCTAAAAACCAGGTTAAAAGTCTCCCTGCCTTGCTGCCCAGCCTCACACGACTGCTTCACTTCAGTAATAGCTCCCACTGCTGCTGCCTGGCTTCTGGCAGTTTCTCTGACACTTCCATGATAAGCCTGGAGAAATCTTTGAAATCCACCACAAAATAAGCAATGCATTAGTCCACCTTCCACAACTGGCTTAGTGAATTGCCTGTGAGCCACAGGTTGGTTGATCAATACACTAGATACCCAGAAGCCAAAGACACACCTGCTAGTCAACTCTATGTAACTTACAAAAAAACTGTGTTTATTAAAAATTCCCTTTCCAAAATTGCAAAGCTAAGTAATAATAGCATCAAAGCAATGGATGTCTCTGTGGCATTTGTCCACACTTACCAACAGGAACTTCAGCTAGGCTACCACCTCTGCATTTCAATCCCCAGAAAGACTGGGACAGCAAAACCTGGAATCTTCCAGCTAACAGACCTGGAGAAGCACTTAGCCTTCAGCACAGCAGATGGTGTGAAGGCAAATGTGCTGGCCTTAAAGCCAGCCAGCTCCACCAACAATGAATAAGTGGCAATGCCGCCTTCAGCAGTCCACCGGCACCTTTGGGTGGCCAGCTTGCACTGAAGCTATCATTACAGCACTTAAAGAGGCGCCACAAAGATACTGGCTCACCAGTACCACACCCACATCAACTCTAGGCCAAAATCAGCCTGGTCTTCCTGGAGGTGGGAGAGCGGTGTGGGACCAGCTGAGCACGCTGCATCCCCTTAGCCAGCAACCTGTGATGGGCTGCCTGCAGGATGCGTATTCTGACAAGACAGCTCCTCCTTTCTCAGTCAGGAAAAGGCTGAGATCCGGAAAGACTGCTGGGAGAAGTCTTTCTTTCCCTTTGTGGATAAGCAGCTGGATGGGCAAGGCTCTCTTTTACACCAGTACTTTGTGGAGAAAGGAGTATGGAGACTCTCGGTCAGCTCACTCACTGGGAACAGAGGGTGAGTAGTGTTACCAGTCAAAGCCACTGCTGTGGTGCTACAGCATCTCTCAGGATGGGACCATCCAGAAAGGACTCCTGGAGGCTCTTAAAAGATCTGTCAGAGAAACAAACATATACCACAATGCCTCTCCTGCATGACCACATCTCTGATGGGATGAGTTCAATTTCTGCAGGAAAGGAGTGGCGCCACTCGTTTAGCAAACCCTCACAAAGCCTGGGCCAGACCTGAGCAGCAATGAGATCCCACTGCCCTGTGTCATGAAACACTCCAAAGGGCATCTCGGCTCACCAGGAGGCCAGAGCAGGGAAACATGCCAAAATCAACCCCAAGGGAAGAGTTTCATTACTAAAGAAAGACTAAAGCCAGTCTTGTTTGCTGCGTGCTCCCGAAGGGTATTTGGCAGATAACATCTGACTGCACACAGCACAAGGCTGCTTCCTTGCCTATTTTAGCCTACTATCTCTAACCTGCAGTCAGGTGTTTTCAGACTGGTTTGTCCATCTCTATTCTTACCACCTCCTGGTATTCTTTTTGCCACATGAAGCCACAAACTAGCAAGAAAGTCAGCTGTGAGAGCTGGCAAAACATATCCCCTGCAAAAAAAGCAAGTCAATCTCTTGCTTGTTTAATCACAAGGTGACAGTGCAGCTGGGCTTGTTGTCTTTATGTGTCTCAAGAAAAATCATGTTTTTTACCTTTAGTTCTGCAGTTTTGGTTGGCATATTTTAATTAAGTAGAGCTAAGAGTCCAGAAAACTGCTTTTAAATTTCCCCCCCTCTATTTATGTGCAATTCTTGCACATTTTGACAGTCACCTGTTCACAGCTGGCCTCAGCTTCTGCCTATGAAGTCTTGGCAGTCATGACTCTGCTTGATCAGGCTTTTGCACCACAAGAGAGAAAAAAACCCTAAAATAATGGGACACGTGATTAACACAGAGCTAAAAGGTGGCTGAGAAGGGTAAACCCATGTGACTCACTCTGGTAAATAATTTGAGATTTCAAGTATTGGGGGGTGGGTGTGGAATTAAAGACTTAAGCATTGATCAAGATTTTACAATTCAAAGTTCAGAAAAGCAGTACTACAGGCCCTGATGAGTGCACAGACACAACCAGTCCTGTTCCATTTCCACATATCACCAGTCAGAAATCTAATATTGGACCCACATACATCAGTAGCCACTCCATGCTAGCTTAGTAGGCTGACTACAATGTTTTGGTCCTACCCTGCTTTGACTTCATCTGTTCAAAGAAGCCTTTGAAAATCATAAGCATAGAAGCCTTTACAGAGTTAGCAGGGCTCAGAACCTTTAATATCTGCACCAGTTTGGAGAGAAAGAACAAGTGCAGAACCATGGAGGATCCAAAACCAACAGTGCCTTATACAGAGTTCTACGGCCAAGTGATAAGAGTTTTTCCCCATTTAAAAGGATCCTGGAAAAAGGAAAAGTGGACTTCTTTAGTCCTCTGCCCTGAGTTACCTGACAAGCAGGCATTTCCTCAGTTAAAATACTGCATGGATTTTAGTTTCTGCAACTACTCCACAGGCTAGAAGAGGACTGACTTTCTTCTTCTATATTCATTTACGTTTCTCAGGCTGGAGAGCACCACATACATTTGACCCATAGCATACACTCTCCATTCATACTGGCAGGCAACAAATACAACCCAAATTAAATGGAGAACATGCTATACAGCCTCGGCATGCATCAAACACTGTGCAATCAAAGAATTATGTGTGTATCCCCCACCCCTGCCCTTGCTAAGGCAATCAAAGCAGTAAATTATCCTTAGGGGCTCTGCCAGATCAGGTTTCAAAGTTGATCATTTCCCTGCACAAGAACACAGGCTTAGCTCAAGACCAAAATAAAACATAAAAAGCATGCACGTTCTCCCCATGCTCCTAGGACTCTGAAGTTGCTATGTGTTGCTTAAAATAACATAAATAAAAAAACAACAGCCTGCATAATCTGTGTTTCTGAAGTCATGTCAGAATAGAAAGGCTATATACTGTACTAATTCTACGCAAAACTGCATCAAGCGTACTTCACCAGTTCAGCAACAGAATTGTGTCTGCCTAGCCTGCCAGAGCTGCTGATGGGAGTCACAGCAAGCAGGGAAAAGAAACAGTTACACAGCCTGTCCCCACGCTCCCCTCACTCAGCACTGAAATGCCGACCCGTCTCCCACTGACAGGTAGCAACTTGCACTGTCATCCACTTGCTGAATTGTCAAAGAGAAATGCTGTTTTCCCAGTGTTTGGGTGAGAAATAAGCTATTTTGTTATCTTCTCTCCATTCCCTCCCCTTAAAACCTCCCAGCTTGCGATGGCAACAGAGAGTTTAACCTGAGCAAGGCTGCAGATGCATGGAGCCATTCCGCGCCACCCTGTTATCCTCTACGCCCTCATCTGCACCCACATGCCAGCATTTCTCTCACAGTCAGGCTGGAAGCTCCTGGGTGCAAGGGCTGTCTTTCTAACTTGCTGTTTGCACAGCACATAGCACAGAGGCCTTCACAGGCTGATAGGCTTCAGGTGTTTTAACAGTACAAGCAGGAGTTGTGCAATGCTCTGTGGATTTCAAACAGCTGGTCTCTCTTACTCCCCACTTCTCATACCAACTCTGCACGTGGGCAGCAAGTATTTGTTTGTGCAAACCACACCAATGTGCGAGGAGATCAGAGCTAGCTTCAGCCAGAAAGCATTCCTCACAGTTAAGGTCCCTGGAAATCCCCTTGCATACGGAGTGCCTTGGTAAATCACACAGCGATAATGCGCTGGACCTAAACATTCATCACTAGCATCATCAATTAAGGCTTGTGTTTTAGAGGCGCACAAAAATATTCACCCCTCTCGCCACTACAGAAGATTAGTCTGATTTGGCTTGGAAAAAGAACTTTAACCATCTAAGTGAATCCACCCAGACAAGTTTTTGCACTGGGGAAGAAGCAGTCAGAGTAAGAGTAAAAATTCCTTATACTTTTCACCTTTGCTGTTTTCAACAAAAGCACTCACTACACAAAGCTGCTCTCTCGCCTGCACAACAACGGGTCATCTGACAGAGACTCCCACTGCCTGCTTTTTGCTCATCTCCATCTCTTCTTCTCCCACTCTTGGGGCTCACCTGTAGTCATGGGTGAGGGTGACACAAGACTCCTCTTTCCTTAGTCTGGCCAGTAGCGCTCCACCCTCCAGCTGCAGCCTGACCAGTCGTGCGTCTTCAAGAACGTTCTTCATCAACTGTCTGTAATTCCTCAGCAGCACAGCTGCCTCCTGGAGAGATCACAAGAGTGAGATGAGCAGTTACTGCAACCTACAGGCAATGAGGGAACAGGCAAAGACCGGCACACAACTTAAAACACACACAAACCACATCTCACCTTGGCCCACCCTAGGAAAGAGGGAGGTTGGTTCCCACAGCTGTTTCTCTCAAGCCTGCCAAGTCCTAAGTGATAAACAGTGCTCCTTGTGCTCTCAATACTTCCCCCACCAGGCTAAAATGGAAACTCAATTCCTATCATTGTCCATACTCCATTTCCTGGCCACACAAAGAAGCAGCTTTCCAGCCTCATTTGCCTCTCACAGCTAGCTCTTGATGTTCTTAGAGCCCGGACCTGCATGGCTCCAGGCTGTAGGACAAGACGCACATGAAGGGTTTGTGGATACACACATATATGCAGGAAGGCCCAGAAAGGCCACTATGATCTTCTGCTGCTTTACTGTTGGGACCCTCGGTGCAGAGCTGGCAGCAATTTTGTACCATGTCAGGGGTACAGCAGCTTCTCAAGAGTGGGGGAATATAATGTTTGCACAACACAGGCTTGGTCTTTGTACCCTCCTCTTCTTTTCCACTTCCAAACTTCTGTTCTGGAGGCAACGAAGCTGGAACCACAGCATAGCCTTGGCCTGGTGAACACTACGTTGTCACTTAACTTAATTCCAGGCCATTCAAACAAACATGGTGTGGCACAGCCTGAGGTGGCTGCTCAGCACTAGACACCCCAAAGCTAGTACCAGCTACACAGCTGTGGAGCTGCTAAGAATGCACTCCAATGCTGGAGCAAGCACCCATCAGCAACAAGCACAGCTGAAGAGGAGATCTCCTGGGTGATGCTGAGGGATCAGGGAACCTGCTTCTATACCCCATGGAGCCTCTATCACTGCATTTGGATTAGCCTCTACTGGTCCGGCTGTCCTGACAGCTCCACAGTGACACACAGCACTCTGAATACTCTGCTACTACAGCTTGCAAATTCAAAGCTCCAGCTTTTCTGAAGCTACCCAGCCTCCTGCACTCTTCTGTCTCAGACCCACCTCTGATACGAGGTGAGGGACATGCTTACCTCAGCTCTTTCTGGTAATTTTACAGATTCCACTTTATGAATAGCTCCCTGGAGGAAGGCACAAGCACCTTGGCATCCTTGTAGCAAATGTTCCAGTTTCTACAAGAAGAAGGGACCAAAGCAGAGATTATTGTCTCACAGCTGTCAGGAAAGCTGCCTTTTCAGCTTGCAGCAGGTTAAAAGTGCAGAAATCAAGAGAGGATCAAACACATTTAACCCAAGGGTTCAACTGTACCATTCAGTGAGGCTGTATCAGCAAGGAGAGGCCCATCAGAGGATTCAGATGCATCACACTATAACAAGGCCTCTATGCAGACCTTATAAACTTGCATACTCATGGCTTGTACAGGTCATACTTTACAGAAAAGAAAATCAGTCCACTTATGTCCCCACGTTCTTCTACTATTAGCATTTCAGTTAACTTCCCACTAAGATTAATCACTACGCGTGAATTTTGGAGAAACAAAACATAGAACAAGTACTTAGCATTTCTCTACTTAAAATCATTTCTCTTCCTATTAAAAGTAGTTTACATTGAAGATTAGGAACCTGGAAAGCTTCCACAATCAAGCACTTTACTGACAAATCTGAAATCCCTCCTTCTTCAGGGGGCTGGAGGGGAGGAAACATGCCGAAAAAAAACCCAAATGAAGAGTCAGTGATATAAAGCCTAAATACTGTCAGATGCCACCTTCTAGCCACTGAAATCAGAGAAGGGAGAAACAGCTATTCCAAAACAACCATGCTCAAAACAAAACAAAAAAGCAGCTGTTTGAATCTACTGAATTGAACTGCCTTCTCCCTGGAGTGCTGGAACAGCCCCAGCAGTGACAGATTAGCAGGCAGGATGCAGGTGAGATCACTGAGACAGGAAATAAATGCTCTTTACCACATAGCTGCGGATCTAAAGGGGTTGAGCACATGGGTCATTATCACACACAGTATGTTGTATAAATAGGCAATCCCTACAGATTGATTCCTACAGTAATTCCCTTTTGTAACATTTTGGATGTCAAGATGCAAGACAAACAAGAAGTAGCCTGATCTCATGCTTCTCCCTTCAAGAATTATCCTTCTACACAGACAGAGCACCTCAACTCTCCAACTTTTCTCAACTCTGTCCACAAAACTAATCCATAACCTCTTGCAAAGCTTCTCTGCTTCCTCATTGCCAAATAAACCTCAAATTCTCCAATTCAATCCTAGGCACCAAGATTAGGCTCCTGTTCCTCTACTGCGTCAGCATGGGTTCATACTAGTACTTTTAGACACGTTTTAAAAATGGGTTCTAAAATAAGGTGGAAAAGATAAGTTAACATTTGGCATATGCTAAGCCTAACTGCTGAAGCTTGCCACCAGCAACACAGTGATATTATCAATGACATCTTAACCTGCTTTAAATGCTGCAGTGTGCCACGCAGCACTCTGGGCAGTGAGGTCAGAGCCAAAAGACCACCGAAACTTTTGGAAGCAGAGGTGATGGTTCTGTCATCCACAAGAGTAAGCAAGTCAAATTCAAAGTGAAGACATCCAATCTGTGTGCAGATTTACAGAGATTTAATCCTGTCTAGCCTCAGTGTGCCAAGCATCTCTCAGTACAGCTTTTAAAGATTCAACAAGCATATGATCCCCAGAACTTGCGCTCCCTCCACAGCACGAGTGTGCACAGAGCTGGGTATTGGTGCCAGAGATGCTACTTTTGCAGCCTTCTGGCAGTCAACATATACCCTGCTGCATGGCCAGCAGCACCTGCAGTCCTGCAGGTCAGCTGCATTGGTGGCTGCAGAATTCCCTATTGATGCCTACAGCACCCTTTCCAGGGCTGCCTTCCTTATAAACTGTGTCTGGGTGCTGCTGTTTCAGCCCTTCTATCTCTGAGGTTTAACCTGGGTCAGCTCAAGCATTTCCACAAAGCAGTCAGCCTCCCTGCACCTTGGGCTGGTTCTGATCCACACCTGGGTATGGTTCACTGTAGATCTCTCGATCCACCAGTCTTCTGGAGAAAAGCACATAAGTGAAACCAGATCATGGTACCAAGGCGTACTCAAAGCAGCCAAACAACAGCGAGAAGGAACATATTGCTGGTACTGCCTCCTACTGTTACCTTCTCCTGAGACTCACTGAATGGAATCTGCATGGGGAAGCTTTTGTTTCCTCACCTCACCTCTTGAAGAGGAATACAGTGCTCCCCTCAATGCTGAACCCGCTCTGTACTTTTAGTTTAGATGCTTTCTAAAGAATTCTTGATGACAACTTTGGTAAATAAGTCAATTACATCTAAAGGAGGAAAAAGATCCTCCAAGTATCTGAACTGATTATCAGGAACTTCCGAGTTTCACTCCTGCAAGGACTGCAGTTTTTACTAGGGAGCTCTTAGTCTGGTCTGGAGAACCTGCTCCAAACCCAAGAAGATCTAACTATTTTTATTATGCTCAAGTTATTGATTGTTAGTTCAATGGCAACATAATACTAACACCTTCTCCTAAAATTAGTTTGTCTGCCCTTATGTCTCCAAGTATAACTGGAGAAAAGTGCCGCCGTATACCACAACAAAACAGGGTTCAGATCCGACCATATTTTGAAGGGAAGGAAGAATTAATGCAGTTCAAGCAAATGAGTTAAAACCTAAAATTTTAGTTTCTGCAGTCAGGCCAATAGGCCACAGTGTGCATGCATTTCATGAAGACATTATTAGTATTCTTTTGATAACAGAATCATTTGCGTACATAACTATTACAGGAACCATTGTCTTTTAATGCTTGTACGTTCAGCTGTTGACAGGCCCCTCTTGCTTCAACTCCTTTACCATGCCATTTCTTCTCTCAGATACCAAAAGATACAAGACATCCTACTCACCATGCGGAAGCTTAACCAGTCCCGGTGGCAATAAGGGAAAGTCCCATCCAGTTCTAGAGGCAGCTGTGAGCTGTCTATGTGCTTATGGAGGGCCTTCATGGAGGTGAGCAGTTCAAACTGCATGGGAATAGAAGAAATAAAAGCACATTTGCATTAGGTTGTGAGTACTGGAGAAGGAGGGGAAGGTTAACGAAAAACAGCACCCTTTATTTCTTTATCTATCTTGTACAGAAACAAGGCACACAGTGTATAGCTGCAATATCACTACAATATGAAGGGGAAAAAAAAAATCAATTCAATCTTAGAGCAGCTTGCTGTACAGCTTAGTGGGCGAACCCTGAGGGAATGCAGGCCACAACATGCTGTTTCACCAAGCCGAACATCTGTGATGGAAGTCTGGCAGCAGCCAGCCTTCTCCAGAGCCAGTACCTCCTAGTATAAGCAGAGCAACTCCCTCATACGTTCCCACGTTGTGCTGCAATTTGCATTCGTTTGGAAAGTCTGAGAGCTTAAACCCAGTCCCCAGCTTCCCCACCTCACTTCCTGGAAAAAAAAGAGTCCAACGGAGCAGCCTCTGCCCTACCCTCAGCTCTCCACTCATGGAAGCAGCTATTTGCTCCAAGCATTTCCTGGATCTTGACAAAGATAACTTGCCTTCTGCGGGTCTGTAGGACCTCAGAGCATTTTTATACTCACAAGAGAAACAGACAAGTGCTCCTGCAGGTACATGGAAGCCAGCCCAGACACAGAAACTCAGGTGCAGACATCTAAATGCACCCCGCCGTGCCCCCCTCCGCCCCGAGTGAAGTTTCCACGTCCTTACAAAATAGTGATGATGCTTCCAATTCCTCCTGCATGCCTGTGTCTTTATTAGCTTTTGCTCTGTTCCCTCCCACACACTTTGCATTTGTTTAATGTCTCCTGTATTTCTCCCTGCATACACATGCCTGCAGCCCCCCTTCTGACTTCAAATTCTTCCACATGGGGGCAATGAGGAAACGGACTAATAGCATTTGTTATTCTTTAGCCTTCTGGGGCAGCACACCACACCCACAGCAAACCTGATGCTATTCACAGTGTCCCCATCCACAGGAGCCAGAAGGGAGGTCCTGGCCTACTCTGAAGTCCACAGGATTTCAGCAGGCACAGAATTTCAGTCTTCTCTTGTGGCTTGTAACAGTCTTAGAGCAAAGGGAAATGACTAAGATGCAGTCTGATGCTCTATTCACTCACCACAGAGTGGCTGAGAGCCTACATTTCTTATCCAGCTATGGAATACCAAGGCAGATTTACTTCTAGTGGGGGTGTTCAGTGATGTTGTTATGATTTCCCTTTCTCCATTACCCTCCTGTTAGTCTCCCCAGACATTTCAGCTGCAAAGGGCACCTCATACACATATCCATCTCCTCCTCCTCCTCTTGCAGAAGTCTCTCAGCCACTGACAGCAGCAGCTATGAGGACAGGAAACATGCAAAATCCAGGAAAGCAACAAGTACCTTCAAAGGATGGAGTTCAGGATTTAGCCTAATGCGATCTCTTCCTGCCCAAGGATTTCCCCCCTTGTTAACAGGAGAACGTGAAAAGCATGTCTGTTAATCCAGGGCTCCTCCATATAGCTATCCATGTTCCCAAACAAACCCCCTGTGTCTTGAGGGCCCCAGCAGACTGACATAATTATGGTGCAAATGTCACTGATGGACTTGGCAATAAACAGAGCACGACAGAGATCTCTTCAGCCCACATAAACTTTACAATCCTATAAATACCACACCTGTAAGAGACCACACCATAAAATACAGAGAACAACTACAAAGATTTCATTTGAGAATAAACATACATCAGTGGACAGAGAACTCGCTGTTTGGAGAGTTGAAAAAAAGGATATTAAGAGCTCCCCAGCAACTCCTGGATGAATGGTTCCATTACCTGTCCTGCTGGTGGCTTCTCCATCCGAAAAGTCAGATCTCTTTCAACCAGAAGCAGTACTCCATGAATACAATGAGGATCTATGTCCTAGAACAGAACAGAGTGCAAATCCATTACTGGTCTGCCTGGGATGCTAAGGAGAATGTACCATACCAGGTTTGTACACAAGATTCCAATTTATCCTTCAAAGCTATTTACGAAGCCTGGAAGGCAGTCACCAGGTATAGGGATGGCCATTCTACCGAGCACCAAGGCTATGTCCTTAAGGTAGTTTGCTTCACATCAACTAGTCCTGCAGTATTTCAGGAAGCAATGAAAGAGGTCAGTTGTTGGCTGTACTAAATAAGCTCTGCTTTCTACACAGGGAAGTAAGTCGGGAGGAGGGGGGGGGAGGAAAAAATGTTCGATGTCCAAGTTTTTTCTTGATAACTTTCCTGGTCACTTCTCCTAACTGAAAGGAAGTTGGGGTTTTTTCCCCCACAGTGCCAAAAATGTCATCTTGTCTTTACTTACTGCCAACTCACAATCAAGGACTTGCATCCTGTTGCTACTGTTAAAGCGACAGAAATTCCAAATACAAGGGATGTCTGGCAGCGGTAGTTCAAACTCTGTGATCCAGGAGCAGCTCTCCAATTATAGAAGCACTCTACAGGGAAGTGAGAAACAGGCACAGAAAGCGACAGCAGGAAGAGGGAAATATAGCAGAAAGATCCAGACCATGGAGACAAGGCCCACTACATACACAATGCCTGGACCGGGAGAGCAAGGAGAATAACGATTTAAGTTGTCATGCCACATGGTTAAGTAAGAGCCATCCCATCTAGATGTCTCCTAGATGGTCTTTGTCTCTGCAAAGATCTCTGAAACTGTCAAGGAACCAATTCTTTCCAGTATTGCTTGAGCTGCAAGGAACCAGCCACACAGCAGCCCACCACAGCAACGGAAACCTGTTTAAATAAATGGCTCCAGCAGTGCTTAGGGTTAAATACCCAACATGAGCAGCAGAGCCAGAGTAGAGAGGTAAGTGGACCAGCAGAGACTGAGTCACCTAACTTGACACTGGGCCCAGTACAGCAATTAAGAAACAATGCCAACACAAGGAGACCCAATTCTGTAAGTGAAAACAGCAGCAGAGATTCCAAAGCAGAGGGAAAAAGACCTTTCTCTCATCTAGTCTTAAACCAGGATCCTTTTGAACAGGCAGGAAAAAATCCAACTGAAACACCTTCCAAAACCATGAGAGGTTTCTAAGTCTTCTCAAATCCCTTTCTCCAAAGCAAATTATTCACACTTTCACTATTATTTGAACACTGATCAAGAGACCAAAAAGAATTTATTGCATAATTAGGCTGTATTAGGTAAATACTGAAGCTCATCAGAAGAGAGGATGGGGAGGTGTTAGAGCTGTATCAGCAGCTCTGAATTTCTCTGCTAGAAAGTACTGAAGGATGGAGACCAGCCACAGTTTCAAGACAGATCATGGTACTAAACAAATTTATTCTTTCACAATCCCTCTTCTACTTCAGCAGTCATGAGATGTGCAATCAGAGTAAGGGATAAAGGTAGCGATGGTGTAACACGAGATTACAACAGCCAAAACACTCGCTTGCTTGTTTGCTACTCCTGAAAATAGAAACTGAAAAACCATTCACAATTAAACCTGTCAGGGGAGAAGTTCTGGGTTTTCGAATCCAAGAAGTAATATTTCCAAAGAAATAAAGTTTTTTTCAGCTTTCTTTTTTTTTCTTTTTTTTTTCCTTTAAACAGCTGAAGAGAAGTCAGTCTCATCCAGCACTGAGGGAAGAACCCAAACTGACTAAAACAGGAGTGCCTCAGGAGACAGGCAGAGCTGGAAGCAGCAGGATGCTACCCTCAGGAAGCTTTCCTGCAGCTTTCTGCACAATCTCTTACCACCTTCACTAACAAAGCCAGCTGCCTGCAAGCACAGAAACAGAGTCCCACACATGTAAGTGACACAAACTCCCCCCCCACACCTCCCAAAACAGGCACAATGTGGACAGCATAGAATAGCGGGGCATCAACAGGAGCTCAGAAAGCAGCAGGGTAAATACCCATCCTTTTATAATTAATCTTGAAAAACAGAATTCAGTACTTTCTTCCATCTTTCTCAGATTGAAGTTCCAAACAGTCTTCTGGCTTCCTAACCCAAATGGAGGCCCATGGCCAGACTTAACAACACTGGCACAGTTTGAAGCACAGGTTGCCAGGAATGCCTGTTGCAGATGGGAGAGTCCCCAGATACCATGTTCAATTCCAAAGCTACCACTTATAATGGAGTAGTAGGAAGTTCCTGGTCTTTAAGTTCAGACCAAGGTCCTCTGTACTTCTGCAGTAACAGGGCATGCAAATATACCTCTAGAACAGAAAGGTTTGCACAGAACTTTTCTGCTTTCAACTGCTACTGTATTTCTTTGTCTTCATAAAGAGACTCTTCCCCTCCCAATCCAACACACAGATGCAGCAGATTACAGGATTAAGCTTTCACGGTGATATGCAACATTCGAAAGAATCTCATTCTATAAAGACTCAGGCAAAGGGAAATCCCACAGATACCTGTTCACTGAAGGCCACTGCACATATTCCACTGTCCACTGCCTGCTCACTGACGAAGGGATTGGCCCAGCACTAGTCAGCAGCAAAGTTCCTCTGAACAGGCCCCCCAGTGCAGAGCTTACGGGTGACAACCTGTGACCAAACATCACAGCAGCATTTACCTCCGCAAAAATCCTTGCTCCAGAGCATCATTATGCAGCTTCCCACAGGAACAAGCGTGATCTATTCTTGCAGCACGTACGCACTGTGCATTTCCCTCCACCTCCATACAGAGCTGCCAGAGTTCCTCCTGCTTCTTCCTGAGTTAACTCTGCTGCAGCGCTTTATTCTGCCCCTGCTCCCAGCGCTGTCTAGGACAAAAGGACTTCCCAGCCACCCATATTCTAAAAAGGAAGAGGGAAGAAAGTCTTGCAGAACACAACTGCCCCCACCCCGAAGGCAGAGAGGACGAGAAGCTTTCACCAGTTTACTAAGTGGGTCTACGCAGAGCAACTGTCAGTGTCCCAGTGCTGTAGGGAAAACTAACTGCAAGCACCAAAATTTGTTTATTATTGCATTCATGCATTCATTCTGGAAAGATGGAGAAGTGAAAGTAGTATTTCTTCACTGACAGATCTTGACCCAGAAACCTGTGGACTCAGTCTTCCCTCCCCAGGGAGGTTCTCTAGCATTAACAGATCAGAGAGCTGCAGTGGGAAGGGACTCTGCATTAGGGCATCTGACCTGTGCTTACCCACTGTGAAGCAGTGCTTCTCAATGCTGAGTGTCAAGAGGGAAGCAACCCTTCAAAATTGAACAAGCAACACTGGATCTCAACATTTAACAGATTCTACCCACATTATCATAGTAGGCTTCAGAAAATCTGTGTAAATAAAATCCTGTAGAAGTAGACAGCAAAACAGCAGAGAAATGAGTTCCAGAGACAGTCTGCCAGAGGTAAGAGACACTGGGAGATATGTCAGGGATTTCAGAAAGGACCCCAAAGAGATGATCTGTTCTGTGACCTTACAGGCTGTGCTTCTGCATCCACTGGCCAGCAAACCCTGCTGCACTCTAGAAAACTCACTGTAGTTACAGTCAGCTTTTTGTATTCCTCTAATCCTTGCTTCAGAGCAGATGAGAGTACTGCTGTGGGATCATAGAGGTAAACGCTAAGGATCTCCAAAATGCTCAAGAGGAGCCCGGGAATTATTCCTGTGCCATAACCAGATGATGAGCTAGCTGAACAGGTCTCCTTTACGGAGTCTGCAGAAGAGTCAAGGTAAGGATCAAAAAACCACAAGCAGAGTAATTAGCCTCTGTCAGTCACTGTTACCTGGAGCACACGCTCAGCTCCAGCAATCTGTTTTGCAGCACATTAATCCCTGTTAACTAACTGTTGCAACACCCTGATAACGAGGTGCTCAGAGTCAAACAGCCATCACAGAAGGATATTACGGAGGCACTGCAAAATGCTTACCCCCCACCTTCATTTCAGAGGATAGGAAACTTAAGGTTAGAACAGCTTTATTCCTGCCATGCTTGTACGAGACCGGGGACAGTCTCAACATGTTGCTGATTTCCAAACCATCCCACTAAGATGACCATGCAACTCACATCGGCAACGGAATGCTCAAAAGCTTTAGCAAGCCCACTGGCACGTGGGCACAGCATAAAAGAGAAGATACTTGCTTGTTACCTCTGCCGAACTGAGCAGAGCACCAGATTACTCCTTCACCACAGAGAATGAGCACACTGATAGAGCTCACAGCTCTGCCCAGCCCAGGAAGCAGGAGGACAGACTGACTCAGCCCCAACTCTCAGATGTGGCACTGAAGTGCATAAACCACAGAGACACCAGCTTCATTAAAGCATTGCCCTGTTCCAGTCTGCAGAGTTTGAGTCCTAAGAGACCTAAACTCTGATTTAAAAGGAACACCTGCTTAAACAAGATTAGTCATAGCTACAACCCAGCAACTCCTTGGCTTTCTAACAGCAGGAGATAGAAGGGAGTGGGGGCCACACAACCTATTTGCTTTCCAAGTGACTGATACGAAAGCCTTTGACCTGAAGCAATATAGAGTTACAGCATGTCCGATTCCAATCATTCACCGACAGCCACATCAACAGCTGCATGTGTTCTTCCACCTGGCATGACAAGCAGTGTTCTTCCCTCCCCAGCAGGCAGAGGCCTCTCCTCCTCCCTTCTCCATGATGGGCAAAAATCCTTGCATATTTCACACAAACCCTTAGTGCAAGGGACAACATCTCCAAGCACGATAACTTGTGACAGCCTTCAGACTCAGGTACAGGGTGTTCTCAGCACAGAAATGGAACCAAATTTGGAGGGGTGGGGAAGGGTGTTCTCCCCTAACTCTGATTTGCTTCAGGTTTTTTGCTTTGTCTGCGGTCTGGCAAGTCCAGGTCATTCTCCTAAAAAAGGGCTGGGTGCATAACTCCACTTCTCAAAGCCAACTGAAATCCAGGTGGCAGGTGGAGACGTAAGCAGCAGATGGAGATATAACATCCAATCAAGACAACAAGCCAACTAGTGCTCCTTTGCCCAAGCTCAAGGCTCACCTGCAATATGCTGAATGCCTTGAAGAGAGCAGGAACTGGCGAACAGCGACGAGCATCCACAAGAACAGTCAGACCCAAAGCCTGACATTCTGGTCTGCAAGAACAGAGAAAAAGAGGTCACGTTTGTCACCAATTAAAATCAACAGAACTATGGAAACAGAATCCGTAGTCATGACAGGGAACTAACTGGCCACATTCTCCTAACCAAAATACACACATGGAAGCCACCACCTGGACTGCTCAGTTTTAACCTTTGCTATTTCCACCTGAACTTCCCATTTCTCCAATTCCTAGGATACATCTCACTGGTGGCAGAAGTGCTGATACCCACTCTGGGTGATCCACACAGGAAAACCAGTCATTTCTAATTGCGTTCAGGGACAAGCCTGGCCTCAGCCACATTGCTTCAGAAGAACAGCCATTCTGCATCAGACCTGAAGCCTATCTTGCCCACAATCAGATTTGAAGGGAAAAGCGTAAGAAACAAAGCATGAGTAGCAGAAGCTTTCTCATGGGTTAAGCCTGCTCCCTTTAACTATGGTTTAAAGGCTTAAAAAAAAAAAAGAAAAAAGAAATCACCTACAGAGTTAGCTTTACCTCTTATTAATCATCTAAAAGTGAACCAAAGTCTCAGCAGAGCCTGAGATGAGCTGGGAAGAGTCTGTCACAGTGAAAGGAAGAGTAGCTGCAGCCAACTCCAGCCTGCAGACTCCAAAAACAATTTTCAGCCAGGCATCAAGACAGGTTTTCTGAACCCTTGCAGATCCTCCCTCCCTCTCAATTCGGAGGCCTCGCCCTAAAATATCATGTCACAACACTGTATCATGGACCTGCTGCATGACTGCCCCATCACAGCTCTCAAATCCCATTTTCTGGGCTAATGAAGGATAGCAAGAATGGCTTGGATTCACAGCAATGCACACAAACATTCGGTACATACCTAATTCTATCACACCATGTGCACAAGGCACATACAGAATAGCCAAAGTGCTTTCTGAACATAAGCCAGGTCACTCTAGCAGGAGACCCCATCTGTACAGTCTTGGAACTGTTTGCACCAGGTTTCTAGGCCAATAAAGTCAACCTGTTCCACTCACTGCCTCAGCTTCCCCCCCCCCGCAAAAGGCAAATTGAACGTGGCAGCAGCTGTCCACCTTGTCAGGCCAGGAGTGTCACAAACCTTGGGATGCTATGCAAGTACAGAAGAAGGCGTACAAGCTCAGTGGTATTGCAGTGGGGGTTTAACCAGGCTGTGTTCCTTGTTGTTATTATGGCCACTGCACGTCCTGATTTATCTCTGGTACCTGTGGAAAGAAGAGGGGGGGGCAGGAAAAGTCACACAAGGAAGTCAACATAGCCTGGTTCCAGGTGTGTATATCTCATATTGCCCTACTACCACCCCATCACCTTCCTGGAAATGATCCACAGAACTCAATATAGTGTACGTTGCAGATTGTAGCAGGCTATAAACATACTCCCAAAGTACCCAAATGCTGTCCCAGAGTGAAGGAGCTGAGCTCTGCTTGTCTTTCTCTCATGGTAGTGTTAAATTTTGACTGCTTTCTTCTACCCATACACACATTCTTCATAAAATATGGCTTAAGTTGGCTCACGATAACCCAGCCTTGTGAGAAAAGCAAGAATGTCATAAATTCAAGATAAATAATCTGACCTCCACTTATGTTACAATATTCACGTTGCTGTCAGACGAGAGAATGCAGACAGGTTTGCAGAACAACATGCACTACCTAATGAGACTGGACACACACCACAGGCTGAGCCTAGCACATAACCAGACATCTCCTGGGGATAAAGCCCTAGAGCAGAAGCCTGGAGCTCCTCCTCAGAGGCTGCAGAGTGCACAGCCCAGGAGCGCACACTTGCCCACCTACAGCTCTGACAAGCACAGAATCGGTGCCAGGTTTCATTAGCTTGAGAGCAGGCACGCAGTGGGCACCACAGCTGAGTTGTGATATGTCGAGGAAGAAGAAACGCCTCTGCTTCAGTTAGCCAGGTCAACAGTTCTCTGCCCTCTGCTTTCCAAAAGCCCAAAGACACAGCTTATCACAGGGATCAAGCCCACTCTATGAGCTCCCAAAACTGAATGATAGTCTGGCTTTAGGCTTTAGCCATAACATGCACCAAGAACTCTGAAGAGAAAGATGTAACAGTGCCAATGCCGGAATTGCGTCCAGCCTTCTCTCCAAATGCAAAGGATATGTAAAGAGCAGGTGGACACACCACTTCAGAGACCCAGAGCTGCCTCTGCCACTCAAAAGCAGGCAGCGCCTCTGCAGCAAGCCTGCTCAGGCGACCAGTGCTCTGCACTTGCGCACATCGCCAGGAAGGTAAGTGATGTGTAGAACAGTAAGGACTACACCTTTATTGTGTGAAAAGTAATTCACAAGAACAGGAGCCTTTTCCTGTCATACAAATTGCGGGGGTGGGGGTGGGGGAGGATCCCAAGCACAAGACAAAACCAGAGGCTTAGAGAAAGCTGTCTTTCTGTCTCTTCTGATCTTCATTGCTACCACAGGACATACTGTCCTGGACCACCTCTCTCCCCATCCCAGGGACAAGCATGTGAGTTGACAGGTGGAACAGATACAGATGGACAGCCACAAGCACAGAAAACTGCCCTGGTGTGATCTCAATCTGTCACTGGGATGTGACTTGAGTAAGGGCCACATACACAGATGGGCATCATTCAGAATCAGGGCTTTCTTCCTCCCAGTGACCAGACGGTGACACAGGCTTTCTCCTGCTAACATCAGGGACAAAAATCTTCCATCTGTGTGATTCAGGAGTTTCATTACTCCTGAAGTGCTGTATTCTGGACACTGTATAATCAAAGAGCTGGAGAGAAATTAGAAAAAGTTTGACCTGCAACTAATAAACTAAGGGGATCATCAGAAAATAAAAAAGCAAGGCACTCAATTACTGGCTCAGTAACCAGGCTCAGTAAAATCTTTCTTACACTGAAGAAAAATCTTTTGTCCATCAGGGAGGCTGGGCATCACCAGAACTTGACTAAACCTTGAACTTCCATACAGGATCCTGGGAATTGCCTGACCAGGTCAAAAAAAGCAACCCCATCCACCAGGGCTAGGTCTCCAACAGCGGCATAACCAGATGATTCAAGAGCAGAATGCAGAATTGAAAGCAAAATCTCTTCCTAGCTCCATCAGCCACTAGTTTATTAATTCATTCTTATTCACTATTCATTATAAAAGTTATCACTTCTAATGTAATTATTATATCATTACCAACATCTAACATAAAGCATTTAACTGAGAGGTGAGTGCATTCCCTCAGGTGTGAACTGCCCACCGAAATCCAAAAGGACACATGTGAGAGAAGAGACGTCAGTCAAATCCAGTACTGGTTCTACAGAAAACATGATTCCTCCCTTAGATATGTTGTCCCAGGGACATTATAACAGGAATTTGTGACAAAGGAAACAACTAGAGCATTAGGTCACATAGTCAAGCTTCTACAATGGCATGGACTATGAGCTTCTCTGAAAGACCCCTCTCAAATCCTGTAATTTTTTGGCTGTTGTACACATCATAAAAATGTCCAACCTGATCAGCAGACCAGAAGATTAGAAATACTCCTTCAGAATTTGTTTTAACAATTTACCTCCCAATGCATGTTTGAATGTGCCATAACTCCACCCTGCACTTGGTTTCTCATTTCACCTTTTTCCAGAAGGCTGAAAAAGTCTTACTTCCCTTTCCTCCTTCCCTGCACAAAGCTGTTTCCACCTCATTCTCAATCATCTTAAGAGATAAACAACCTTTCAGTCTCTTGCCACAAGACATCCAATTCAGCTACAAGGAAGTGTTGTTACCCTTCTCTGCACCACCTCCAATGTTCACCATTTCCTTTTATAACAAGAGGCATCAGAACAGCCCAAACTATTTGGGAGGCATCACCAACAAATACACAGAGGCAAAAATCACCTTCTTATCCTGGCTAGTCATCCCCTCTTCTTTACACACCTGAGGTCAAAACTGGTCTCGCAGCCCCAGCACTGAGCAGGAGATCCCTGTGTTGCCTTTCTGCTCTCCTCCCCAGCTTCTCCACACTGCACAGGTATGCCTGACCTCTCTGCTCTCTAGCCAAGTTTCAACTTATACATGGCTCCTGAGCTGATGGAACGCAGCTATCTTCCTGCCCCACTCTGGATATCCCTCTCCCGGGCTGTGGACGGAAGCAAGCTCATAGGGGCTGCTTATGCCGATGCTGCCAAATGGCTGTTTCACACTGGAGAGGCAGATCTCACTTCCTCTGCTTTAGTTCGTGTTTGGTTAAACACAAAGACCTCTTGTGCGGGTCCTGTACACCAAGCAATCCTGGCTGCTCTGTCCAACAGCCTCAGCTTTGTTTGCCACGCTGTGTCCCGTGTCAAAGTTTCATTGCAGCAATTTGATACTTGCTGCCATATCAGATGCAAACACTGAATAACGTCTGACCTGCGACTGATCTCAGCAGAACAATTCTCGGAAGTCCTCCCTTGATAGCGTTTTGTCATCTGCTATTTAGGTACGCTGTTGTTCATCCCACATGCTGCTCATCCACACTTCATTCGGATATTCCTTTCAACACTATGTGCCATGAAATCAAACGTTTTCTAAAAATCTATTATATCTAGGCAGCTACATTTAATCAACCAAACTTCTAATTACCAAAAATAAAACTGGTTTTACAAGAGCACTGTCAAATAGCATCTTCCACACTCCTATCCTTTAATTACCTACCAAGTGAATCAAGTTCCTATTGTTTCGACCAGGTCTGATGTCAGGCCCACCAGCCCATCATTAGCTGCACCCTCACTCTTCTCTTTCTGAACTACTGGTATGAGCCCACAGATTTGGCATTTCTGACTCATGCATGCTTGGTTAACATTTTGAGACTCCAAGGAGCAAGTTAACATTACTTTCATGAGAGGAAGTTCTACTTCCTGCCCTTCCCATCCAGAAACTTTGGAGGATTCAAGAAGCGATGCTTCTGGAGAGGTTTGGGCTTAAAGAAATGCAATTGGCATCAGCGTGCAGTGCTGCAAACAGAGGCCCATCTCCCTTGCCCTCCTACAAACCACGCTTCCCAAACAGTTTCTGGCTCAGCTACTCACCAGGCAGGCAGGCAACTCCACTCCTGAGCACTTCGGGATTCACATCCTTGACTATGGTACATGCAGACCGACCACCCCAGGCAGTCCTAGAAGACGGGGATGTTGGGGGAGTAATAGATGTTGAGGTTTCCTCCAGGGCACTGACTTTACTCATTGCTTTCAACACATCTGTGCCAGTTGCTTCTTTTCTCATCTCTGCCCCCTCTGACACCATACCTGTAAGACAAGCAGCAGTCAGAATCTCAGGCACAGCTCCACCCAAAAGGTCCCAGATAAGCACAAGCCTGCGGAGGGACGTGCTCCCAGCCCCAGCACTCTGCAGCTCCTCCAGCCCTCATGCCAGTAGCATGCATGTTCCAGAACTGGTTATAACATCAACAGTACTGTAATACCAAGAAAATAAACCAATTTATTGTCAAGTTTTCAAGTTTACAAAAACTCAATGCAGATCAGGATTACTGTAGTCAAAGTAATTTTTAAAGGTAACATATCAAACAGTACATGTCTGCTCACAGCCTGAAAATCTGGTGCGGTGCAAGTCCTTGGCTAAGCTCCAGCAGCTTGAGCATGCTGAAGTGATAAACCAGCTTCTGACAGGGAGAGCTGCTCCATCAGAGCTGAATTACTCCCCCAACACCACTTTCAGATTAGTTCCTGAAAATATGAAGTCAACTCGAGGCTGACAAAGCAGCTGGAAATTAGCCAAAGAGACCTTGTTCTTGTCCAGACTTTTTTAATTAACAGTTATTGTGAAAGTCAGAAACCTATTTTAAAACCCTGAAGAACAGGATGATTACACCAATCACCTCTGTCTGAGAACCGGAGAAAATGCTTCCTCTGCCTGACATCTCAGCTCTAAAGTACAAGTTACCAAAATCAGTTAATTCTAAAATTAAGTATCTTAGCTACTACATGGAAACTAACACTAGTTTTATCAAGTTTTAATTTTCATGTAAAAGTAGCTGAGAGAAGAAAAAAAATATATACCTACTGTGTAAGAAGAATTATTCCCCATTTCCCAACATTGTAAGAATAAGAAGCCAACAATACGTCTTCAACAATATGTCTTTAGCATCGTAAGTACACAGCCTAGTTATCCTACTGTTTGGCACAAAGATATACTAAAGAAAAGGCTGTACTTTGCTGCAAATTATGATACCTCAATATCTACCAACAAAAAAAAAATCAACCATTCTTTAGGAAAATAAGAGTAGGGTATTTATTTGCTTGCTATGAAGTCAGACGTCTTAATTGCTATTTAAAATTGACTTCAACTATCCTACCTTCCTGCTGCATCAACAATGCTGACACTTGACTCAGTTTATTTACTAACAGATTCCAATACTTCATTAAAGAGCAGGACCAGGAACAAAGCAGTCCTTGAAGTGGCTTTCAATACAAGTTTTAGCAGTGAATGAGATTTACAGGTTGAGGCTCAGCCCAAACTGCTTTCAAAATTGCTAAAGTGGGTGAGAGAAGTGCCCTGAGCAGCATGGCTCACTGTGCAAAATTATCCGACAGAGGGGGGAAACTAGGAGGGGCTCCAAAGCTCTGCACCATCGAAGCCATGATGGAGCAGCTGCTCATTACTCCTTGGTAACACCCCTTTTGAGGGAGCATCCCTGGGACCCAGCTTGGCATCTTTTGCATTTGGCCACATAAGCGGCTGCGGTGATGGCTTTAGAGATCTGCAGTTCTGGGACACATCAGAGCTCAGTTCTGTTCCTAGTACTGCCTCAGTCTCCACTTTTCAGCGATGCAAGAGGTCATTCACTTTGGACAACGCTGCTAGACCTTTCTGAGGCAGCATTTTAGAGGGGCACTGATCTCCCATAGATGGGATATCTTGAAGATCACAGAGTCATGTAAGTTGTGTTTCAAAGGTTTCACATTAAGGGCTTATAGACTTTCTAGGAGAACACAGAATCATCTTTTCAAGGAGCCGTAAGGCCTCGCAGTAAGCTGAACCACACAGTTTGTCATAAAGAAACCTGCATTAAATGAAGAAAGCCTGCAAAGAGGACCAAAAGGTGGCATTTAAAGAAGACAAGAAAGGGAATAGCTATACCGAAGGTACCATACCAGGGTAAGAGAAAGACATAAACGTACATGGCAGCCCTGCTTTGAATATCTCTTAGGAATGAGGCAGCAGCTCCCAAAAGCTATAAAAGAGAAGCATTTTGCTCAGCCCATCAGACATTGTCCTGGTACTGGGGCTTTTCAGCCTCAGGGAAACCTCACTGGAGTTGTGCAGCCTCCAGACTGCATAGATCTTGCCCAAACAAACCTCTTCCCTAAGCTTCTTAGGCTCAGTTCAGATCTGCAGATGCCACCTCTCTCCAAACAGGCCCAAGCGCACTGTTTGTTATTTGCAAACTGGGGTGGAGGCACTTATTAAAGCGGAAATTGTACAATGCGGAGGATTACATCAAAAAGCAAATTGAGAACTGGGACATCTGAATTTGCCATGTTTGCAGGTTCCACCTTTCCCCGAGGTTAAGGAAGTGGTAGAGGAGGATTTGCTTGTGTGCATTTCAAAGAGACATTAGCATTTTTCCTGCAAACTGCCCCGGCACCAGTATCATCTATGCTAACATCACATAGTAACAGGGAGCAGGAACGGAACGCCCTAACAGGTGCTGCTGAATATGCCCCTGTGTGGCTTTTCAGCCAATTTCTTGAATATCAAGATACTTTCCACCCCCAAACTATAGGAATTCTTTCCAGAGCCACAAAGTTTCAAAATTCACTTTTACTTACAGTTAGTCACTAGGGAAAAACAGCAGTCACATTATCTGCGAATGGAGTAGTATAAATTTTTAGCTACCAACTCAAAACAGCTCACATTCGCCTCAAAATCTTTCTAAGTTAGACTGTATTTGTGTGGCAGATAGGCTCACTGGAAGTGGGAGGAAGGGGAGAGAGTTAAGGGACAAGGAAAAATCTGGAGACACAGCAAACTCAAATGTTCCAGTCCTGAATGTATCTTTTGACATACCCTACAATGTCTGCTGTAACAAGCAAGTTCCTCCACCTCACAGAGCAAATTGTGCATCTGCCCACTACTACTGAGGTGTGAACTGCAGATCTGAATTGATCCAGTAAAGCTTAGGCTTTGTTGTTATTTATAGTTTAGGCAAGATACCCACAGCTTCCAATCATAGTAGCAAAATGACCCCAACAAGACAGAGTTACAGAGAATTTAACTTGCTTACAGACTGACTGGCTGGAAGACCAGAATTTGTAGGACCTAGTGTAGGACATTTGCTTCACTTTGAATTATCTTCTTATTATATCTCTGAGGGTTTAATGGGGCTAGATAAGGGGATGGCTTGTTTGGATCTCAAAGCAATCAAATGTAATTGAATGGATTAAGTTTATTACAGTTCCAGCTACAGTGTTTAAGAAATACTCCCAGCATTAACAGATATTTGAGCTGCCCTGTGCCTTAAAGAGTTTGGTTGGTTGGTTTGGGGCATTTTCCTGATGATTTAGGTTGCTTCTTTTGCTTTATAAATTCTGAGATAACAGGTTTGGGGGGTTTTAACTGCAATGCTAAAGTTTAACATCATCAGAACTGGGCCACAAATGTCACTTACTGCAGCCAAACCCCCAAAAACATTTAAATTGTCTTTCATTAAAAACAAACTCCACACATACCCCAGAGGGGTCCATCATTGCTGAAATCCACAGCAGCAGCCAAGACTCGTCCTGTGGAGCAGCAAGAACATCACACTTATTATCTCATATGCGAGCTGGACCTGGCTAATTTTAGACAGAAGAGATGGGAACACTGAACAAGCAGCCACTAGTCAGGAGGAAAGTGTACACCCAGCACTCAACACAGCCCAGGTTTTCTGAGGTCCAATCCCGTGTAAACATGAAGTCAAGCCAGATTCAGCCTGGTCAGGGGAACGGATACCCATGGCATGGTTACACACTGGCATACATCCCCCGAGAGCTACAGATAGGCATGAGGTGACCTCTTTTTTCCTGCTCATGGGGGTAGATGCTCACAGACACACATACTTCAGAAACAGAAACTTTTGAGCTGATCCCTCCATTTCAAAGAAGGGAAACACTTGTCACTCCAAAAGTATCAGAAATGCCTGGCAGCCGTGGGCTTGCCTAATTACAAAATGAAAGTGTTTTGGTGCAGGTGTTGATGAAATTTCATTTTAATTAACAGCCACTTTAGCTCCATTAGGAGGTAACACTAAGGCATCAGGTAAAATTTGACTTCTGGACACTCATGTCCCTTTGGCTGTGTTTGCAGCCAGAGTAGTGCTGCAGCAGTGGTGTAGGCTCTTATCCACACCATCCTGAAGGACTAGCACAAGCATTACACTGGCAGCCTGTCCAAAGACAACCAGGTCTCGATCTCTTCCTCCACAGGGTCAGACATGCTCTACCAACATGGGTCTATACCGTCAACCCTTTCCAGAGTCCTCACTCTAATATTTCAAGTCAGGTAATTTTCCTAGCCAGGGGTCTCGGGGAATGAGAGCTGTTGAACTGGAATGGCATGTTTCACCCGCCCCCACCACACACATGCTCCTCAATGTGATCTGCGTATCTAGATACAGCTTTCCAGACTCAGCAGAGCTAGGCAAAGTCAGTACCGTGTCCATGCAGTTATACACTGCCTGCCTACAGTCTGGTGCAAAAGGCGGAGAGGCCTGGACTGCCTGCCCAATTCCTTCTGAAGGAGCACAGCTCCAGCACAGGAACCCAGGCATCAAGAAGGCAGGTCAATGCCTGCTTGAACATACGATTTGAGTTGAAGTTAGATGCTTAATTTCTCTGTGCTCTCCCACTCAAGTTAAACAGCTCCTACTTGAAACATAACCAAGCTGAAGAAAGCATGCCGGAGGGGAAGGGAGGGAGGAGGGGGGGGAATCCCTCAACTCTGCAGTTTGCTTCTTAAATCAGTTACCTGCACGCACATTTGTTGATCTTCAGGTCATGTTACACAACTGGTATTTTACTGTGGCATCCACCGCTGCTTCCTCTTGCCACAAACAACTTCCTAAAGCCAATTTTCAACTATGAAAGACTAGTACAGTTACACATTCTCTCCTCACACATTCCTACTGCATGCATCCATAATGGGCACACGAATGCAATGGGTGGTCACCAGCAATCAGATCAGCTTGACGTTGTAAACTCAAGCTATATAATGCTGTGTTACCTATCAAAAAAGGCCATTTGCCATCCACCACGTTGGTGTCTGCGAGCTGATGGCCCGAGCAGCCTGGGGGTGGCTGCCATGCCGTTCCTGAACCAGGTCGCTACGCCAACGAAGGCGACATCAGCTGAAATTGAAAGTCTCTTACACTGGAACTTTGTTCTGTACTGATGCAAATTTGCAAAGAACTATTAAACAAAATACCCCAATAAAACCACTGGTGAAGAGAAAGCTAATTCCAAGCCACAGAAATGACAACTTAGTCACTTTCCTGTAGTTTGTGCTATCAGCCCTCAGCCTCTCAGCAGACATACTTGTCAGCAGTACCTCCTGAGGGCTTTGCTTGTGATCCATGTTGTCAAACAGATAAACACACAAACATCCAATTGCTGTACCTTTAGGAGATGATGCCCCAGAAGTAGCCTCTTGGTGGGAGTGCAGAGTGGTGGGCTCCTTGTGCCCCTCAGTGGGTCCTGAGGACAGTGGTCCAACCTCCAGTTCCTCTTCAATGGATTCCAGTGTTTTTAAGGCTATAGTCTGTGACTTCTCTCCATGAGAAAAGCTTTCCTGGTTCTTCTCCCCTCCCTGCATGTCCTGTACTGCAACACACTCCGGGTTCAGCAAAGAATTCTCTTCACTTTTATGGCTCTGGTTTTCTACCCGTCTTTGTGGTTCCTCACATGTCTCTCCAGACCTCTGGGTTCTGAATTGACTTGAGCATTCTGCTTGTGCATCAGGGCCCAAAGAGTCACTGTTATTTAATTGTTCTGCCATCTGATCACCCTCTGCTGACAGAGCAGTTTGGAGTGGTATGGCTTCTTCAGCTTTCTTATGCTGACAGGTAGAGACCTCTTGCTCTTCACCATCTGACAAGAGTTCGCCTGTAGGAGCTTTGGCAGAACAGTGACTGCGACTAGTCTGATTCTCATTTACAGTCAGTATTTGTTCAATCTCTTTGACTTCCTCTGGGCTGTCCCTTTTTCCCAGCTTGAATTCACCTACTTCTCCTTGGTTCTGTTCTGGAGGATTTAATGGAGAACTAAGATTTGCTTCCTGATCACTGCAGCAGGCACCAACTGCTCCTACATCTGCCGTGTTCCCTAAAGGAAAGCCTCCCTCCACACCTACATCTGAACTCTCAGGTGTGATAAGCAATGTGATGGCCTGAACTGGCTCAACACTTTCACTGACACTCTGGCTATAAACATCAGAACCTTCCTTCAGCGTGCAACATGGTCCCGAAGGCCCTAGGACAGACACAGGAGAGGCACCTATCTGTTTCACCTCATTTTGACCCTCAGTCAGTGGTTCTCCGTGTACTCTCAGTATCACCTCCTCTTTAGCAGCAGTAGCATCTAGAATTGTTTCTGGGCTCTGCTCCGACGTTTCAACACCAGGATTTCCACTAGGACCATCACTTTCTCCTTCCATGTTTTGAGGAGCACTGGCCATTCGTGCTTTGCAGTTGAAACCATCTCCAGCACACACGTCGCTGTAGCTGCACAGTGGGTATTGCCAGTCAATTGAGTGTTCACTGCGGGTCTCCTGCTCCGCAGATGAATCTTCTGCACTGCAGGCAGCAGACTCAGCTATAGGAAAACTATTCCCCATGTTTCCAGGACTACCTGATAACAGCTGACTTTCTGGAGACAGTTCTTCATGTGCCATCGTTTTGTTGCTTTCCAATGGAATTACATTTTTGAGAACTTCTGAGGAAGAAGTCCTCAGAGTGTCCATCTGACAGTGCTCCTTCTGCATAAGTGCTGACTGAACTAAGTTCTTGGAGTAGGTACTGTCTTGAATAACAATAAACCTGTGCTTGCCTTTAGATGCATTCACTCGTGTTCTGGGCTGAGTTAGATAACTTAAAGCTAGCGATTGGGTTAAAGAGCCTGTCTGTGGCCCAAACCTGGGCAAGGAAACTTCTGTCAGCTCAACGTACTCCCCTTCAAGGTCACTTTTCAAGTTCTCTTGAGGCACAGGACTTATACAGACACCATTGACAAGAGCTTCACCTAACTGCGGAGCTGTGCTGCTAATGACCAGGTTGTCTTGATTTGGACTTTGTTCCTGTAAATACTGAGATCCTAGTTCTGGTGAACTGCGCTCAGCATGGTCCATGGGGAGGCACAAAACCGAACGTTCCTCCGTTATTTCTGGAGAGATGATATTGTTTTCAATTATTTTTGGTTTATTTATAAATTCAGGATTAACCACTTTATCCCAGGGGACACGAAATATTTTATCATCAGTGGTTAGTAAACAATTTTCCAGTGCTATACCCATCCGCTCTCCATTGAAAGTACTCAACCATTCCAGAGTAAAAATAGAGGTATAGGAAACTTCTGGAATCACGACTTCCTCCACATTATGCTTGTCTTTTGCCAAACATTTCAATACAATTCGTGGAGACTTCTTCAGATAGGGGACCACCTGGAGGTAGAAGTCACCAGGCTTCAAGATTCGCCAGTCAATGGAAGCCAGCTGGACTACAATCTTCTCATGAATACACAGGGGCCAGCCCTCATGGCGAAACAGCAAGCCACAGTACTGAACCTATGGAGAAAAGAGATAGTGTTTTCAGCATCAGGAACACATCTCAGCTCAAGCTTTTGGACAAAAGAAATCAATGCCTCTCTTTCACAGCTGTACCAATAGGACAGTTGAATTTAGGGTCTTTGGTTATTAGTGTAGGGGAGTTTTCCATACTGAGGTCTTCTCTTTAAAAAGCAGAAAGAAGAAAAGCTACCAACAGAAATCACCAGCATCTCAGAATTTGAACAGGAGCCAACCAGCTGCCAGAGGTCTCGGCCCTGTAATAAAGCTGGGTCAGCACAGACAGGCAGAGGTCTAAGCCCCAGAATCCCAGCACAGAGAAATCAGGAGTTCCCACCTCCCAGTGCTCAAGCTGGGAGACCCTGTCTCTGCCTCGTTTCTGACTCATAAGGGCCAACTGGACTGACTAAGAAAGTGAAAATTCATCCTATACAGCATCCCTAACCAAGTGCCATTAGAGAAACACAGGCAGACAGCAGTCTGCTTACAACGTGCGGACAAAACCCGCTGTCCTCAACTAAAAATCATCTACAGCCTTAACAGAGAAGGTGGCAAATAATATGCATAATTTCCAGAGCATTCACAGTAAGCTCTAGGCTATACCAGGTACACTCAATACCAACCTGCCAGGAGGCTGTAGGTGCAGAAACCTCATTGCACGGGATGCCGCTAGTCAGCCTGGCACTGCAAAATGTCTTTTCTCTGGTGTTGGGTCTTTAGACTGAGGTCTGCTGGAAGGGAGGTAATTAAAAGCTTTGCTGATGAGGGAAGGCAGCATGACAATGCCAAGGTCTGTCTGAGGACTTATTTTTATTCCCTAACATGCTCTGCTGGAATATGCAGCATATTCCACCTAATCTCGGTTAAGCCAAATTGAAGAGCATGGAGCCAAGTAAAAAGCATCACTCATCTCATGCTAACAAGAGCCTATGCAAGACAGGTGGAAACAAGTTACAGGGGATGCAGCAGCAAGGGATGGCTGCAACCTACCAGTGAATGGAAGGAGATACTGCGAAGACAAAGCAGGAAAAAAGAGGCAGCAAATGAGGCAAGCATAGCACAACCACAGAGAAAGAAGGCAGCAAGTCCCGTCAGCCAGCTGCAAGGAACTCTTGGCGTACCAGGGATTTCCTTGTTCCCAAAACACAGCAGCACTCAGGACAAGTCTCAGACAAATCCCAATCAAGTAAAAGAACTAAAGTTTCATGGCTGAACTGAATTGACTCAATTATTTACAGCTTTATCACAACTTCAAAAAATAAAATCACTGATTTGAACTTGATTCTGTTTGGGTAAAGTAAGATTTAAATCGATCCATGACATAAGCCATCAGTTTCATGATTAATTCCATCTTGCCCTGTCACAACAGGGGTTTAGATAGGATTCACCTGTATCAATGCAATACTGAAATTAGAAATCTGTCATCTGACTTCAGTATTGGCAGCATTAGACTTCGGACATTTTATCTTGTTTCTAATACATGGCCACACGGAAGTCTTGACAAGAGAAAGCGATTATAAAAATGCTGTATTCTGCATCTCCAGACAGACGAAAGAAAAAAATACTTTAATTCAAATATTTTGCCATGTAGCAGAGAAACCACAGAACTGCAAGGAACCTCCAGGATCCTCACACACCTTGAAACAACAAGTAACGGCATCAAGTAATTTCCTTCCTATGTTCATTAAGTTTTATTGTCAGCCCAGCCAGGTTTCTTAGCGTCGCTGCACTTGATGCAAAGTTGTTCAGAGGCTTGAACGCCCAAATTATCCTTCAGGTTCAATAATTCCTCCTCCTCAGCCCTGGAGCTTATTCTCTGGATGTGTTCCCATTGCTTAAAATTATTAAGTCATGTCACATCACCTTTGCACATCTCCCTTGATAATCTCTTAGGCCTGCCTGAAGCACCACCTTGGTGATGCCTTTTATTTAAAAAAAAAAAAAAAAAGGAAAAATCACATTTAATTGTTCCGATTTTGTCATTGTGCAAAGCATTGCAAAACACTGCGTGTAATGGCACCAACACTTCCCAACTGTGCTAGAAGCATCTCTTAAAGCTAAGATGACACTTGTCTTCTAGTCACTCCCCTATGGTAATCCTGTCACTTGCTAGTTTTTTCTTTCCAAACTGGTGAACCCCAGTTCACAAAAGAAATTCTACCTATTATTTCATGGAGGCACACGCTTGCTCTCTGAGTCTACTGTTACAAAAACTTAAGTACAAATTTTTAGAGCTCATCTTGCATATACATTTATCACCCTCCTCCTTTAGGTTATTGCTGATGTCTCCCAGTCTGGTTTCATCACAACTATCTATCTGCCACATGCATACTCTTACTTTTTATGCCAAGGTCATGGATGAGAAGCAATGTGTGTTTCATGACTCCTGCCTCCAACTCAGTTCACACTGCAGCGCAAACATCCACCCTTTCACCAGTTTGTTACCCTTCTTGCAATACTTGCATAAACCTCCATCCCTTTGACACAATAATTAATTTTCCATATGACTCCATAATAAATCCTTTACAAGGGAGATCAGACAACGAAACTTTTCTCTCCAGAGAGAGCCGGTTTATGAAAAAGGCCAGTCTTACACTACCTGCCATGGAGCAAACCGCATGAAAAAACGTTACCCAGTTTTTAATGGGTCAGTTAATTCAGTCCTTGCTCAGTGCGTGTTGTTGTACACTCAGCTTGTTCTCTGTGTTTTGTTACTAGCCCTGACTTAACAGATTCAATAAAAATCCCTGCTATCAGACATTTGGCATTACATGGTAACTTCTTCCATATTCCAGGATGGAGACCAGCCAGTCCCTTTTCTTCAACATAGTGAATTCCATATCCATTTCAGTCACGGCAGTTTTATTTCTGTTCACTCAGTGCAACTGCTTTACTGTTGTACCTACATGTTGTTATCACAACTAAACTGAATCTTACTTTGTTTTCATTTGTTTGAAGATCATATTAATACTACCTTTACATTCTAACCTTGAACTCAGAGCAGACTCACCTCCCTTTCTTTTCTCTTTCTAACCTGGATGCAGAGTAACCTATTTGGGGGCCATGCATACATGAAGAAATCCAAAACCCAACCTCACCACTTAGATGACCTGCCTGCCTACTGACTGACAAGTGGAAGAAACCTCAGCAACAGAACCACCAAAACCAAAATGCAGGATACAATGAAGTTCCTGAAAAACCCTACAAAGCCACAGTTTAAACTGCAGCAAGAGCTAGACTAACATCCAAACAGAAATGTAACTCCTTCAATGGCCTACACATTTCAGAGTTTTAGAACTTTGGAAGCGGAGCATCCTCATGCTCCTCCTGCTCCAAAAAGCACCTTCAAAGAGAAGGTTACATGAAGAGGCTCATTTCAGTTGTTTTAACACTTCACTTTGAGGCTCAAGTATTTGCTCTTCTTGTGTCCAACCACTGCTGAGCCAAACCAGGCTCGTCACAGAAGTCTGTTCTCTACACCCAGCATTTGCAGCCAGAAATAAAGCTGCCTCTCAGGAAAGAGCTGGGCATCAACAACAAAGATGGCACAAAGGTGGTAGCTCCTAGAGCTATGTGGATGGCTTGGCTGGAACAGACCAACAGTCCCTTTAGCTCAGGATGTCATCTGAAGGCCAGGGACAAAACAAGGTTTCTTACTCAGTGCTAAGCAGAGACAGACCCCTTGGCATGCCCCTCTCCAGCCCCCGGGAATCACATACAGGCCAGTAATTTTAATATGCCCAGCTGACGCCCATGAACTTGTCTAATACTTCACAAAGCTACTTACACTTTTGTCACTGCAGAGGCTGATGAAAGATCTGTCTCTCAAGTTTTCCTACAGCAGTCATTCAGACTTTTCCCTTTAGTGTGTTTAGGAAAAGTTCACACAGACCAGCTGAAGTATAAACTAAGGAGGAAACATTGCTTTCATTTGGACTCTCTAAAAGGCAGACAAAACTTTTAAAGAACAAGCACCAAAAAACAGTCCTGTGATTTCAGACAGTGAAGACAAAAGAAGGGGCACACAGTGGAGGTTTAGGGGAGACGACGAGTCCACAACAAATGAAAGAAGTAATTTCCAGCAATAAAAATTCAAACAGGCAGACTTCTAAAAAGAATATGGAATAGCCTGGGCCCACCTCTAAAGACTGTACAAGGTACCTAGAGCCTCCCTTGATTTCCCTGTGTTGCTACTTCTGAAAGTGCAAAATCATGAATCAAGGCCAGAAAGGGTCACAAACAAGGAGGAAAGGCTCAAGGCATTCAGGTGTGCTCTTTGAGAGGCATGTGCCTGCACTCTTGCCTCTTGCTGCCCACTCTCCCAGACATTTCACACCTCAGCAAAAGCCCCTGACACCTAATGCTGAGCCCTGGGCAGCCCTCGCTGGAGGTGACTGCCCCACCAGCCCCACACCTTGTGGCTACTGAGCAGGCCAGGGAGTGTCAGGCAGGCCCCAAGCCCTCCCCCATTCCTGGGTCTGTGACAGAAGACTGGCTCCAAGCACGGCTCCTATCCCACACTCCAGCCCCCCGGCCCGAAACAGCGCTGCATGTGTAATACAGCCCCACCACACTCCTTTCCACATCCAACAGGACACCTCAGCCACCACCAGCCCTCCTGCCTCCATGGCACCTGGGCCCATGCTCCAGGCCAGCCTGGGAGCTCCACCAGCACCCCCTGAGCTCCTCTAGGGCCCACTGCCCTCACACCTCTCCCACCTCAGGGACCCTCAGGGCCCACTGTCCTCACACCTCTCCCGCCTCAGGGACCCTCAGGGCCCACTGCCCTCACACCTCTCCCGCCTCAGGGACCCTCAGGGCCCACTGCCCTCACACCTCTCCCGCCTCAGGGACCCTCAGGGC
>JAVJGI010000036.1:563252-589267 GCA_035590275.1 Ibycter americanus
CCACTGTCCTCACACCTCTCCCGCCTCAGGGACCCTCAGGGCCCACTGTCCTCACACCTCTCCCACCTCAGGGACCCTCAGGGCCCACTGCCCTCACACCTCCCGCCTCAGGGACCCTCAGGGCCCACTGCCCTCACACCTCCCGCCTCAGGGACCCTCAGGGCCCACTGCCAACACTGGCCACACCGAGCGGCAGGCTGGGCTAGCAAGCCAGGCTGCGTGCCTTGCCCCCCCGCCCCCCACCTGGCCTGCCTGGGCAGCGCTGGGTGCTCAGGAGCTGCCGGGATGGTGGGGAGATGGCTAACTCCCCTCCCTCCATGCGGGAGGCTGGCTGGGGAAAGCTGTGAAACCTCTTCCAATAATGACTAGTTCGTACAAATGAAAAGCCTTTTGTGTCTTTAAAGGGGAAAAAACCACACTATGCACCACGGAATTGGAAACTGCAGCTAGCTATACCAATGGAGTAATTCCTAACTGAGTGTTCAGGATACGAGAGCTGCTCCCCAGAATCCTTACCCACAGTCTTGGATCTCTCCTGGGCTCACAAACACACAGCTGGCACCAAGCTGAGCCTGGTGACAGCGCAGCAGGACAAACACTGCACCAAAACACTTGCAAGGTGACCAGCTCCCAGGGGTTGTTACGTGGATCCTTTGTATGTGATGGGTGTTTCCCTCCAGCATTTCACCTCCTTGAGACAAATGAGTAACTGACTATTTCAGCTTCTGTTTAATGCTTTTCCCCCTCCCAGAAGTCCCTTGCCCTCCACCATGAGGACTTCCATTGAAAGCCTGGCCACACACACCTTCTAGGTTCAGAGACAAAAAGGCTAGAACGAACCCTAGTTTTAGGTTGTTGGGGTTGGTTGGTTTTTTTTCATCTGGCAGACTTTGAGCCAAGTTTGTGATGGAGGCATTTGACTCATCGTTTCTAACATTTTAGACTCCCAACAGTAAAGCACGTTAATCGTGGACTCGTTCTGGCAGTAAATGTAACGTGACTCCTCGGGGCTACTGAGCCTTGCGACTGTTCCAGCAACCATCAAAGGGGAGCCGGAGTTCTGGGAAAAACACCGACTGGCAGCATTTCGCCCCACACATCCTCCTGCCAGCGGCGGGAGCCCGACAGATTCATCCACAGGGCCAGGGAACGGCTGGGGTTAGAAGCCACCCGAGCCAGCCATACCCAGCAAACACTGCTAAACCTCTTCCCCTGAATCCCTTAAGCCTTCTGTTCGGTGCCCCCTGGTTATGGAAGTCGAGGGCGCCACTCCACATCTGATCTCTGCATGGTTGAGCTTCAATAACAATTTCTCAACTGTTTCCTAATTGTCTGCCTGCCCTCCCACCTAGGCTGCCGTACAGATGCAAGCAGTTTTTGCCAGCCGTTTTACATATGAGAGCAGAAAGCAAGCTCTCCAAGAAAGCCTTCACAGGCCTTAGAGAGCATGATGTACTCACACAGGCATCCTGCTGAATGCACTGCAGGATGTGCTTGGCTGGAATCAGGAAGTCTATGAGGTAGCGCAGTCCATCCCCACGGTACGTCTTCTCCACCACATCAAAAACTTGGCACAGAACAGTGGCTGCAGTAGCCTCAAATGGAGGGTAGAGTGCTGATAACGTACTCTGAATGCAACCGTCCAGCGACTCCGAGTCCTGCCAAGAGAGAAAGCGTTAGTGGTACCACGGCACAATACGCTCCGGTGCCCTGACAAGCCCTACACCCAGGAGCGCAGCCATCTCCAAACGCAGGAGGAGAGGAGATCAAAGGAGCAAACTGCTGTCCTTTCTAGCTTCTTTTGGCACCGGCGACTCCAGGTAAACACAAAAAAGCTCTCCCAAAACGCGAGTGGAGTGCTTGCAGAGTGCTGTGCACAGTGGCGAGATTTCCCAGCTTTTGCTTACGCAGCAAGTCCTTCTCCTGACTGCGCTGGGTGGGGCTGCTATTAAACCATTACCGCAGCACGTGAGTGCGTGCGAGCGAGCCAGAGTATCATGGGGTGGACGGATCGGCAGGCCCCGTGTTTTGGATACCTGGGGCTGGAGATGCCAGCCAGCACTTGGATACCTTAAAGCCCAGTGTTATGCTCCTCAGTGGGCTAAGGGGAGTTGCAGGGGCAAGAGTTGGGCTGAAGCTCCCCAGCCTGCTGTGCTCTGAAGTCCTGCACAGGATAAGCTGCCGGAGCTGTCTGGTACTGGTGAAAGCCACTCACCAGTGCAATTCCTCATTATTCACAACTGTTTGCCTGTCATGAAAGGCTCACTCCGGGAGCCAGGAATTTTCAACAGTGAGAGATGCCTCACAACAGGATCCGCAGACTGCATGTGAACAGGGTTGCCTTTGGTGCCTGAGCACACGCATCGATATGTAGGATGCCCGTTTCCTGCTCGGGGATCAGAGGCAACGGCTTCCCTACTTCCACCTTCATTCAGGAAAACCTGCCAGCCAGACCCTGCCCACAGTGTCAGGACCAATTCCAGTGCTGGAAGCCAAATTCTGATCTACTGCATAGGTGTAAAGCAAGAGAGCTTGCCAAAAAGTAATAATAACAAAAAAATCTGTACACATCTAGAAAGAGGATCGGGATGTCCCCTTGCCTTTCTGTTTTAGAGGAGACCCCTCTGGCTAACTTATAGCCAGTGGGAGTGAGTTTTTCTACAAAACCAATGAAAGTTTACTCAGGTGTCTGGCCAAATCCTCATCTGATCTAAATCCACCTCCCTTCACTAGAGACAAGAAAAGCATTTCAGCCGCTGGCCCAGAAGCCCTACAGCCTCCTGCGGAACAGGAACAGCTGCATGGGCATGCCTGAAAATATACCTCAGTCCCATAGCAAGGCTGGGAGAGAAAGTTAAACAAAGCAGGGCCACAACAGCTTACACTGCCACTGGGTAACAGTAGGATGAAGGGATCAGGAGGAAGCAAACAGTCTCGCTTCTTCCACTCCAAGGGAGCACATGTTCATCGCTCCAGGTACCTCCACTGGCTTGAGAAAACGCAACAGTCTCAGAGAAGCCTGAACCAACCTGCAGCCAGAGTAGAGGTGATGCTCCTCAAACAAGCCTTCCCATCTCTCACAGCTCAATGATCTTAAAATTCCTCCTTTAGAGGCTTGGGTGTTTTAAGCACAATATAAACTCTCTGCTCTGTTGTAAAGCATTCTTGTAGGACAGCCTGCAGGATTGCACAGGAGAGATGAGGATGCCCAGGCAACGCCTCCACAATCCCCGGCGGCACTGAGCTTGCAGGACGCGGGTGACAGGCAAACCACACACTGCTCGTGGCACGGCACCAGTTCGTTACTTTTTCTGCTGTTTCCCCTGATGTCAGCAACAAGCAAGACTAAATGGCAGCAGGCTCCTCAAGTGCTCGCAAGTCTTCCACGAGACCAGCTGCCTCCTGCAATACCGCCCAAGGTCAATGCAACCAGATAAACAGAAGTTAAGGAGCTATTTTTCATATTCTTAACCCAAGGACTCAAAAAGCAGGAGCCCTGTGTGCACACTTCCAAGCGCTGAATGCTAGGACCAAGCATTTAACCCCAATCCTAAACAGGAAGAGAAGGCTGTTTTAAACAAGCTTCTTTCCACTCAGATAAGAACGATCTAAAGCCTCAGCTTTTATTCCATTAATTGAAATGAATACCCTGGAAGCTCCAAGGCACTTCCTTCTCTGCAGGAACAGGACTTCAGAGAAAATCTTCCCCTAGATATTGTGGGGGTCAAGATAAAACTTCCAAGAGCCTCCAAGAGCTTGCAGCTCTCTGCACAGTTCTGGTCAAGACCATCCCCATGCAGGGTTACAAGGGGAGAACTCATCACAGTTCAGAAAACGTAAGAAGAGAAAGCAGGCCAATGGGAACTGTGGGCTGAGTTGTACAGACCCAAGAAGACAGCTTAAATAAGAAATGTTCCCTTTACATGGTATCCTGGACCTGCTAGAAAACACATGGGGGGGGGATGTAGGGTAGAGAAATGGGTACGGAGCCCAGCATAAAGCATGTCAGTTAGACATCCACCTAATATTGCTAAATTTTGACATAATGCACTGAACATTGTACATCGTTCCTCTCCTGAGCTCTTGTGAAATGACAGAGAGAGGCCAAGCGCAGCCAGCTGAAGGTGAGCGCAGCTCCAGGAACCTCTGTTGACACCAGCCTGTCCCAGCAAGTGCCTGTGGCCTTGTCAGACAAAACTGGCCTTCACCCAGGTGCTCTCCCACCCAGCACCAGCCAGGTGCTTGGCCACTATCACAGTAGCATTACTGCTGGCAGCGTTTGACAATTTCCCTCTGACCTTCCACAGCCCACAGGTTCAAAATATCATCAAAACCAGCTGGGTTTGGTTCTATGCCATCTTCTGCCCCCGTACCCTGCTTGAGCAAAATTTTTTCAGATATCAATCCCCCCCAATGAAATTTAAGTTTACTTTTGCAAATAAAACAAAGAAGTCAAAATATTTGCACATGAGTCAGTGCATCGCTCTAGGTTCTCACACCATTCCTGCTGCCTTAGCAAAGCCTTCACAAGACAATTATTAACATTGGCACTGAATCAAAAATCCTTTATATGGTTAAAATAAACCAAGTCGTATATTATCCTTTCCTTAGTAAAATACAGAATAACCATAGCCTGTAGCCATTGCAAAGTTCAGTACTAACAGTGCACTCCTTAGCACAGAGGCTTTGGCTCTCTCTGGCTAGACTATACCAGAGAGCCATGATAGCTGTGCAGGCTTGGAAGGGACAGAAAGAAGGTTTCAGTCTCCACCACTTGTTAGAAAAAGGAGATGTTTTTACCAGTCTCTGCTAATTCCACATGAAAAGCCCCAAACAGGGAGCAAATTCCCACATCCCCTGATGCTGCATGTGATTGTAACACCAGCATCCTTGGGCAGCTACAGAGCAAGGATGGCTGCAGCCTCCGTGTGCCGCAGATGAACATGAAGGCAACACCGCTTTTCGGTGCTCCCTCCCACCCACCCAGGGTGGTCTCCCAGGGACAGGTCCTGCCCAGGTGGAGGGTGAAGCATGGCAGAGCCTCAGAAGTCACCTTGAAACACAGAGGGTGAAAGATGGCTTGGAGCCTGCAACAGCAGCAGATTCTCATCCGATCACAGACTCATTAAACCAACCCACAATCCTAGGGATGGGGCTGCTTATTTGTATTAATTAACTTCTCAGATTGCAGGGTAGCCTGAGGAAAGGGCCTCTGCAAGGGCTGCAAGAGGCCGCATGGTCCTGCTGTGTAATGCTGGAACACAGACGGCCAGCCTCACACATCTGGCCTGCGGGCAGTGCCTGCTGCCACACACATGTAGGAGCCATGGTTTGGAGGCACAGGGAACTCATACCAACCAGCTTGAGACAGCAAGAGAAAGGGATAGCATCCTTCGCTCCAGAGCCTGATAAACCTGGTCTAGAGCCCATCCTACTTACAAACCACATCCCTTATCTCAAGAGGCAACGATGCAATCCTCAAGCAGCAATGAGGAGAAACCTTTGCAACCCAGGACAGCACCTGCAGAGGAGGAGAACAAGCTAAACCCAGCAAGGATCCAAGGAGAGGGCACTCCTGCCCTGGCACACTTCCACTTCAGGCAGCCCACAGCGGCCCCTGAGAGCTGGCAGAGCCCAGCACAGGAGCCTGCTGGAGAAAGCAGCATCCTCCAGGGACTGCAAATCTCAGGCTTCCCTGCCTCCAACAGTATTGCCACATCCCCCTCACAGGAAGGGTCCTGGACACTTGCTCCTTTTCAGCCACACAGCACAAACACTAACAGGAGCGTTTTCCAAGCAAGCCAAGGAGCATCTCTCCAAGCAAAAGGCATCTTGGGACTCAAATGCTGCTTTGTCAATAGCATGGGAGGACCTATGAACTCCAGCTCCCTGCCACCACTCCGCCACACACTCACCACACCTCCCGAAACAGAAACATGCTTTTAAAATAACTCCTCCATAAATCAAGGCGCTAAATAAAGCCCAGGTTAAGGTCATGTCCGGCCATACCGGCTTTCACTGTTCCTCAGCTGGGAACCAGCTGCCGGTGCAGGGGCTGGAGCACAGTGAGGGAAGCAGCACATAGCGAAGGGATGGGCTTCGCGGGCAGTGTGATGTGAACAACCTAGCATGGTCCCAGCTGGCAAGGCAGGGGAGGAGGGAGAGCCCAGGAGGGCTTCACTGGGCTTCGGTCTGAACAGGGTCAGAGATGAGCAGGGTGGGGTGGGCTGCCTTCCCTCCTCGGCACATAACAGGAACCACAGATGCTGTGAAATGAACAGAGCAATAAAGAATGTTGTGGCAAAGCTCTGCTGCTCAGCCCTAAGAGCCCCTCTCCCCATCACAAACTGCAGCAAGAACCAGGAGTCAGGGACAGATGAAGTTACAAGTGCCTGGGCAGAAGCCCCAAGCCAGGACTAACAAGCAGGCAGCAGGAAAAGGAGCCCGGGATCGGTTACAGCCCTGCTCAGGGGACACATTACCTCTCCTGGTGCAAGCAGCCGCTGCAGGATGGGAGAGGAGCCTGCCAAGAGGCATCTGGAGTAACCAGGAGCTTCTTGGGCTTTTGTCAGTGCATGGATTGAATTTTCTGCCTCCCTTTGTGGGCACAGAGAGAGCTACATAGCAGCTCCAGCCACTGGGAAGTCCTGCCATGCTACATTTCTTTCTGACTCAGGACTCAGCTTCTTCCTCTGTGGGATCTGCTGCTCACCAATTAAGTCTGAACCCTGGAGAGCCTCCTACGGGTTTGGAGAACAAGAAGTCAGCCTGCCTGGGGAGCAGAGAGGAGATCGCTAGGGTTACAGAGCTTGCACAGCAGCAGAATACCTGCGCTCTCCCAGCAAGCACCAGGGACAGTAACCCAAGTGGCTCGGGACAATGCAAGTCAGTGCAGGGAAGAGCTGCAACCCATCTGGGCCCACAAAACCTTGGCAGCACTTTCCCTACAGCTCACCCAAACATCTTCATAAGAAGTTAGTGTCTTGCCTAAGAATTTTGTCTATAAAATGCTGAGTCTTGGTCAAGGAGACCATGAAGAGGCACAGATCTTCCCTGCTGACAGCCCAGATGCTGTCTGGAGACTCCTAAAATCCATCAGTATGGTAAGACCAGACTAGCTGTTTGATTAACCCATGACTTATGGCAGACAATGCTCCTTTCTAGTGGGTTGGACAGGCCCATGTAACATGCTGAGGATTCATCCTGCAGCAGGAATTTAGCTAAAGGACCTACAGATCTGCTCTGAGAAGCCAAGACCCCCATCTGAGCAGCCGAAGAATGAAACTACATATCCCAACATGCCCCAGTTAAATAGAGTGCTTGCCATGGCTTGGCAGAGCAAGGAGCATAGCTGGGCAGTGGAGCAGAGCCCAGAGAGGCTGCAAGCACAGCATGGTACGCCCAGCTCTGAGTCACTGAGCATCTTGGCTCCTGCTCTGCAGCGGGGCCTTGCCAAGAGCTCCCGCAACTTTGCCCTCCTTCTGCCAGCTGCCTGGAGCCTGGCCACGTCCTGCATGCACCCACTTTCTCCCCTCTTTCCCAGGCACTGACGGACAGTGTGAAGGCAGGACAGAGGAGACCAGAGTCTGCAAAGGTGAGGGGAAGGGACAACCCAACCCTCCCACACCCCAGAACTGGAAAGTAGAAACAGCAGCGAAACTGGGAAGAGGCAGAGCTCCAAGCAGCACAGCGCAGTGCCTGCCCATGGCCCCCAGCCAGCTTTGGGACAGGGGGAAAAAAGAGCACACAGCAGGCGCTGAGCAGGGCCGGTTAGCTGGTCCCTCCACCAGCAAAGGCTGCTGTGCTGCACTGCTTGGCTGGAGGCTGCTCGGCTCTCAGCTGACGTGAGAAACCTCATTTCCAGTAAAAACAGATCTCTGGGCTTTCCATGAAGCCTTTCCACTTTCTGACACAAAGCTGAAAGCCAGGCCTCTTTGCCTTTAAAAATGAGACATTTCTATATTCAAGAAGGTCTTTGGCTAAAAACAAGGCTTGTTTTTCTGACAAAATTCGAGATTTCCCACTCCATTTCTGCAGGGAGGAGAACCCTCCCAGCCTCATTTCCTGAGCCACTCTAATCACAGCGGCAATGAGTTCAAGAGAGAAAAATCTTCCCAGAGCAAGTGCCAGCTCCCCCCCTCTGCTGCTCACCCTGAGGCTCAAGGGGAGGCTGGGAGGAGGGCGCCTGCCTTCGGCACCCTGCCTGCCTCTAGATGTTTTCGCTAAAATAATGTACTAATAAGTGGTGCAGCTATAGGCAGGCATTCCCACTGCTGTAATTACACCACCTTCCTGTGAGATAACCAGGAATGGCTCTACCTGCTCTTTGGGCTATTGTTTTAGGCTTTCCAGGGAGTAAAGCACAGCACCCAGTTCCACTTGGAAGGAAAGTGTTTGCAGTCTCACCCAGGCCAGCTTTGCTTTCGGGCTGTACCTCTGAAAGCAAGCTGCCTGCTGCACGCCAGCATGGGTTCCCTTGCACCGGGCACAGCTGTAGCCCGGCTTGGCTCCCCTGCCGCTGGGGCAGGCAGGACGGCTCCGCAGCCTGTGGATAAACCAGCTCCTACAGCCTTGCAGGGAGTGGTGCTCCACAGACAGAGCTCAGAGAATCATTTCCAGATGCCTCCGTCTGTTCCCCTGGCCCTTCTCTGGGTTGACGCGGCTGCTGCAGCCAAAGCAGCTCCTACTGGGCAGCGTGCGGGATTATCATTCCAGGCACTGCAGGAAAACAAGCGCTTGGAAGCGATTAACTCATGATCTCTCATTTAATTAAACAAAGGGAAAAAATGATGTATTTGCTTTTCGCCTCTGAGGTCCTGCTTCTGCGCATGCTGTAGGTCTGGGCGTGCTCAATAGTGAAGGGCAGGCCCAAAGCTGGTCGATCCCCCTGCCAGCCCAGGGCTGGGTTGTTTTCACTCAAGGAGGTCATCCCAGATTGCTTTGAAAGCAAAGTACAACCTCCTGCAAGCTTCAGGCTTTGGAACTAGTGCACAGCTACACCAGCGCAGTCCTTATGCTGGATCAAAAGGCAGGGAATAGTACACGGCAGAGGTGACCTGGTACAGGTGCATCCCTGGCTCTGCACCACACTTCAGGTGGCCAAATGCAGGCATTAGAATATGGCAACACAACCAGCAACAGTCACCTGAGCCTGCTCCCCAGTCCCAGACCCCTGCAGCCCAGCAGGATGATGCACTGACAGAAGAAGCAAACCTGCTCTTAACATACCCAAACCCCAGTATTCACCCTTGCCAAAGATGTGTCCTGGCGCAGTCATTTCAGGGAGGAAAGCCTGTGCACCTGGAGAAGCAGAGCTTTCCCCAGCCCTCCACTTCCATGTGCCCCCAAGGGAAGCCGGACACACGTGGTGGCTTGCACAGCAAACTCTCTGCTGCTCAACCATCTCCAGACCTTCTTGGGGACCAAGCATGACCAAACACTGCTTCCCAAAGAAAATGGTACCATGTGCCTTCAGACACAGCAGTCTGGCACCTCTTCCCACCAGAGCTCTCTATTCACATTACTCCTCTCTACCCTTTCCTTTAGGTTTTCATACTCCAGCTTCTCTGGAGCAGGGCCTGTGACTGTCTCCTTTGCCTGTGCAACACCCAACACATCAGAAAACACATCAGAAACACAGCAGACAACTGCTGAACAGATTAAAGAGGCCAAAGTGGGGATGAAACATTGACCCACAATCCAAGAAAGTCATCTTATAGCCAGAGAGGAGCAGAACTGATTGGGGATAAGCCTTTCCTTGCAGGGATGTCCTGCTCGCAACCGAGCTCTCAGTGAACTGAGCAGGAGGCAGGTCTTACCCAGAGCACCAAATAAGCCTTGCTGCCAGAGACCTATTACTTTCTATTAGCAATAGATCAAGGAGATGATATAGGTGTTTAAAGGGCAGCTGAGAGAACAGACCAAAGCCCTGTCCTTAAACAGACATCTTCCAGCTGAAACAAGGGCCTGCAAGTGGATGAGAAGAGCTGCGTATAAAACACCATCCTACAGCTGCAGACCAGCTTATTTTGGTTTAGTTTAATCAAAGGATTAAGTCCTTAATCTGAAATAACTGTCTAAGCTCAGATTTTTTTTAAAATATCATTGGCATAGATCTAACCATGCAATTAATTAACAAAGTTGTACTCTGTGTGATGCAAAGCTTTGGGTACTTTTAGAACACCCTTCCCAGCAATAGACTCATGCTGGAAGAGCATGAGCACGTCGCGGCTGTGGCTTCACTGCCCAGCATTAGCTGCATATGCCTCTCCCCCTCCCCAAGGCCCCTGCAGGGCTCTCCTCTTCTCTCCCACAACCAGACTGCACAGGCTGCCCTGGCTTGGGCACTGACAGTGTGGCCATAGTGCCACATGCCATGGTCCAGCCAGGGATCTCCACGTTCAAAGTGTCATGTTCCTACAACAGGCTTGCTAAATTCTGTTAGATATCACAGAGCCAAGAATTTCCCAGGCCACTTCTACACAAGTCCTGGGACATTACAGCAGACTCTCCTTATAGGGCTCTTGCAAATGCACTAAAACCCTTTCTCTCTGCTACTCAACAGAAGAAATTGCTTGAGCTTGTTCACCTTATTAGTTACAGTATTTACTCCACTTTCAACAGCAGGCATTGGCATCCATCTGACAAGCTGACCCGAGCAGTAGCACCTTGTACCCCTTACCATTTGTGCCTAATATCTAACAAATAACAGGGCACTCCAGGCAAATGAAAGATTTGTTTATACCAGCCAGCTATAAAATACCCTGGGTAAGGTCTTAGCCAAACAGGTCAGCTCATTTTAACACCTTTTAGTCAGAGGCATTAGGCCATAGCCAACACCTCGTGTTCAGACACCCATCTGGGGGCATCTTACAACAGATGGGCAGCCTCCTGTGCTCGAAGAGAAAATGATAATCCTTCAGCAGAACAGCTGACAAGTGCCAGAAATGATTGTCACAGGGTCAGCATTTAGATTATTACTTATGTGCCAGCGTTACACACGTCTGAGCTCGCATTTAGATCTCACCCCTTTCTGTGCAAGGTGCATTAGCTGCTGGACAGGCTCCTGTGGGGAATGCTGGATTCTCCATTTCTTGCAACCTCCATAACTGAGGGTGGATGCCACCAAGAAAAGATCATATTTTAGTTAAAGAGCTCCCAGTCTCAATGTGGGAGCTAGGTAACACACTATGGTCCCAGTATTCCATAACAGATGAGCCATAGTTCCTTTTGGCCTTAAACACACTGTATTACCACATATTCATGAAATACAAAGTCCTGCTATGCCAACAGGGAACAGAAACCACTGTGAAGCCACCCTGCAATTCCAGGAGGGGCTGGCTGATTGCATGAGAAAACAGTAAGTGTGCAGGGACCTTCCTTGAAGGAGCACATCCCCATGCACCTCTGATATGAGAAAGGAGCTGGCAGCAGCGATCAGGTACCACCTCTGAGGAAGAGGCTGTGAGGAAGGATCAGCCAGAAGGACAGAGCAGGCAGCCCAGAGGTGGCAATGGCTATGCCAGCTCAGCCCTGGGTTGCCACAAGAAGCATCAGTCTGTGCCCCGCAGGGAGAAGTGCTCCTGGTCAGAGGGCCCCAGATTTGCTCCAAGACTCTCCAAGCTCGCTGGGGAACAGACACACGTATGCTCAAGCTCTCCTGCCCCTGAGCAGCCAAGCCTGAGACTTCAGAGTCGAATGAAAATATTTCCCCTATATTCAGATACAGCGCTAAATGTATGCCTCCCGGAAAGCTAAGCAAATCAGTCATAAATTCAATGCATTGCTTTTACTAAACTCCTGAGTTAGAAAGGAGTAAATACAGGCTTTTAAAGCTACTCCCTTTATAGGTTGGGGTTTTTTTTCCAAACAGAAAACAGTCTCACGTGTCCCATTATTTCCATACATATCAAAGGAGGGTGGAGATTTAACTAGTGATTTCTAAAAGACATCTTTGTGCACAGAAGGGATGTATGCCAAAACGTGGGTGGTTGTAAGCCCAAACACAAAGGAGAATACATCCACAGGCATTTTTCCCCTTGATCCATTAACGGGTCTGCATACCAGCCTCCTGAGCATATGAGAAGGACCTTGTTCAAAAGGTAAATGTATTCAGAAAGATGACAACAGACAGCAAATAATCCACATCCCTTAACCATGTTGGAGGCTCAGCAGCACTAGGCTTTTGTCAGGAGCCACTGAGATTTGACAGGCAGCCTCAGGGAAGGTATCCTCCTGAAGGAACCTGCTCAGGAAGCCTCACAACTCCGTCTCCTGCAAACACTGACACACCTAACGCAGGCTGCAAAGCTCAAGGTGGACACCTAGCTCAGATCACCAGAATTCCTGCAGCTTTTCTTCTCCGCACCACGCAAACCACCATCCAGCCACAGCATCGCAACCCATCGGGGGTGACCACAAGGCCCCATCGAGGCTCCCCTCTACCTCACCCATCAGCATCCAGGAGGAGCAGATGCAAGCCTTTACCTGGTCCCTGCTTCTCTTCAGCGGAGCCATTTGATTCCATTCAAATCAATGGCTGGCTGCACCAGTTGGAGCAAGGGTTCATCCTGGGCATCCCAGCCTGATGGCAGGATGGTAAATTTGAGCAGACAGAAAGCCTTCCAGATTCATTCTGTGCTGCTTTGATCTTGGAAGTTTCAGCTTGGTGTCCAGTGATGCAAAAAATGGGATACGTACGAAACCAGCCAGGAGCACTTACCACAAGAAAGGCCTCATTTTTTTTGTTAATTTTTTAATGAAAGACTAGGCCAGCCAACAGAGATGAGGCCCTCTGTGCGGCAGAGAGGTATTAGCATGGTCAAAACTTCAGAGTCAGCAAGGGCACATCCATTCACTTCTCTGAGCTGCAACCCGGGCATCATGAGTTGTGTAGAAAGCACAGAGCATCCCACCACCAGGAGCGGGCAGCTTACCCTAGCAGGCTGCCCTTGCTTTTTATTGCTCTTCAGTCAGCAGCACGTCCAGCCCTGGTGCTACTGCTTGCTTTTTCAGACCTTGGCTACATTGAGCTCTGCAGGACAGGAACAGGGGGTTCCCTCATGAGTAGGCAGCCAGCAATAGGAACAAAAGGTGCTCTGATATTGAGTGCCCACAGGTGAGTTGAGTTTATAGCTTCTGCAGAAGACACCTTCACAATTTTAACAGAGATTTTCAGCACTTTGGCACTAAAGGGACCTGTAGCCCCTGTGACTGTGACTTCCCCCCACACTCAGCATGGATGCTCAGGTTTAGGCTGTGCTCACAGCCTGTGGAATGGTTCAGATTGGTTGCAGACGAGGTTATGTTCAAGGTGAAGCTAGAAAATGGGGCTCCGGGAGCTGAACGGCTGTGACTGTACTCTAATATTTAGAAGCAGACATGCTGACTGGCTATCTTTACTGAAGTGACCAGCAGTGAGATGCTTACAAGGCTATCACGTTATTATCTCTTCTGCTAGCAAGATATACCCTCAGGGCTGACTGCGCACGCGGTAGATGGTCAGCCGCATGGCCAGAGGTGGTTATGCTACAGGCTACTGATTTTCAGAAAATAAGCCCTGACATTCAGTGTACAGTCCTCCTTGGACACCTGTGGCATCTCACCATAAGCACTTGCTGTCTTGCACTCCCACCTGGTACCAGAACATATTTGGTGATTGCTGGGCAGAGATACATGGACGCAGCTGGCCTGTCACCTGCATTTAGCCATTATTTTTATTGCTACAATGAACAGCATGTTCACCTGCCCAGCATTTTTGGAAAGAAGCTAGGCAAAATGCACAAGTTGTCATCCTTGTTACCCCAGAGAAGATGCTTTCAAACCACTTCCATGTGCTCAGGATTATGTCTCTGGGCTTTGTCTGTGTTCCAACATCTTGCTCATGGCTTTGGCACAGAAATAAAGAAAGAAGATCCCCAATGCTTAAAGCTTTTTGTGATTCCCAGACTCATTTCCTTTCCACCCCAGGAGAAGACATAACCGGAGGATAAAAGAAAGACTGTATTTTCTGCTGGAACCTATCCCCTCTCCTGCCAGCATAGAGGTGCCACCTGAATGTCTCTGCAGGAAGACACCAGCATTTGCACACCTTGTGATACACACAGGCTCTGCTCTACATGTCTGCATGATGACTGGACACTTGGAGCATGCCACCATGTGAGAGGAGCAGCCCAGGCAAGTCCAAGGTGCACAGCTGCGGGACACTCACTGAATTCACACACTGGGTCCACAGTGCCCCAGCTGCCATTGAAAAGCAGCAGCAATCACCCTAGCAAGGGTGGAAAAGCAGCCTTGGGCTCCCTGGCCAGCCGCTGCAGCTTGAGTGACTTCCCGGAGAGGAAGCTGTCCTTCACAGCCTGGGGACAGAGGCTAGGAACCAGACCCCTGCACCGTGCCATGAAGGAGCAGGGCTATTGCTTGCTTTGCCTCCAGCCAACCCCCCCCAAGAGCACAGGGGCTTGCATCTGCTTGGGTGGATGCACCTCAGGTGGGGCACACTGTGTTCTGGCCATATGCCCTGACCATCTCCTGTGCCCCAGCCAGCAGCAGGCACCAGGAAAGGTGAAGTTCACTCCACCTCCCATGGGGAAGAAAGCCCTCCATGGAGGGAATGAGGGCAGATCCCCAGCCACCAAAGCCATGATGGGATGACCAGGGTAGGCAGAGCCCAGCCAGGCTCCTGCCTTGCTTGCACCATGGGGTTTTCACAGCTGCAAAAATCAGTTCTAGTGGAACTGAGTTACTCTGGCCTAGGGTATCTTACACGTTTGGTGCTTTAGGCATCCTCCAGCTGCAACAACCCTCAGCATCCATACACACACCATATCATCCCTAACACTGCAACATGGCAGACACTCTGTGAAGAGGAATCACCTGCCTCACACAGAACAGGGTAGCCAGCAGTTGCGCAGTGACAGACAACCATCAGAAGCCAAGCCTCTGAGAGTCCTGCAGACTGCCAGGGGCCATGGGGAAGTGTCATGCAGGCCAACAGTGACCCACATTCACTTAGATGCAAATCTTCTGCTTTCAGGGTTTGATTGATTTACCAGGACACCACAAAACTCAAGTGAGACAAAACAGGTTGGAGCTACAGTCACAACTCAGCTGCTCACAGAAATGCACCTCCCAAAATGCAGATTGGTCTAGCACAGCATTGAGAACAGACACCTGCCATGGAGTGCAGGTGTCCACGGTGTGGCTAATGCCCATTGCTGAGTCTGTGGCAGCCTGGCCTCTGGTTCCTGCTCTTTGCAGCTGCCAAGCCTAAACTCAGCACTTGAGAAGCACATATCCTTCCTTAGCAGCAATGCATGGTCCCTGCATGCCCACAACCCACCACGGCACCTGGAATGGCCATGCCACTGCTCCACACAGCTTTTGCATCACACATTAGAACTAGGTGAAGGAGGACCTGAACTGGGGATGAAGCACTTGGGAATCAGAAAGTCACTTCCAGCTTGCAGGAGCAGAGTAGCAGCAGCCAGTCTCTGCCTCAGGCCTCCTGGAGCAGAGCTTTGCAATTGCTGGTCCAGCCCCTACAGCAAAATGCAGCCCATGGGACTGCAAGGGATGGCATCCACCCTGCAGTGCCCCAAACAGTGCTCTCCTTTGATTTCAACGTTCTACAATAATCAGCACAGACCAAAAATTGCCAGGAACATACTAGGCATGGAGTAAGGGAAAGAGGTCTCCTGGCTGAGGTGGAGAAGTGGAAGAAGCAAGATGCCCGCAGGCTTCCATAGCAGGATGAGAGAAGGGAGTACACCACAGCTCTGACATGGGCACATGAGGAGACAGAGAGCCACAGGGTCCTCCACAGAGGAGCTGGAGGGTGGCAAAGGGGAAGAGACATGGGTCTATAAGCTTAGCTCAGGTTGCAGAAGCCAGAAGTTGAGCTACTCATCCTTCAATGAAAGCCAAGCTTCTCCAGGCTCAAAAGGTGAACTTCAAAGAAAGAGCAAGTCACTGCCAGGCACAGCAGCAAGGCAAGCTGCTTGTCCCCCTCATGGACTTTGTTCCCTCTGCTGTGGAGAAGCAGCCCATGACACAGTGTGACACATCCAGGAGACTTAGGGCTGCTGGGCACAGGGATCCCAGCCTGAGCCCAGGAGCAAACCATCAGAAGCCAGCCTAGTTCTCAGTAGGATCTCGCCACAGGACTAGCAATCTCTCCAGCCTCTGCCACCCCAGGGCTAGGCACCTCTGTTTGCAGGGCAGCACCAGGGCAGCTGGGCAGGGACTGCCCCGCAGCCACTCCCAGGGAGTCAGGGTGCTCTGCTGCCCGGCTGGGCTTGCCAGTCTCTCCCCTCCCCAAACAAGAATCCCCACGTGCAGAACTTGAACTGAAAGGGAAGGATCCCTGCCTGGCTCCAGGGTTTCAGCAAAAGCCCTGGATGCCCACCCTGGGTGGGAGACAAGAAGCCAATGCTCTCCCCTTCCCCAGGCTCTGCAAGGGGGCAGCGCCCACAGCCCCAGAGCAGGGCTGGCAAAGAGCGAGGGCAGGAGGAGAGCCCAGCATCCAGGCAGCCGAAAGACAGGGCCCTGCCCGACCTGCCCCATCCCAGCTCCTCACTCCAGGACTATACCCCAATAGGCACCCTGGAGGGGGTCTGTGCCAACAAAAGCCCAGTGTCCCTGCAGCCACCATCCGGGACTGGTGCCCAAGGGTACAGAGTGCCATCCGAGTAACGGGAAGTGCCAGAAAAGCTGTTTCCCAGTCCCGGCATGAGCACTGTGTGCTGGCTCCAGGCAGGCTGCCCTGATAGCAGCTCCATCCCGCACAGCCCTGCTCGTGTCCAGGGTGAGAGCCCTTTGCAGAGATTTCCTTACCATGTTCCCGGCCTCCTTTATTCCCCCTCACTTCCAAAGGCAGCGTTTTTTCTCTTTTTCCTCCATGTGTGCGACGGGGCGTCTCCTCTCCCCTCCGACGTGAACCACTGAAGCACTTTGAGTTCTGGACTGTAATCCAAGCCCTCACCGCCCCCAGCACAGCTCCAACTAATCTAACTCATGACACTACCGGGGCTGAGCAGGGGACCTCGAAGGTTTCTCTGACAGCCAACTCAAGCGCTAGACGGCAGAGGGGCATAGCGAGTGCAGGGTGCTGCGTTCCCCAGCCCTGCGGGGACCTTACGGACACAGGCAGAGCCAGCAACGATCACAGGCTGCTTGTTACAGCATCGCAGCTATCTGCGTCCCTCAGAGTGCGCCTGGCCCTCTGCACAGACCTGCTTAATGCAGATGCTTCGTGGCAGGGAGCTGCCTTTGCCCGGGAAGATCTGAAGAGCTGCTAGAGGAGAACAAGCCCACAGCAGGCATCCCGAGAAGGTCTCCAGCTTCCCAAAGAGGTTTCCAGCAAAATCCTCTGCCTGCCTCCTCTTGGCTTGCTTTTCTCTAAGTCCAGAGAAGTTTCTCCACTCCGCAAGATCCTGAGGCAGCGCTGCAGGTTAAGCAAAACGCTGAGAAATACAAAAAAAGAGTACTCTGAAATATTGTTTTTCTAACTTATGGAAGGAAAACAGAGAGGCAGTGACCGCTTCAGGCAACAGCAACAAACTGCATTGGTATCAGGCGAGAGATGTGGAGACCTCAACCCCTCCCAAAGGAGGAAGTAATTTAACATGGCAAATTTCTCCACCCCTCCATTAATTGTTTGAGATGGCCAGGGGCCAAAATACTGCCCAAGCAGTGGGAGTAGTGGGGAAGGTCACCAAACAGGCAGGCAGTAGCCTACAGAAGTGACAACGGGAAAGGGCAGAGCCACAGAAGCGGAGAGGGAGGGGAGAGGCAGGTGGCGCAGGGCATCCCAGGATCTACTGACACACAAAGGCTTTGTGTAACGGGAAGCGGGGCGGGAAGTGACACACAGGCGAAGCCTCGGAGCCCTGGGTATGAGGTGCAGGGCCTGGCAGTAAGGTCTGGGACCACAGGCTGCCTCCCCAGCCTTGGCCAAGCCCATGTGGTCTTGGCAGCCTTGGTGGGGTTTCACCCTCCATCAAAGAGGACACGGTGCTGGCACTTGGCTGTCCTCACTTTTGGGAGAGGCCACACAAACCAGTCCATCCCAAGAGGAAAGGTGACTCAGGCAGGACATGAGGACCTAGAACAGGAGGAAGACATCCCCCGCATGCACAAGGCCAACAGAGGAGTACAAGGTACTTGCCTGCTGAAGCTGGAGCGACTACTACCAAACACCTCTGCTCCCTTGGCTCAAGGGGCAGGCCCCTGCAACCTACCCAAGCCCTGCTCCACAGGGCCAGCAGCAGGGCCCACACGGGCTGGTCCAGCTCAAGAACACCTTCAGATAAGCTTCTCCCAAGGAGTACTGCCAACAGTTGGCCCTAAAACCCAGTGCACACGATGGCCTCATGGCATGTGTTCAGACATAACCAGCAAACAAGGGTTTGAGCAGTTCCAAAGCCAACCATTCAATACACCAGCTGCTTGACGTGCTGTTGCGTTTCCTATGGGTAGCAGGACGGATGGCAGTTCCTGCAAGGCTGCAGTTTGCTTCCCTTAAGCAGAAAGAGATGTCCCTCCTAAAAGGGATGAGACATTGACAGCGGGCCAGGGCTGAGCTGCTGCCTCACTGTTCCGTGCTTGTCTTTCAAAGAGCCCTTCCTTGCTGAGGCTCCCCCACAGCCTCTAACAGCTAGTCACCTTATCCATGCAGCAGCAGGGCACTGCCTGCAGTGCACCATAGCAGTGAGGACCTCCAACCCATGTCAGGTGAGATCACCCAATAATCCCAAGCTGGGAAGGAGAGCATCCCTGCCAATGCAAAGGGTATGCAGCACAGACTCTACCTAGTTGCTGTCATCTGCAACAACTAAAATAATATGTGATCTTGTCTGTGGATGCAGGACAGCCTTTCTTTCCCCCTCATACTCAGAGCAGGAGGATGAAGAACCTGGCATACCTCCCCAGCAGAGTCTCAGACCACAGATTTCACCATCTGCACAAGGCTACGCTTGCAAAGTAGCTTTGCCCTTCATCTGTTTCCTAAACATATCTCCCAGCCCAGACACATGGCTACACCTTTACAACATCCTCCTGCAGGTGCTGGGAGTCTCCCTATGGACTGCCACCCTTCAAGAAAGGGAGCACGAAGAGCAACGTCCCACCAGCAGGCACACAGCACAAGGCTTGTCGTGGCCAGCTGTGCACTACCAGAGGTGCTGAGCTATTTCTGTTAGAGACGTGGCCCCCCACCACAGGGTAAAAGGAGGTAGAAGGGATCCACCGCACCTCTCATGCCCAGATGTTTACGGAAATCTGCCTGCTGTTTCTTCAACTGCAACAGGTTTCCCTTCAGGAGGCCACAGCTGCCTAGGGCTAACCCAAATCCTTGCACGTGACTATTTTTATTCAGCAAACAAGTCTCTGCACTTACCCTGAGGTCTGAAGGGGGTCCAGCCTCTGAGTAGAGATCTGAAGCCTTCCAAGCAGGCTGGCTGCCAGCAGCCTGTGTACTGAGACCAGGCTCTTCAGGGCTGCTCCAGCAGCGGGCCAAAGCCCCAAACAGTTGTGTACAGCCTGCTCGAAAGCCTGCTGTGGGGCTGCAGGGGTCCTACAGGCTGCTGCAGTAGGGCTACTGCACAAGCCAGGAGCTACCACACCTTTTGGAACAAGGACGCGTACTCCCCAGGCAGCACAAAGGGCAATGCAGACCCAGGTAGGGTTGGGGCAACCTGAGAGCCCATGGGGATGAAGGGAACGGAGCAGAGAACTTGCTCCCATGCTGTTACTGAACCAGTCAGGTCTCCTGCACCCAGACCTCTGGCAGCAGCTCCAGGGCGAGAGCAGCGCTTGGCTTTCCTCACCCCTTCAGGTGGCTTGCACAGGCCTGGGAGCACAAGGTTGCCATCTCCTTTAGTTCCGAGTCAGCAGGTAAGACACTGCCAAGCCACCTAATTCCAGCTCTTTGAGGGCAGAAAGAGAAAAGCAGCACTTTCAGGAGCTGGTGTAGGAATTTGCAGCATTCTCATGAACAGACGATGAGGTCACTGTATAAATACATTTTCCAGCTCTGTGACCAGGGACAGAGCCAGGTGCTCCCCAGACCTTAGAGCCAACACTCGCTATCCAGGTCCTACCCAAACTACGTAACACAGGCTTTTTTCAGTGCAGCAGCCAGCTCAGTTGTGCAGTTGACAACTGAAAGCTCTCTGCAAGTTCCCAAGCCAACATCACACAAGATGACGCAGACAAGTCAGCGGCTGTAGGTATACATTTATAGAAGCAGAGGGGGAATGGGTTGTCTAACACAAGAGCATCTTAGAGCCCAACCTCACGCCTCCCCCCTTTTCTATACTGTGCTCAAAGCTCAGGAGCGCCTTCCCCCATCAAGGATTTCCAGGCTGAAGAGGCTGAGTTCAGCTCACCCCCATCCCAGCCAGAGGCAGTGACATGATTTCCTGTGCCACAGCACTGCACTGAGGGGAACATCGCACTGCTGTTTACTCATGGCTGGATCTTAACACAGCTTTCCAAAAAAAAAAAAAAAATTTTTTAAAGTGGCCTTTTCCTTCTCTCCTGCATTGTAGATCCATTTCCCACACAAGCACATGGAAGACAGCTGTAGCCAGCACTTCAGTGGGTGTTAAAAAGCCCCTCTTGACTGAGGCTGACAACAATGCCGTGCTTGTTCCCCAGCACAGTCTCACACTGTCTCCTTGCAGGAGCAGCTCCTCATTCTTGTATGAGGCCTGTGCTTTCCTCAGGGTTGGTTTAATTGCTGAAGCCACTGCAAAAGGCTGCCATCATCCAGCTCTGCTGGCAGAGATCTGGGTGCTCCAGCTTCCCATCCAGCAGTCCTTTGCATGGACTGACAGGCAGTTTTACACCGAGGGAACCGCTTTGGTACCTGCCTGTGGTGGCAGCTGAGAACTGCTAAGCACAACCCGTCCCAGAGGTGAAATATGGCAAAAGGCAACAAACGTTGACATCAGGAAGGATGGGGAGCCAAACTCTGAAGGCTGTGAAGCCTCCCCAGAGTTGAAAGAGGAGGAGGTGGGAGAGGGGTCAGTACACAAACTGTTCTGAAAACTTCAGGGGTTGTAACTTCAGGCCCTCAGCTCTTTGCCCCCTGCCCCTGTCCCCTTCCCCTTTGTTGAATCTGGTTTCTGGAGCTGCAGTATTTCTCAAGTGGCTGCTGAAGCAGTACGATAACCTAGAGCCCCGCAAGAGCTGGGAGAGAGTGCGGGCAGAGAGAGGTAGGAGCCAGGCAAAGGACCTCTGCCTTTGAGTCAAGGCTAGCAAAGTTCTGCTTATTTTCAGTTGTGCAAATCAGAGAAAGCTCAATACTTTCACAAATAGGACTCAGCTGTGCTGGAAGAAACACAAGACAGATGTTTTAGATGCCAGATAAGGACATCTTCTGACCTGGGGGAAGTTGTGCAATATGCATGCTAGCTAGACGATTGCACTACAGTGGCCAACAGCTCTTAGGAAAACACCCTTATGCACTCCATGTTAGCTTAGCACGATCACTGGTGTAGTCCTCAGCACAGCACAGGGAACCTTCTGTGGCCATAGGGACTTTGGAGGGAAGGGAGAGCCCGGGTGTGGCAGAGCAGTACTCCAGAATACACAGCCCCTGCTAACCCACTGATAGATGGATGCCTCTGAATTCAATTCCAGGCATCTTCTCATCACCGGACTGGGGCTCTCCACCAGCTCCCACATCCACACACATGGCTATGCAGATGTCCCATGGATTAAGCTGTGCCCTGGAAGTACAGGTTCAGGAAAGATACATTACCATCCCACCAAGCTAGCCACCATGAACCCCATTCCCCTTCCACTTGGCAGCCTATGAAAACATGGGAAGCCACCAAGAAGCAGCGTTAGACCCCACTCAGCACAAGCAGGTGCCTTAAGACCAGTGATAGGTGTTTGCTTGAAACAGATTTTGTCAAAGAAAAGCAACAAGTGCTGCAGCAAGTGGAGCTGCAAGCAGCCCTTTGCACCAACAATGTTTTGGGAAAGAACTAGTTCTCTCCCCATTAGGGAGGCAAGAACAGGTTGTATGCGGTTTAATAATATTTAAACCTTTACTTCAGATCACAAGGAAAGCAGGCCGTGGCTTCACAAAAGCACATCTTGGTTTAACTAATTAATTTGATAATCCCCTATTTGCAACCCTCAGGAGACATTCAGCTTCTAAAGCAAGTAATTACCACTAAGTGGCAACCTCTTTGTGAGGCCCAGTCTGATTAGGGAAAAAATTTCTTAAGCCAGAAATATAATCGTGGTGTGATTTCCCAGAAGGACTGGAAGAGAGACTACATAACAACAGCTGGTCACGCTCACCATTTGAAGGAACAGAAGCAACTCAATTACTAGGTCTCCAGCTACACTTCAAGATGTTGTTCAGTGCCACGTGCAAACCTGGTGTGCAGTTAACCATCAGGAGGCTTTGCAGGAGATGTTTTATACGTACAGAAATTAGGAAGGTCCCACTTAGGGCTCTCAGATACCCATGTGTGCCACGGGCTGGGGAGGCAATCACACATCAGGCCTGCTGCAGCACACATGAAGCTCATAGTGTGCAGTCCCACAGGGAAACAGTCCACTCGGAGGAATGCCAGCCTTACAGCCTCTCTGCACAGATGTGAAGGCACACCTTGATGACACAGTGTCTTTGAAGGTGTGCTACACAGTGTCTTTCCAGACAAGCCAGCTAGACTCAATACATGCAGAGCACTTGCTAGTCTAATGCCTGCTCCAGGCATCTCCAAGTGGCCAGGGTCTTGGCTCAACAACAGCCCAGCACTAGCATCGATCACTGCCAGAGCCCACAGGACACAGACCTGCTTCTGCATACACCCAAGACACTTGCCTCAGGCTGAGCAGCTTTGGGCTTCTTTAACTTTGGGCTGTTCTGGGGGGCACCTGCGTGCCTTGTGAAGCAGCCATGCTGCACACCACTCCTGGGTTAACACCTCTACAACAGCGTCCTCCAGAGACTTCTCTTTATGTGAAAGTTATGAATGCAGCCAGTGCAGGCAGGAGCAGGGCTTGGATGGATACCAGGTCTCCTGCCCCCATCAGGCACCCTCCCAATAGGCACATTTTCTCTACAGCACACACACCCACCCCGAGATGTTTCCCCACTGCAGTGGACTCCCCTGCTTGGGTGCTGGGTCTCAGCATTCCAGTGCTCCAAGCACTAGGCAGGTGCACTGGTTGGCAGGACACAACCACTCTGGAGAGAAGACACCGAACCCGCTGAGAGCCTGGAACAGAGACCTGTAGGACGCAGAGCTAGGCAGGGGCATGCCTCTGTGGATGCAGACCCAATTAAGAGAGCTTAAATCCTTTAAGAGGAGCTGCTTGTTTGTCTCCCTGGAGTTTAGGCACTGCCTGCCTTTCCTGAGGACAAAATGCTCTTGCCTTAGAAATCCAGCTGTGGTTTCAGGACTGCTGCTTCAAAACTCACCACTGTCTCTGAACAGAAGACCAGATTGTCTTTCTCTGAAGAGAGCCTAAAACTGACCTGTCTCTTTCCAGTTCCCACATACTTAATGGCATAAGACAGTCATCTGTTTACCTTCCCTGCTGGCAGTGATGCTGCATGCTATTTAGTCCCTGCAGCACGTTTACCATGCTCTCCGAGACAGCATGCTCACCTCTGAGCTAGACGTGCCAGCGGGCACCTACACCCTTCCTGCCCCAGCCTGGCAGCCACCTTCCCAGCCCCTCTCCCACAGACACAGGAGACAAGGAGGACAGGGTCTCACAGCTGCTGCAAATGCCATCCTCAGTTGCAGCTGCCAGGGCCCTCTCCTCTCTCCAGGTCTGCTTGACAGAGCAGGGTTGTGATGACAGACAGACACCCCCCCTCCATGCCTCTGCAGGAGCCCCCCACTTGTGTCACCGCTCTGTGCCCAGCTCACACTTGAGCAGCCAGCACCCACAAGACACTTGCCTAGCCCACACCAAGAGAAGCAGATACAGCCCTCAGTGGACACCTCGAGTAGCTATTAAGCACCAGCCATTACCAGACAAGGGCTGGGACACACTTCTGAGCTGGAGACCCACCCCTTCTCTTCCCAAAAGCAACTTAAATCCAACTATGCCCTGCTAGGAGGGAGGGCTAAGAGCTCTTACCGCCCTGCTCCAGGGGAGTGGAGACCCCTCCTTCTGACCGCTGGCTGCAGTTTCTGCCCCACAGCCTGCAGAGCCAGGGCCAGCACCCAGGGGCAGGAGCCAGGGGCTGCAGCACCTCCTTCACTCTGCTCCAGGAGCTCCAACCCTCAGGACTGCTATTGCGCCTGGTTGCATGTTTGCCAAGCCCCCATCCAGCCCCTCTCAAACCCCACACTTACAGCCAGCACTTGCAGAGCCTGTGCCCAGCAGATTCCAGCAGATCCTGCAAACCATTCTCCCATGGCAGAGTCTCTCCAGAGAGAAGGAAAGCTCTCACCTGCCTGCAGTTTACTCCTCCAGATCAGGCAGACAGAGAAGCAGCTGGGTTAACTCAGCACTCACTGGGGCAGAGCAATAGCCCCAAGGTGCAGCTCCAGCTGCAAGCATGCAATCAGTGCTTTTTACAGCTGTGTGGGTGTTCCCTGGGACCAGATCTCACATTGCATGTAACAGCTGGGCTGTGTTTCCCACTGAACTTGGGCAGTCCCACTGTGAATCCTCCAGGTGCTTCTCAAAGTACTCTTAATCCTGCTGGTATTTCTAGCAGAGGAATAGCAACCTGCTCAGAGCTGAGCGATGGTCTCCCCTGGTACAGGAAAGACTTGCTTTGCCCCCCTCTAGCCTTGCCCTGCTGGTAGCAATGGGGAAAGGTCTGGTTCCTCCATCTCAGTCTCAACAAAGCAGCTCTGTGAGGCTCCAGGCTGAGGTTCGAGTCACTCTGCTGCAGACGAGCAGCAGTTTGGGGTCAGGGTCTTCTCCCCAGGGGCATCTGAAGCCAAGTCTGCTGACTGCAGATCCAGAGCACAGGAGGTGATGGGAAGCATTCCCAGATGCTGCTGGGAAGGGCTGGTTTGATGAGGATGGGAGCAGTCTGCCACAGAACATCCGTAGCTGGTAATTAAAGGAGTGAACCTCAGGGAACGTCTACAGCAAGGGTGCCAGGCAGGAACACAGAGAGGGTGCGACACAGCACATCGGGTTCCTGGAGGAGGTAGTGTGATGTGGATCATGGGTCCTATACCAGGGACCCTTTGTTCCCAGTGCAAGTTGGAGGGAGAGGACCCTGCACCAAGCAGGAGTACCCAACAGGCATGCTGTGAGCGTGGTGCCAGCTGGGATGGGCACCTCCTCTCCACAGCACCAGGGTGGGAGAGCACCAGCAGGAAAAAGCTTGATTTAATCCCACCAGCAAAAATAACAATGTGTCCCCTGAAGGAGGTGAGCAGTTTCTTCTTCAGGCAGGTGAGGGCAGAGGGCTCATGCCTCCTGTCGTCGGCGTCTCCTGCCTTCCTCTCGCTTGCCCTTCTTCCATCACTGCTGTGTTCTCTTCCTCCTTGCAGGGGGATCTTGCTCCCAGATCAAGGAGCAGCAGGGTAAGGCCAGCCACGGGGCAGCCATGAGAAAGGACCGGGAGGCTTAGACCTCTCTAGCATCCATATAGGACCCGTACTGTCCCTGTGGTTAGACTGGGGCCACGTGCCTCTGAAGGAGCTCGGCAGTAAGTGGGATGAGCAGGTCAAGAGTTGTAGAATTGATATTCCAGCTATCCCTGGAATATCCTCGCCGGGTAGCCTGCTCCAGGTATTCCTGGAGGCACGGGGCGTCCAGCAGCCCAGGCAGAGCCAGCGCTCCGAGCCCCGGCAGCAGCCCCCTCACCACCCCCGCGCCCACGCAGGGCCAGCTGCATGGGGTTTGCTGCCGGGTTCCTTTTTTTTCTTTACAAAAGGCCTTGGGCTTTGGGTCACTCTTCGCCCCGGCCAAGGCAGCCGCAGCGGCTGGCTGAGATGAAGGCGCCTGAGGCCGAGCTCGGCCCGGCGGCTCACCGAGGGCAGCGGCCCGCACAGCCCAGCCGCGCCGGG
>JAVJGI010000036.1:589538-607340 GCA_035590275.1 Ibycter americanus
GGCCGAGGGGGGCAGGGTCCCCCCAGTTCCTGAGGCAGCCGGCCCTGGGCTCCCCGGGGCCGAGGGGGGCAGGGTCCCCCCAGTTGGGGAGGCAGCACGCCCTGGGCTCCCCGGGGCTGAGGGGGGCACGGGTCCCCCGCCTGCTGGCCCTCCGGGGGAATTTGGTTGCCTGTGGTCAAGCGACACCTCACCTGGAGCTGGATTTATGGACACACCCCAGCACAGCGAGGCAGCCGCTAGAATTATCTCACTATTGCACTCTTTAGCCTGCCATTTCCTGTTTGCTTCAAAAGCTATTTTTGCTAAGGGGGGGGGGGGGGAACCAAACATTTATAACAATTCTGTCTGTTCCTCAGCAGGAGAACACAAAGGTCAGCGCGAGCCTGGCAGGGGGCACGGACTCGCCCTGTGGCATTAGCCCGGCCAGCCTGCTTGCCCAGCAAACACCAGGTGAAGGTGGCCGGCTCCGCCAGCCAGCCCCGCGCCGCGGCGTGTGAAAGCGTCATAGATCTTGGCCACAGTTGTTTTCCCTCCCCCCCGCCCCCCATCTTTCTGGAGTACCTTTCTGAGGCCTTTGCCAGCTTTCTGCGTAAACAGGAGAGGGCAGGGATGTCTGCTGAAAATATGTGTACCTACGTGCACGTATGTGGTAGACAAGAGAATATCCTGGCCCTGGAGATGGGGCTTTCTGAGAAAGCAGGCCAGACCCTAAGCGTCCAGGAGAAATCCTGAGGGGGTGATCCCTGGACGAGTGATGCTCGGGTGGTCCCTGTGCCAGCCATGCCTAGGGGAGGGCTCTCGCAGCAGCTTTCACCCCACGGTCCTGCTGCCTGTGAGAGCCTGAGAGCCCCAAAGCTGCCGGGCACCCACACACGGTGAGGTCCTGGCTGTGTGCACAGCCCAGAAAACAGCTTCCCCCCAGGCAGCCAAGGAGCCAAAGCAAAGCTTTAACTGGCTTTCCAACAGCACGGGTTTAGCTGGGCTCCGGGAGGCTAAGCTTGTGCACAGGCAGGGAATTGCCCTGCATCACTGCGGGAGAGGAAGGCACAAACACCTTCCACAGTCTGGTCTCTACCAGTACCCCATGGCCTTTCCAAGTCCTTCTTTTTGGGCTGCCCACAGGCTCAGAACAACCCGTGGTCTCATGTAGACCAGCCCAGCTGGGCTGGTGGCTACCTCCCCAGAGTGTCCTCAGCACCCTCCCTCTCCAACTAACCCGCCACAGCTTACATTTACCTTTAGGGCAGCCTGGCTGTGTGGCAGCAGATGCCAGGAGAAGGTGAGATGAGAGGAGCCCAGGAAGCTTCTTCAGGGATCTTTGCCTTCCCTGTGGCTGTGATGAGTCACTCTGTTCAGCTGCAGGGAAGATCACAACTCTAGGATCTGGGGTACTCGTAAAATCAAAGCCCCCACTGTGTTGACATCCATCCCCGGGAGCCGCAGTCTGGCCACACAGTCCTCCAGAGCATGGAGTCCCACAGCCACGTTTGCTCTTCCAGGCAAAAGCAGGAAAATCTGAACCACGAAGGGGGGGTGTGGATCACCCCACCCAGCTCCTGCTGACCTAAAGATCCCACTGATCTTGTCTGTCCTCAGCCAGTCCACGCTGCAGCTTGTTCCCCTGTGCAGCTGGGGTGTGTGGAAAGCCTCCTGGCCAGCCCTGCAGCCTGGCGGGTGGCACAGCCACTGGAGAGGGTCCCCGGCTCTGCGGGGAGCCCAGGGACGCTCACCACCAGCGAACAGCAAGGAGACACGGGTGAGCCGAGAGGCTGGCTCGACACGCGCCGGAGGGGTGCAGCGCAAAGCACAAAGGCTCTCCCATCCTGGCCGCTCTGCCCTGGAACGCAGCATGGGAACCACTGCCCAGCACAAATCTGTTCCTCATTATCCACCCCAGCTGCCGACTGATCCTGACTCCGTCACCAGCCACTCGCTGTATGGCCCCGGCCAGCTTGCATCCCGTCAGCTGAGCAACTTCTGTGCGACTTCATCAGCCAGCGCAGCGGGGCAGAGCTGGGCCAGGGCTGGCATCCACACCTTCGGAGGTAATGCCAGAGTGAAAATGAATCATTCACTTCACCAACAGGCAGAGGAGGCTTCCAGCGAAAGCAGTGATGGCTGCTTCACGTGCAAATGGCAGGAAGGCATTTGTATCCAAGTGAGATGGATACCTGGACAGATGGACAGGAGCAGGAAGGAGCAAAGAACAGACCATGTCTCCAAAACATGTGTACCAGATACAGAATGAACACCTCTCCTGAATTCTCCTGCATTTGCCTTCCCGCTTTCTGCATGCAAATGTGAGCATGGCCAAAGCCTCTGCCATGCTTTGCGCTTGCTGGGGCCAAGTGAGAGGTGAGAAGCAGAGCTCCCATTCACTAGCTTCCCACTGCTTGTGCCTGTATAGGCCATCATGAAAACATCACACGAGGGCATCAGAAATGCCCTAGAAATAGAGCAGAATGAAAAATCACACAAGGTTGCCTGCGAGTCAACAGCGCCTTTGCTGCAGTGGAGAACGTGAAGCTGACAGGTTCAAGGAAATGATTATTCCTCTTGACTTTGTGCCTGTGAGACACAACTGGGTACTGGCTCCAATCTGGGGCTCCCCAGAAATGTGTATATGTATATGTATATGTCAGAGAGAACCAGCTTTAGGAAGACAAGGCAAAGAAGGGGGCTACCTACGAAGGGTCACAGGAAAACCAGAGCCCAACTTTTCTCAGAGACACACTTGGAAGAAAAAGAGGCAACAGGGACAAACTGTACCAGGGGAAATGCTTGCTGGGCATAAGGAGAAAATCATTCTGTGCAAGACTGGTGCAGTTGTGGTGCAGCTCTGGGACAGGGAGGTGGTGACACATCCATCCTTGGGGACCCTCCATACCCAACAGGACAGGGCTCTGAGCTACCTTGCTCTAGCTTTGCCACCAGCCCCGCATGGAGCCAGGGTTGGACCGTAGACCTCCTGAGCCCCTTCCAGCCTAAAATTTACCTAATGCTCCAACATGCATTGTGCAATGGCAAGGTGGTCATTTTAAGATGACTGTGCAACGCTGCTGCTTAGCTGACTTTGGAGATGGCCGACACCAACTCATCGCCCACAGCTTGGCTCTTCCATCCAGCTGATGCCCTGTAACCAGAGCTGCCTTACATCCCTGCTGACTTCACAAGTTCTGGTACCATGGAGAGACTGGAGGAGCTGAGCACTGGAGAAAGTAAATCACTGTGGAAAAAATGTGCAGATCTAATGGCAGGCTCTTCTAAGGAGAAGTCTGCGTGCAAAATGACGGGTCTGTGCTAGTCAGGCAGCTCCTGGGATGGGGTTGCTTATAATAACAGTCAGAGGGTTGTACGTTCTGGGTTACAGCCTGACAAGCAGCTCCTTTGGTTGTGCCTTACTCTGCCCTGGAGAAGCAGAGGTTTGGGCACATGTGTTCATGGTTTGGCCCAGTTCTTGTGTTTTTCCACTGAAGCACTTTAGTATTTTTAGGCTGAAAAAGACAGCTCTGTGCTGTGCTGGAAGGATCAGAGCAGTCCTGTGCAGGCAGGAGGCTGCCTGCTATCTCTCCCTGTAAAGTGAAATACAAAGAGTATGAGAATAAATACTGATAAAGCTCTGTGGGGAAAGGTGTAGTAGGAGCCACCATCCCTGGTCACAACATGGCTGGGTCCAGGGTGCGAAGAGGAGGCTCCAAGCTGCTCGCTGGTGGCATGAAGAGCCTGCACACACATTAGCTGCTAAGCTCAGAGAGCCATGTGAGAGCAGCAACTAGCTCCAGCGCTTCCCAAAGCTGAGACATCTGCTTTTCCTCCTCTGAGGCTCTGAATGCCACAGATCCACCACTTCCAGGAAAACAACCTGGCCCACACGACCTGCTGCACCACCAAGGTGATTGTGTCTGCAGGAGATGCTGGCACTGAGGTCCGGCACGCAGAGCACGGCTTGGACAGCATTGCTTGCTGGTAGGATGTAGGGCAGATGGGGAGCGTCGGGAGGAGCAAGAGCTTCCACCAGGACCAGTGCAAAGCCCTCAGGGCTAGGAGCAGTATAGAGACCTGCCAAAAAGGACCTAGGATGGTAGATGCCAGGTTGAATACAAGCCAAACATCCATCTTGTGAATCAAGGGAACCACATTGACTCTTCTTTAGGAGTGGGGCCAGCAGATTGAAGGAAGAGCAAAGCCAGCACACACAGATGCAGGGAGGTTCCCATGATCCAGAAGACCCTGAAACAGACCCACCTGAACCGTATTTTTGGCAAAGAGAGAGGAAGCATGGACACAGGAAGATTTGGGCTCCCAGCACTCTGCTGCCTTGCAGGCAGCCACGACACCGGGCAGCCAGGGCTCAGATCCCTGCTGGCCTGTTGCTGGTTGCTCCCCGTGGCATGGCCTAATGATGGCTGCAGGCAAGCTTCTCTTTGGAAAGAATTTCATATTTTCCGCAAATATTATCGAAACTAGGAAATCCAGTTAGGCACATTGAGTCTGAGAGGGGGGCTGTGGCCTCCGGTGGAGAAGAACAGAGAGGCACAGGGACGTGGTGAGGGAGAACCAAACCAGAAGCTGCAAGAACCAGGATCTGCAGAGGTTCCCAGAAGCAGAGACCAGACCATGACATCTGCTCCAACTCCGATTTATTGAACATTACAAAATACTCTGCATATATTTTCACATTAAAACAATATTCTTGCAAATAAGATACTAAGTCTTGAGTCATTTGTGGTGCCCATGGCTATGGAAAACACTGACCCAGCTAGAGATTTAGTACGGCCCAATATCAGAAATCAAATCCAGAATAAGGCATACCAGAAATGCAAAACTATATAAAAACCTTTTAAAAATCTCATGCTCATCTGGTGAAACAGTTACAGAGCAGAACGGCCTTTGCAGAGCCTGGCTGACAGTACCAGGGGGTACCGCCAGCTCACTGGCCCCACATTGGGCTCACTCACCTGGTGCATGTAAGTGTCCCCTTGACACCTGCTGTCTCACCATGCCCACATAGCTGGAACAGTTATTTACCTGCTTTGGGGTATTAATACACCGAGCCCCCATTCTTCCCTAAGAGGAGCATCCCCAACCCTCCTGCACTGCCAGCGGCCAGCTGCCATGCTGAGCTTTTGTGTGCTGAGCTGTTCTGGGGAGCAATTCTTGCCCTTGGGGTCACACCAGGACAAATTCACTGTGTGGTCCATTGCCACCAGGTCCCACCACCCTCTCAGGAGGGACCAGGGGTGGCTGGGAGGCAGGTGATGGGGACAGACCTTTGAAGACGCACTCAGCTCTAACCCATCCCCTCTGCTCCTGATGTACATTCATACCTGCTGCTCACTCCACTCCTTGCACCGTGACCAGCCCTCCCAGCCGATGGGCCCCAGGCAACTGAAGGGACTAGGATGTGCGCAGGATGAATGCCAAGGGTGCTGTGCAGGGCAGCCACCTCCTAGAAAAGCCAGAAAGCTGAACACCACAGCTATCGGGAACACATCCAGACAACAGGCGTGAGGCTGGCACAGCAGGTTGGCTTCTAGAGCAGTCCCTGTGCGTACAGGTTCACCAGTCTGGCTCCTGGTGGAGCCAAACCCCAGGAGCGCTGCTCCCAGTCCTGAGAAGATCATGGCCTTGCCTCTGTGGTACCTCCATAACCTGGGGAACCCAGAGCTGCCATGGCAAGGAGCCTCCTGGCTGAGCTCCATGCACGCTGTGAGGAACCAGCACTGTAGCCACCTTGAAGTCAGCGGCTCGGTCGGTGGGTGTGGATGGGCTCTCATTCACCGGCTGCCACTCCCAGCCCTCTCTCTGGAGGTCTCCTACTCACAGCCAGGCTGGAGATCAGCTCATGCTCCTACACCCACGAGCCACAGCCCATTAGCCAGCACCCCTGCACCTCAGGGTAGCATAGCCATGATGGGATCAAGTCTGGTTGGGATCCCAGCCCTGGGAGGAACATCTCTGGCCTCCCAGCTGCAGAGATGTGTAGGGACCAGAGAGGAAGAACGAGGTCTGGGTCTGTGCTTCCCTGGATGGACGAGGCTGGTACCTGCTGTTGCAACACAAAGTCCAACTATCAACCAGTTTTGCATCAGTAGGTGCATAGCCAAAGCCCACCTTGGAGTGCAGCTCCAGGAGGAGTACTGGGTTCTCCTGCCACTCCCAGAGTTTATGGAGACACACACAAGCTTTACAACGCAAGACAGCAGAGCGGTCAGCAGGTTGCAGTCCGGTCACAGCCCCTAGCCCCTTCCCCATCCACAGTGTGCCTCAGAGGTGGCTCGCTCTGTTGAACATCAGCCACCTGGGCTCTGCGGTGGGGGGCAGCACCCTGCCCTGCTCCTCTGTGGCCATCAAAGGCTGCAGCTCCTGCTGCTCAGCACCATCGGGGCTGCTGTCACTCTGCGACCGGCCGCTCTTAGAGATGTGGCTGGGGAACTGGAAGCAGGAGCTCTGCTCCGGCATCGCCTGGCTCGCAGACTGGGGTTGCTCCTCCAGCACAGGGCAGGCGAATCTCCTGTGCTGAGGTCCGCTCTCGATGCCTGGGGGGGAAGCGATGCTCTCCAGGGAGGAGATGCTTTGGTTCCACGCTTTCTGCATATCCACTGGCACAATTTTGGTGGTCTCCGAGGAGACGTAAACAGCCAGATCAGCCTGGTCTCCTTTCCACGGCAGCTCCTTCTCTGCCAAGGTGGGTGATGGCGGGATGATGCAGGGGCTGGGGCAGACGTCCAGGCTGCCTGGGGATGCAGAAGGGACAGTGAGAGGGATCTTGCACAGCTCTTGCTCTCTCCCTGGGCCCTGCAAACATTGCAGAACCAACCACTATCGAATGGCCAGCTGGCCCACGGATGCAGGAGCCACCGAGGAGGCGCTGCCCTGCCTCCAGAGCCACAGAAAGCAGTGATTCTCCCATTCATGCTCTGCTGACTTTGACTTTGCCCAGGCCAAGGCAACTTTGCTCCCCAGGTGGAGGAAGGACAAGCTACCCAATGGCAGCTGCCCTGGCATGGGACCATCGGTGCCTACCAGGAGTTGTCTTTCCCTGCAGGACCTCATCGGTGGCTCGAGCGACGAACACAATCCCTTCGTCATCCTCTCTCTCCGTCTCCGAGCTATCGCTCTCCTCCTCCTCTGAACTGACCATCACCAGGACAGGAGCTGCAGCCAGATGGATGGAGTTGGTTTGGAGGATGGGGTACCCTGTGGGGGAAGGACTGCACCCATGGGAGAAGGACTTGGTGCTAGCACAACCCCGGGTGCTGTCATGCCACTGAGCTGGCAGCAGGCAGGCACACTGCTCCCATCCCACCTTGCCAGGACCTGGCTGCTCCCATTCCACCTTGCCAGGACCTGAAAACGTCACCTGCCACCGGCCTTACCCGCCTCCTGCCAGGGGATGTTTCTGTGCGTCTTCCCGTTGGGTGTCTCTTTGGTTAGAGAGATGTTCTTCTGCGAAGGAAGAGGGACCAGCTGGGACCTGCCCCATGCAAACCCCTAACCCCAACCCATGCGGTCCTGCTAGCCAGGGTGACCGCAGGGACACAGATTGCCACCCTGGCTAGATGGCAGCTGGCAGTCAGTGGTTCCTAGTCCTTAGGCATTGTGCCTTCATGGCCCTACAACAAAGAGCTCCGCTGCCACGGCTTCAAAAGCCTCCAAATGAGAGAAGACACCTAAGGCTCAATTTAAGGCTCAGTACCACGCTTCTGAACCTGGATCTGCATTATGCTGAGTGCTCTCGGAAAACAAGCGTGGGGCTCCTCCGGGGCTTGGGACTGCTTTGCCCAGGGAAGAACCACCCCACAGCAGTGCTGGCGTGGGGGGCACACGTGGGCATGCGACACCTGCCTGCTCACACGGAGCATACACAGAACTGCGATGAGATGAGCTGCTTTCCCCGCTGGCTCTGGAGCTGCCAGTGCCCTGCAGCACCTCACCTACACCGCAAAGGACCTCACTGCCTGCATCCTGCGGGAAGCCAAATCTCAGAGCTAGGAAAGGAGCAGGAGGCTGGAGAGCGCTTGCCTTTTTCCTGCCCTTTTCCTTCAGCCTGGCCTTGTTCTTGGAGGAGCAGATGTTGTGCTTTGTGGACTTGAAGGTCTCCAGCCGCCTCTTCATGTTCTGCCGGAAGACTTCTTTATCTTGGCGCTCTTGTGTATCTGGAGAGATGAAGTGACGGCTGTAGCTGGCCTTGTACTGGCCGAGGGAGAGGCAAAGAGACACAGGGTGAGCAGCTGGCCCCACAGAGCATCCTCCATCCCTGCTCCTCTTGCAGGTCCTGCTACCCTCGGGGTCAGCCGCACACCACGGCCAGGGAGTGCTCACCCGCCGGCGGGGCTTGTAGAGGCTCCCTCGCAGCACGTGGTGCATGGCAGCATCCTCCTTGTCCCGGCGGCTCCGCACCGTGTCGATCACCTGCAGGTCCAGGCATGCACCGCTCCCGCTCTCCCTCCTGGTGAGGAGATGGAGATGGAGATGGGGATGGAGATGGTGGGGCTGAGCCCCATGCCTGCATCCTGCCAGCTCCCTGCCAGCCCCAGCACAACCCACCCCTAGGGAAGAGGGCAGCCGTGGGGGCTCCAGCAAGGTCTGCCCAGGGGCTCGGAGGGACACTTGTACTCACAGGAGGTTTGTGACCGATGACTCCGACATGGACGTGCGGCTGGGCATGGAGGGCAGCGCCAGCTTGGCAGCCGAGAGCACATGGCCACCCTGGGATGTGGGAGGGCAAGGCTGGCATCAGGGCAACCAGAACCCAGCTGGGCTGGGGGGTCCCCACTGCCTGGCCAGAGGGTACATGTGTGGCCATACATGGTGGGGGGCCGCCACCCCAGCCAGCCAGCTCCTGTCGGGGCCATCCTGCCACCCAGTCCCCACCACATGCCCCTACCTGGTCGACGAAGCTGATAGCATCACGGATGTTCAGCTTGTAGTAAACGTCCCAGATCTCATCCCGCAGCCTGTAGGCAGATTTCCGCATCAGGAGCTGGCTCAGGTACTTCTTGTCGAACTGTTCCCACCTGTCATGAGACAAAAACATGGGTGGTTTAGCATCCACAGGGTACAGCGGCCAGGGACCCACGCAAGGCTGAGAGTATCCAAAGCACAGCAGAAGCAGGCTGGGCATGCAGGACCTCGGTGTGCCCAGGGAGACGCTGCCAGGGACAGCAGGAGGACAGGGGACACGATGACCCTTTGTCTCTGCCCAAGGGGAAGCCAGAGACCAGCGGGTCCGTTGGATGTGATGGGAGCAGGACTGGGACCAGTGTGGCTGCCCCGCTGGAGCGCTTCCCCTCCAGGAAACAGGCTCTTCGCATCCTTTTCCTGTTGCCGTGCTACAGATAAACACTGCCCAGGCTTTAGCAGGGCTGTTCCCCCCTCAGCACCCAGCGCAGCTCCATCCATGGGGAGACACAGAGCCATCGCCACCACCATGGATACGCCACAGCCCTCCAGCAGCGCCAGCATGGGCAAGCAATGCCAGCCCCGCCAGTATCCCCAACCACACCTGCCCAACCTCTCTCTGGGATGCTTTTGGGACCTTGGTCTGCTGTGCAACAGCAGCCAGATGGTCCCCTTCCAGATGGACTGACACACAGACATACAGCCTGCCTGGTCCTGCTGCTCTGCCTACAGCAGGGGTGTCCTCCAGCGGGGACCCTGCGATGTCCCCATGGCTGGCATGCGTCCCCCATCCACCTGATGGCTGGCAGAGGATCGTGGCTAAGACACTCACTTGTCCCGCCAGTAATGGTAGCCATGGTGCCCCACAATGTCCTCCACCGCTGCCAGGATGTGGTCAAAGGCCTTGAGTGAGGAGAAGAGGGTGAGAGCGGTGGCAAGGCTGCGGGTGCCCCAGGGGTGCCGAGGCTGTGCATCGCCCTCGTCCAGCCCCGGTGCGGGGAGCCAGCCAGGTTCCAGCACCAGCACCTACGTGCTCATGCAGCTCCTCATTCAGTGTGGGCTTGTGGTGGTCACTGCGCTTCACCTTCAGCCATGTCACCAGGGGTTTGATGGTGAGGCCCTGGACAGCAGAGGAAGGCAAGGGAAAGACTGGGAGGGCGAGAGGGTGCATGGCTGGGGCACGGGGAGCAAAAGCAGCACGAAGTGACCGGGGACAGCAGCTGTGCCAGCTGCGCACGCCCCTACCAACCCGACCCCTTGCAGTCAGGACCTGGGCGATGGTCCTGCCTCCTGGCAGGCAGCGACCATGTTGTACCCTCCCAGTCCCCCTTCCCCTAGGCTCGCACCCATCTGCCCCGTGGGCTCCCTTTCCCGGGGTGCAGGAACCCCAGAGCCAGGGGCCATCAGCAGCTGTGTAAACAGAAGAGCCTGGCCAGGCACACGCCATCGCTGCTCTTGGAGCCCATCCCAGAACAAGAGGCCAATGGGGAAACAATGTGGGCCACGGTCCCATCATCGCAACAGTCACCACAGCGGTCCTGCACACCAGTCTGGTGATGGATGGGGTGCCAGGAAGCACCGAGGACCAAAGGTCACTGGCAAAGAGGTACTTGCCCCCCAGGCCAGCTCTGGGGCCAGAAGGCGGCACAGGAGGAGGGCACACTGCCCATCCTCACCTGCACAATGACAGTGAAGAACACCACCACGATGGTCGTTGCCACAAAGTAGTCCTTGGCTTTCACCTTTGCCCTGTCCAGCAGGATGACCAGGGCGAAAGCCACAGCTCCGCGGAGGCCACCATATGACATGACCACCTGGTCAATCCTGTCCAGGGGGATGAGGCGGAAGCGGTTGAGCACATAGGTCTGGAGGACAACACCTAGCGAAGAAGGAGAAGGAGAGGATGGGATGCTGGCAGAGCCCTACCTGCTCCTGGACATGGGACAAAACGCCAGCCAGGAGCCGTGGCTGGCCTCATGCCCCAGCCTTTCTGGGGGGATACCACTTTTTGGCATGAAAAGGGCAGGGTACTATCAGCCAGAAGCACAGCAAGGCAGACTGACCCACAGCTCTGAACAGCAGGATAAAGAACAGGGTACCCAGCACCAGTGCTGTGTCCCATGCCCACTTGGAGGTGTCCACAGCCGAGATGCCCAGAAACATGAAGATGATGGTCTCTGAGCTGCTAGCCAGTGTCTTCATGGTGTACTTGACCGTGGTGCGGGATTTCTGGGAGATGTTGGCTTCCACATACTTCTTGCAGCAGATCCCACAAAAGGTGACTCTGCAGAGGGGCAGAAGGAGCTGGCATGACCCTATGGTGGGATGAGGACTGGGTCTGCTTGCTGCCTCTTGCTGCTCAGCACTGCACCCCCGATTTCCTGGACTTCCCAAGGGACACCCAGGTACTCACGCCAGGATGGAGGAAAGTGAGACCATCTCGGCAGCAAGGTACGCAACGTAGGCCAGGAGGAAGACAAAGAGCGGCTCGATGATGCGCACACGCTTGGTGAACCGTGTGATCAGGGCCAGGAGGAAGGCGAAGAGCAGCCCCACAGCCGTGCCCCCCAGGCTCACCAGGAAGAAGGATGCTGGTGCAGGGAGAAGAGTCATTTGTACCACAAGCAAGCGAGCCCAGCTCCTGTGCCCCACAGCCATACCACACCGCGCTGGCCAAGCCCTGTGCTCCCACCCATGTTCCCACTAAGGCATCCCATGATGACAGCCAGCATGTGACCACTGGGATGGAGATGACAGAGCCGTGGTGCTCAATGCCCACCCCACAGTATGACAGCACCCGTGTGTGCCCCCCCCGCCCTTCCACGCCAGAGGAAGAGGCGGAGGGGCTGGTGGGGCACATACTCACCTACCCCCTTCACGTAGTCTGTGGCATGGATGTGCGCTGGGCCCAGCTCCACAAAAGAGTTGAAGACCTTGTACAGCACCTGCAGGCAAGGCAAATCCCTTGGGGAAGGCAGGGTATTGCCCTGCCTTGAGAGGGGCAGCCCCTGCGGGCAGGAGGGACCCTGCAGAAGAAGCATCACCTGCCGCAAATCTGCCAGGTGACACAGCTCATCTCAGCCAGCACAGTCCCCCAGGGCCAGGAGAAGAAAGACCAAGAGAGCATGGCATGGGTCTCCCCCAGCTTGGGGATGTCACCTGCGTCCTCTGCCCATCCTGGGGGACTCCAGTGCTCTGGCCCACGTCAGGCTCTACGTTAGGGTCCCCCAAACTCCAACTCACCACGGTGACAGCATCATTCAGGAGAGACTCGCCAAACACAATAATGAAGAGGGTCTCATTTACATGGACCTCTTCGAAGACAGCCAGCACTGCCACGGGATCCACAGCGGAGATGAGGCTGCCGAAGAGCAGGAAATCCATCAGCCCAGCTTCGACGCCTGGATCTGCTAGGACAGAAGGACCAAGTTCAGGCAGACCATCTGCCCCGGAGCCCCTCTCACCAGGCTGAAACAAGCCTGTCCCTCATCTGCTCCCAGCGACTTGGCTGCAGCATCCCAGCTTGGAGTGCAGCGGGCTGAGCCCAGGAGTGCTCCTGGACTCTGGGGTCCCCCAGGCAAAGCGGGGCTCAGCACATCCTTGCTGCAACATGAGGGGAGCACAGCTTGCGTGTCCCCCTTGGCACCCAGGTGCATCGCTGCCCCGCTGGCAGGTATGTACCAAAGGAGGCTCAGCAGCCGCACCTCAAGCCCGGGCATCAAGCAATTCCTCGGAGCTCAGGAGAGCTCAGAACGCTGGCCAGGGCCAGTGGCTCCAGCAGAGGACAGGGAACACAGCAGCGAGCCAGCAAAGCTAGCCAAGGACAAAAATAGCAAAGACATGAGTCAGGACAGTGCTGAGCAGGACCCATTTTTCCTGCACACTTGATAGTCCTGCCAGAGCACCGTTCCCAGGATGCCAGGACCCCATTCCCGCTATAATTCCTGGGAATCCATGGCAGGGCCGGGCAGTGGGCTCTGAATGTGGGGGTGCTTTGCACCGCTAACCCATCTTTTAGGGATGTGGTCCAAGCTGGGCGGCCCTGTGCACCCACCCATGAGCCCGGCTCGATGCAGTCCCCAGAGCGCAGTGCCAGTGGTGAAGGAGTTCCAGAGTGTGCCCACCACCGCATAGGTGAGAATGGCACCAATGTTGTCGAAGAACAGCCGGCTGGGCATGAAGTAGCCCGAGTCTAGGACGATGGGGGGCAGAAGGAAGAGGAAGAACATGTTGGGCTCCAGCTGGTACTCAGCTTTCTTCGCCACGGCCAACACGATGCCCCCCAGGCCCAGCCCCAGCAGGATGAGAAGGCAGCTCTCTGGGACGATGGATGTCACCTTCCTTGACAGGTGGAAAACTAGAAGAAAAAGAAGAATGAGAGCATCAGCCAAACAGGCACATGGACAGAGCATCCCAGATTCACAAGCTCCACAGAAGGGTTGGCTGATGCATGGTGGACCCCGGGGAAGACAAGGGAGCACCTTAGGCTGCTTCGTGGCCATGTGTGCACAGAAGACCTTCCAGCTAGCTCCCAGGCCAGAATTTCAGATCCCTGACTCTTTGGGGTCTCCCTCTGCTCCTCAGCCACTGTCTAATAAGCCAAGCAGCCAGGCATTTTGCTTTTCTTGGCCTCTGGTATCTGCACTTACAAATGTAAAAGCAGCCAGCGAGCACGTTCAGTGTCACAAGCAGTGCTGGCTGCTGCCGGAGCGAAGGCATCCTGGTTCACCGGGACACATTACCCCACTCAGAGACGAGGATGCTCAGCCCCGGTGATGAGGTGACCTTGTTTGCAGCCGTCTGAGCAAGGAGACGGAGCAGCATGCAAACGACTGCAGCACAAGCCAGTCAGCCGGTCTCCATGCCAGAGCACAAGCTTCCTCAGCACAGGCTAACCTACCTGCATGCAAAAACCAGCCGCACAGGAGCTACAGATTTAGAGGTGCTTTGAATAATCGGTTTATTCCATGCGAGATTTGGACCAAATCTTACACTGCCATGGAACAGGATATATTTTTTAAAGCAAGCAGAGTATGCTCTGGTATTCTTCCATCAGCAATGTGGCAGTGAGCGTGCAGCTCCGGCACAAGCCAGCAGGACGTCACACCAGCCAGCACAGGGGATGCGCTCCTCCAGGCAGCCTTGCCCCCAAGGCCAGGGTGTCCTCTGTAATCCCAAATCATTCCATCTTCCAGGTGGGCAACGCCCCATCCCTGCAGATTTCTCCTCCCTAGTGTAGGGTGCTGTATTTTTGCTACCCCAAAAGGGCAATACTCGGAGAAAGGCTGTTGGTCACAGCAGTTTTGCCCCCCCATCACTGAGTTCTGCTGCCTTCACTTGTGACATCCCGCCCAGCTCTGTAGTATGACTTGGCCATCAGATGAAGAAACCTTCTCCTGGGGAGTGGGTCCCTCCAGGTACTTCCAGAGCCACCTCTGTCCTTGAGCACCCAGCAGGTACAAGGGACACCAGGGCAGCCTCTGAGCCATCACTTGGCTGCAAGCCCAGACCTGCTGCCAACACAAAACCCAGTCCCTGAAGTCCTTTAGCTCGATTAAAGGTGCCCATTGCTTGTGCCAAGTCATCCCATCAGACGGAAAGCTGTGCTGTGGTCACACATCAACCCTAGGTCATTTGGCTTCTTCGCTCCTTAGGAACCCCTATGGACAGACCATAAGGTCTGCCTAGCCCAGCGTCCTGTCTCCAGTGGCATAGACCTGGAGAGAAGCCCAGGAACAGACAGGATGAAGATCCATAAGTTTCCATGTCTCTATGCCCTTGTTGTTCTCCTCTGAACCTGTCCCAGTCCCCTGTCCTTTCTGGGACAGGTCCCAGTGTCCCTGAGATGTGGACACCCTGGGAACTGAGGTCGTGGCCTCCTGATGTTCTTGCTTTCTCCTTTTCTAACACCTCTTAGCTGATTTGCTTTTCTTCGCTGCAGCTGAGCACTGAATTAGAGAAGATAATTCAGTGTCAAAGATCTGGTCCCTAACTAGCCACATCTTTGAGCCCACTACCAAACACACAGGCTAAGGACTCCTCTTCATCTTGTTGAGACCTTCACAGTGACCTGCACTGCTGCTTGGCACGGTAAGCCCCATCCATGCCATCCTGGTGAGCCCCGCCACTGCTCCCCTGCCATAATGCACCGGGAACAAAGCCGCAGCTGGCAAGGGCAGAGTGGCAAGTGCGGGGGTGGCATGATCTGCAACTCCATCACCAACCACCTCAAGGGGGAAGAGCCGCAGAGCACCCAGGCCCAAGCCTCTGCCGTAGCTCTACAACCAGGTGCCCCAGCCACAGAGCCCAGGGCATCCACCCTCGCCCCCAGCTGCCTCCGCTCGCTGCCAGGGGCTGCGATTCAGCCACAGAGGCAGTGGCAATACTGACACTACAGCCCTCCAAGCAAACCCACAGCCTGGAGAAGGGCTGGCTGAGCTCCAGCCCAGCCAAATTCCTGCTAAATGATCGCAAAAGCCACAGCAGAGCCCCATTCACCCCACGTGAGCCTGGCGAAGGCAGTGCCGGTGGGTGAACAGCGCTCGCTCAGCGCCTGCAGCAGGCGGCGAAACCACTTCCCGCCCACGGGAACAAAGCTCTGAAGTTTTCAAAAAGGGAACGAGGCGTCCAGCCCCTTTCTGCACACTCAGGAGCATTGCCAAGATCCCCGTTCCCCGCTCTGGCAACCCATCTGCACTCCCCATGCTGTGGAGATACGTCCTGGCTGGCTGGAGAGACCCAGGACAATCCACAGAGATGCTATGGGCACATGGGGACATTGCTCCTGGCTGTCATCCATCATTCATTCCCTTGAGCCAAAACCTTGGGCAAAGAAGGGAGCAGCATCGCTGGGAAAGACCCTGCTTGCCCCAAACTCCCTTGCCTGAGGGGGGATGCTGCCACCCTCCCAAGCAAATGACAGCACAGGAGCTGCTCTGCGCCGCAGGGAGCAGTCAGCGGGGACGGGTGGAACAGCTCTAATTTTACACGCGCTAGTCAAGGATCTCAGCATTAAAGGTTCCCACAGCAACAGTAACTTAGCCACATGTGAATTAACTTCAGAACCATAATCCATACTCAAGGCATCCATAATACAGGATTTGCCATTGGGAGGATTCAGGGCCAAAGCCTGCTCCGCTCCTCTGGTGCTTGGGAAACAGTAAAACATCTAACCGAGACACAAGCAGCTGGGGACAGAGGTGATGGTGCAAGGAGAGAAGGTTGCCACCCATGGGGATGCCGCTGGGTGGAAAAACATTTGTCTGCTGGCAAACCCCTGCCCACAGGGCAGCCATGGATGAGGAGTATGTTTGGGGCAATGCTCGTCACTTCCCTCTTTCCCACATCCCATCCAAGCAGGTCTGTGCTCTGACCAAGTACGGGAAAAGCAGCAAAGCCCGGATGGTGCCTTGCTGTGCAGGAAGGCAACACCCAAGCCAGTCTTTCTCCGCCCCGGGTGTTTGCTGGCTCAGGGCACCCCGGCATCATGACCGCCTCCAAGAACAGAGCCCGCAGTGTCATTTCCCCATCACCCAGGCGTGGGGCCGCTTCCTCCCCTGCAGTCACAGGGCTGTGAGCTGGCAGCCCAGCGCTGCAACTGCAACAGCTCCTCTGCGCCAGCCTACGCTCGGCGTCCACGGCCGCCGTGGCCAGTGCTACCCCCTCTGCACCCCAACATCCTCCGCCCCAGCTCCAGCTCCTCTGTGGGCTCCCGTGCACCCTGGGGACTGCACGTGCCACCTCCAGGGACACCCCTGCCAGTGTGCTCCTGCAGCCCTGTCCCAGGTCTGGGTGTCGCTCCAGGCTCCGAGTATCCATCAGACCCATGGGATGCACTAAGCCAGGCAGCCCAAAGCTCCCAGCCACCAGGGTTGTGTCTCCCAAATGGAGAGGGAGAACGGCCATCAGCTCACCTCAGGCCTGGAAGAGTGTGGTGGGGCTGGGGGCTTGGGAATGAGCCCAGCTCAGGCCCCACCGCACCTGCCGGCACTGCCAGGGCAGAGGGAAAGGTGGTGAGGGCGGTGCGTCAAGGGAAACCTGCGCAGGGAGCAGCTCTGGGGAGGCGTTTGGAAGAAGAAAATAAGAGCCAGGGAAAGGAATCGTCTCTCTGATCTTCTGCAGGTAGGAGGGACGCACTCGACAGCTGGAGGTGGCACAGCTGTATTTTTAAGCTCACGACACTCTTTAATTCATTCCTCGTGATGCTTTAGGTCTCCCTTGCGAGAAGGCAAGGAAGACAGGAGCATGAAGTCCATGGCGGTGGTTTCCATGATGCCTGGGACAGGCAGAGGCCGGCTGGTGGTCACGGCTGTAGCTGTCCCCTGTGTACCGAGAGCTGCTGCTGGTCCCCAGCTGCTTGGAGACTCCCCTGCCTAACTCCAAACCCACATTTCTTGAGCCGGCTCTAAACCATGAGGGTGCCCGCGCCCCTGCCACCGGGGCTGTGCCCACAGTGGGGCCCCCAAGGAGGACACCCACCTCAAGGTCACCACCTCGTCCCCTGGGCCCACAACGGCAGGCAGGGGCACTGCGGGGGAGCAACCCCCTGGGGACCCTGCTCGGCACCCACGCGTGGGTGCCCCCTCCCCAGCACCCGAGGTGCCAGCGGGGAGCAGAGCCCTGCGGCAGCCCGCACACAGCCTCCTCGCACCTTCCCACGCAGCCTCCCGCGGCGGAGCCTCCCCCCGGCTGCGTGGTCCTGTGCCGGGGAGCACGACAGCCCCGGGCCGTGCAGATGGGAGCGACCCACCCGAGGGGACGGCGGGCACAGGCCCGTCCCCAGGCTGCGGGGACACATCTTGCCCAACACTGGCACCACCGAGTCCTTCCCGGGGCTGGGGGGATCACACAGCTTCCAGCCCTGCGGACGGCGTGTGCTGTGCCAGCTGCTGGGGCACC
>JAVJGI010000036.1:611663-624055 GCA_035590275.1 Ibycter americanus
GGGGCGGCGGGGGCCAGGTCGCTGTGTCCCCCCCGCAGCCCGGGCAGCGCTCCCGGCGTGAGTCACGGCGGAATCCGTGAGCCCCGGCGGGAGATGCCAGCTCTCGGCCGGCCCCGGATGAGTCGGCGGGAGGAAGAGGATGTGCTTGCTCAGAGCGGGCAGGAACCGGGGCAGGGGGAAGCAGGATGAGGGCCGGCGGCCATCCCCGTGTCGTCGGGGCCGAGCCGGACAGCGTGCCCCCACCCCAGCATCCCCCTTCCACACCGGCTGCCGGGAGCAGAGCTGAGCCTCGACGGGAGCCCCTGGCTCCCACAGCCCGGGGACCCGGCCAGCGTCCCGCTCGCTGCAGCACGTGGGCCTTGGGGGGTGACGGCGGGGCCACCAGCCCCTCGTCCCTCCGGTGCGGCACAGAGCGGCGCGGAAATCCGTGCTGAGCAATTTCCTCGGCCGGGAGGAAGGCAGGAGGCTGAAGCTGAAGCACCTTCTTGTGTGCGTGCCTGCTGGGCCGACCCGGGCTGGGGAGCGGAGGAGACGGGGACCCTCCCTCCGGGGTGTCTTCTCTTGGCATGATGCTTTCGGAGCATCCTTCACAGGGTGGGGACGGGCTTGTTTTCGTCGTTACAAATGTGGGACTCAGCAGAGCTTTGGCAAGGGCTGAGCATCTCTGTCTTGCAGCACAGCGGGAGTGCAGGCAAGGGAGGCAGGAACCCGGGCAGGCAGGGGAGTGTGCCCTGCCCAGAGCTGGACAGGAGAGATGGGGGCAGCAGGAGGGGGAAAGCAGCTCGGTGTGCCTGGCACCAGGCTTGCTGGCCTGCCAGGGGAGAGGGGATCACTGCGAGACCTTTGTCTGTACCCAAAAAAACTTCCCTTTTTTTCCCCCTTTTCATTTTTCTTGGAGCAAAGTGGCAGCGTCTCATGTCATTGCCGTCATGGGATTTTTAGGTGGTGACTAAATGGAGTTTGTTTGGGAACGAACAGCCGAGACATGACGAATGGAGCAAACTCAAATTTCAGACGTGCTCTCCTCCCCGGGCAGGAGCTGGCTGTAACGGGATCGCCAGCCCTGGGGGCTGCCATGGTGGCATGGGGGAGTGGGGGGCTGGAGGTGGCATTCCCGAGGGCAGGAGCATTGCGAGGAAGTCCTGCACCCGGCAGAGATGTGTTGATCCTGGAATTTCAGGCTCTGTTCTCTGCCTAAGCCAAGCTCTGGATGTTTCTTTCTGTAGTTTCCCTGCATGACCCTTGTTAAAATCGCAAGTGAGCAGCTAGGACCCTGCTCTGGGCTTATGAGCCACATTCCTGGTTTATATAGGTTATAAACCATGCTGCCTTTATTACACAGAGCTTTCTGAGCCAGCGAGGGCTGTGGTACATCCCAGCCTGACACGCTGGGATGCTGGCTGGCGTTTGTTTGAGCTGATGTGTTCAGCAGGAGCCTCCTGCAGCGGGATTTACACCCTGCGGAGTGAGGCTGGTCTCCCGAACCACCCGGCTCAGTCCAAATTCAGAGCTACCCCAAAGCCACGCAGGCGTCGTTACCAGCCGAAACCTCCTTGGTGCCCTTTGTGCCAGGTAGCTCTCAGCTCCATTACTTGCTGCTCTAAAATTAGTAAATGAACAGTCGGATTTTTCCCAAGGAACGGGCTGTAAAAAACTTCAGCTGAGGATGCCTGGTGCCAGGCTTGTCCTGCTGGGCAGCGTGCCTGGAGCTGTGAAGCACAAGGAGGAGGAGGATGCAATGGCTGGGAGGCAGCTGGGCTGAGGATCCCCACATTGTCAGAGGAGGACTGAACCGCAGGCACCCAGGGGATGAGCCGCCATGGGGAACCAGCCAGGTCCTGCCTTCCCTGGGCGCAGCAAAGCTTCTCCCTGAGCCAGGAGCAGCCTGGAGATGATGAGCAGGACGCTGCTGCCTTGAACAGCCTGTCCTGCCCTGTGACACCCTCAGTGCTTCCTCTCCCCAAGCACGACCCGCCGCCGCTGATGACTTTTTCATGCTCTCCGGAAAGCATGTTTGTGCTTGAAAATGCCTTCCCACTTTGTTTGCTGCTGCTGCATTGTTCGGCTCCAGGCCGATACTATCTTCTCCTGCTTTCCAGCATTTTTTGAGTACCCTTGGGTGATGCTCATGCTGGGTGTGGGGGTTTTCTGAACCTCCACAGGCAGGTTTTGACAGTGCAGATTGTTTTGGCTGACCCTTCAGTCCCCAAAGGCCACTGTGCTCCCTTGCCCCCGGCACTATCTTACCTCTGAATCTAGGGATTTTTCCAAACAATTGCAAAACCCAGTGGCCTGGAGCTTTGCTTTCCCCTTCCTCCCCCGGAAACCTGGGGAAGAGCAAACAGCTTGTTGGCCTCAGTGCCATAAGCTCGCTGTGAGCTCTTGGGCTTGGTAAAGGAAAGCTGCTGGGGTGACCTCGGTGCACGCATGAAGTGCACAAGCCCCATCCCACCAGCCCTGTTGCCCTCTGTTTCCAAACTGCCTCGAGGGGGGCTTCACTGAGGGTCTTTGCCCCGCTTAACCTCTGGCAGGCACGAAAGCTGTGAGATGGGGTCATCAGCAGCACTGCAGTCCCCCCAGCTTAACAGCTTTGCAACTCAGCTGTCTGCTTCTTGCCAGGCTTAGAGCCGAGTGCCGGTGCTCAGCAGCCTCCGGCGCTCCCCAGCACCATCCTTGCGTGGGTCCCTGAGCGGGAGCTGCAGCCAGATGTTTGTGCCGTGGCTTTGCCGGGACACTGGCTGCTCACCGGACTGGGGTCCTCCCGCTGCCATGGGGCTGTTGATGAGAACCGAGGGATCTGTTAATGAACAACAAGGGGGACGCGTGCGAGTGACTGTGCAGTTCTGGGCCAGCTCTGGGTGACCTCCAGAGATCCCTCCTGGCCTGGGTATGTTTTTTTACCCCCATGATAAGGCAATGGCAGTGCTCCCATCCACTTGCTGCCATCTGTCAGGCAGGAGTGGGCAGGAGGCAGCGGCCGAGCGCCGTGGCAATAAACACCCCTCTGAGCCCTGAAACCGAACCGTGGCGAAGGCGCTGGTTGCTGGCTGGGGTTGCTCCTGTGGCGTAGCTCTATAAACCATCAGTCCCCATGTGTTTGGGGGGGTGAGCAGAGGCTTGTGATGCTGGGCGTTTCTGACCCACCAGTGCCTTGTGTTTAACTGCTGAAGCTGAAGCAAATAATGTATTTTTTCTGTAATTTCCCCTTGCCTTCCTAGAAGAGCTTCAGCAATGTTGGGAAATTGTTACCACAAAAAGTGTTAGAGGGAGTTGAAAAGTGCTTCCTCTGCTGGCAGATAAAGCGGCTATTCAGTGCCTGGCCTTGGCGCATCCTCCCGCGTGGGGATGCCGTGATAGGGGTGAGCAGGAAGATGTGATGGGTACCGTGGTGGGTGGCATGAGTTCAGCTGTGGATGGAGGATATCTCCAACTCAGAGGTGGAGATGTCTCCAGCACACCTCTATGGTTGGGGGGGGCAGTCCCACTCTGGGGGGAGCCAGCTTTCCCTGGGGTCTTGCTTGCCTGGCATGTGTGTTCTGGCTGAGCTTCAGAGACAGCACCGCTGCTGGGTGTTAGTAGGATCAGAAAGATCCGTGTGTTCCCACCTTCCCCATATCTTGTGTTTGAGGCATCAGGGTAGGTAGTGGCGGGGGTTAACACGGACAGGGAAAAGCTGTCTGGGATGTGGGGTTCTTGTCCCTGACTGGGGGTGGCATCAGCATCTGCTCCTCAGCAAGACCCCAAAACCTCCCCATGCAGTGGATGAAGGACATCAGTGCTGCTGCGAGGTGGCTGGGGCTCCCGGGAGCCATGGGCTGGAGGTGTGAGCGTGGGATGCTCTCCTCCCCCAGCTCTGCTTTGCCTGCAAGTCCCCATGGCCCGCGAAGCCCAGCTCATTTTAAAACGGTTTTACAGGCAGGAGGCAGATGGATCACAGCTGCCCCGCGCCAGGAGCTGTCAGTGCCCCGTGACCCCAACGTGCCATCCCCAGCAGCACAGCCCCGGGGTCCCGGCTCAGATCCTGCGTGGTGTAAACCCCTAATCCAAATAACCGGTGTTAAACCTCTCATCCGAATAACCAGAGTAACCCCGGCGCTGGGGCAGCCCGTGCTCCCTGGCGCGGAAGTGCCGCCCGGGGATGTTTGGCAGGGCAGTGCGAGCCTGGGACAGCCTGTCTCCATCCCCGGGGGCTGGTGCTCGCCAGGGGGGTCACAGCCAAACCCGGGCCCAGTGCTCGGAGCATCCCTCGTGGGGAGCGCTGCCAAGCTCACACGGGAAACACGCGGGGTCGAGTCCCAGGGGCTTGGCCTCCCCCGACAGCTGGGACATGTCACCAGCCCCCCCGGGTAGGAGCTGGGGATGTTAACTCTGGCTTGCTGGGGCTCTGGCAGCCCAGAGGAGGCAAAGCTTTTGTGCAGGAGCTGTGAGTTGCTCTTTGCTGTGTTTGAGTGCCCAGGAGGATGTAAGGATGCCCGGGCAGGTGCGGGGATGCCCGGCTACATGCAGATGCCCGGGTGGACGCAGGGATGCCCAGGAAAGCCTGTCCTAGTGGAGGAACTGAGGCTTTCCCCAGCAAGCAAGCCCTGCGTGGGGTCAGCATTAGCAACACCTGCCGCGGAGGCAGAGCTGGCAGCCAGGAGCACTTGCCCCGTGCCAGCAGCCTGTGTTTGGTGCACGTTGCCATGGCCGGCTGGTGTGGCCAGCAACTGCCGGAGGTGGAGCGGGATAGTGACAACATTAACAACAGCGTCCAGCCCAGCAGTACCCTGCCAAATTGCCTGTTATCCCAAGGCTTAGTCAGGGTCATTAATTATTTTAGTGCACGTGGCATTTTTCCTTTGCCCTCTGGCTTTAACATCACACTTACAGTGAAGTCATACATGCAAGCTCTTGCACTATGTTGTGACTCGAGGACGTGGGGCTTTCATGGAAAGCGACCCCAGTGAGATGCTGGCACCATACCCAGTGTTGCTGTGGGTCTCCAGCCTGCCGGAGGGTGGCCAGGGCCACAGCAGGGAAAGGCATTAGTGGTAAAGGCAGAGGAGCTGTGACCGTCCCCATCTGAGCTCCTCAGCCACAGAGCCGTGCTCAGAGGTTTTTGCAATTTGGGGCTGAAATTGGGGTGGGTTTTTAGATGGCTGATGAGTCCCACTTCTCTCCCCTGTTGCTGCTTGCACTGCTTGCTCTTTTTTGCAGCAGTAGCAGCATTAATAATGGGAGTTTATCCCTGGTCCTCAGCTCCCAGCTGGTTACACAGCACTGCTGTGCAGATTTGGGAAGGAGCATCAGTTCTTTGGAGGCGAGGTGAGCTGGGGTGGGGGGGGCTGCTGCAAATGCTTTAGGAACCGGTCCAGGTGCGCTGGGGTGGTAGGGGTGCTGGCAAGACCAGGCAGGTGCTGCCCTCCCTCTGCCTCTGCTCATGCCTGGAGGGCGAACTGCTGGGTCCCATCCAGAGCTCATGCAGGAGACCTGCCTGGGTGCTGTGGGGCACTGCTGGGTCCCAGGTGGCTCAGGGGCTTTGCAGGAGCTGTGCCTGGAGCACCTTGGGGTGCCGTGCCCACTAGCTGGGGTGCGCCATGGGTGCTGTACGTGGACTTTCAGGGAAGATGCCCTTGCCCCAGCCTTGCCTTGGGAAGTGCTTTTCCCTGTCCTGCTGGAAGATGCCATGTGGCTGTGGGCTGAGCCAGAGGCTGCGTCAGCTGGGGGACATCCCTGTGGGATATGCTCTGGTTTGGGGTGTCCCTGGCCGGCCGGAGGCCTTGACAGTTCCTACAGACCCAGTTCCCACAGCCAAAGGTGATTCATCTGCCCAGGCAAAGGCAGCAGACCTGGGAGGAGACAGATCCTGCCCTGGGCGCACCCCGCCTGACTAAGGGGAGCCCCAGGGAGTGGATCAGCCTCTTGCTGTGGCTCCCACCCAAGGGATGGCCGAGGAGCCCGGCGGCGGCGGGGCCGCCCTCGCTCTGCCTTTTCCCAGCCTGAGGCTCCATGTTTCTCCCCGATCCGCCACCAGGCTGGGGCGCAGGGTGCTGGGGTGTCTCCCTGCAGGGCCACTGCTCGGGGACAGGGTGGGACCTGCCACCCCGCTCGGGGATGTGGCTGCCTGGTGGGTTTGGCGTGGGTGGGAGGGTGACCCGGGGATGCAGCAGCCTCCAGGAGCTGGGAGGGCTGTGGTGGGCAGGGGGGCTCAGCCGGGCTTTTTGTGTCCCCAGCTGGAGGACTGCACGCTGCAGGTCTCACCCTCGGGACACTACCTGGACCTTGACTTGTCCCTGCTTGAGCAGAAGGATGATCTGGAGGGTTTCTACGAGGAGGTCAGGTGAGGCACATGGGGTGGCTGAGCCCTCCAGAGATGGGACACAGGGACCCCACCTGTGTGTGAGCGCCGGGGGCCACGGGCAAGGGGTCGTGGTGGTCCCACTGCAGGTGCTCACACGGCATTTCCCCCGCCCTAGGAAGGGGAGACGGCCGACCCTGATCCTGCGCACGCAGCTCTCCGTCCGAGTCCATGCCATCATTGGTGAGTTCAGGCTGCTCCCTCCTCCAGGCTGGTGCAGGTCCAATGGCTCAGCCCCCCCGGATGAGGGGAGTTTGGCCTCCAAAGTGAGTTTTGGCCGGGCTTTTTGTGATGGAGAGAGGGAGCAATATGGCTCGGGGCTGCTCCCACCCGATAACCCCTCCCAGAGATGCAGGGGACATGGTCCCCATGAGGCTGGTGGGGACCCGCTGGGTTAATCCCCTCCATCCTCAGAGATCAGGACTTCTGCCTCTTCAGCTGGGAGCCCACCGCCCACTGAAGATATTCTGGGTCATTCAGACAAGCTCTAAATATAGCTTTGCAGGATACAAATAGCTCTTGCACAGCAGAAACTGCTGCCACGGCTTCTGACAGCCTGCTCGGAGGTTCTGCAAGATATTCAGGAGTCTCAAGCCTTTTTTCCCCTTAGCAGGGGGAAGAAGTGCTGAGCAGAGCAATGCCGGCTGGGCATCAGCTGGCCGTGCAGGGCTGCAGCCGAGTGATGCAGGAAGGCTGGGGTTGGGGTCATGCTCTTTGCCGGCTGTTCCCAGGCTCCGGCTGAGCCCTGTGCGGCTCTGCTTTCCCTCTCGGCTGCTCTGACAAGCCGATAAGCTGGTGGAGGAGGCTGCCGGGACCTTGTGTTTTACAGAGCTCTCATCAGCATGTCTGGAGGGCTCCTTGGACAGCTTGCTTTTGGCTTGTTATAGCTCTAAGCCTGACCCAAATAACTTGTGATGCTCAGATAACTTGTTTTTGGGATGCGGGAAGCGCTGACTCCGAATGGCTCTGGTCTCTCCATTTGCTTAGGTGGGGATTTCCAGCTTCCCATTGCCCCAGTTGCTCCATGCTGGCTCCTGCCCGCAGGCACCATCCCTGTAAGCACATAGTCTCCAGCCTGGTGACTGTCCTTCTGTCCCTGAGCAGCCACTGTCACACTGCCGTCCTTTCTGTCCCCATCCTGCAGGTCTTCCCAGGCCGTGGGGCTGCTGGGGGCTCCAGGACCATGGCAGGGCTCTGCCCACAGAGGGATGGCTAAAAGTAGCTCAGCCTCCTGCCCGTGTTCCTGTTTCAGTTCTGCACAGGAAACCAGAGGGGATATTTATGTCATTTCTGGGCAGAAAAAAAAAGCAAAAAAAAGGAAATAGGAAAGTGGCAGGGCTGAAATAAGTAGCTGTGGCGCTGCAGCTGCTTCCACCCCTGCATGTCCCACAGCCAGGGGCAATGCCAGCATCCTGGGGTGATGGCACCAGGGTTGAGTTGAGATGTGGGGTGTTCCCAGGCAGCTGGGAGCATTTCAGAACCCCGGGTCAGCAGCGAGCCCCTGCGGGTGAGGCCGTCACGCCGCATCTCTCCTTCCCTTCCAGAGAAGCTGTACAACTCGCAGGGGCCAGAGCTGCGGCGATCCCTCTTCTCCCTCAAGCAGCTCTTCCAGGTACAGTGATGCTGGTGCAGTGGGGGGGCCGGGGGGGCTCCCCCAGAGCTGGCTGCCTCCCCACACCAGGGTAACGCCTGGCCTTCACCCCGCAGGAGGACAAGGACCTGGTGCCGGAGTTTGTGAACCTGGATGGGTTGACGTGCCTGATCAAAGTGGGAGCAGAGGCTGACCAGAACTACCAGAACTACATCCTCCGGGGTTGGTATTTGGGTACAGGGCACCTCTCGTCCCCAGGGAGGAAGGCTGGCACTCAGGAGGGCTGAGCCAGCAAGTTTGCCTGGGCAAGCTTACGGGCAGCTGCCAGAGCCTGCCCTTGGCATGGCGATGCTGCACGGGGATAGGAAAGCCCTACCCCTGCCTGCTGTGCCGTGACTCTGCCCGTTGTCTGCCTTGCAGCCCTGAGCCAGATCATGCTCTTTGTGGATGGGATGCAGGGTGTCATCAACCACAACGAGACCGTCCAGTGGTTGTACACACTGTCAGGAAGCCCGGTAAGCCCCTGCTGCCCCTGGGGGGCTGCCTGTGCCCCTGCTGCATCCCCCTTCCCTGCCTGTGGCTGTCCCCTTGCACCGTCCCTCAGGGGACTTACCCTACCTTTGGGCTTGGTGCCCTGGTACCTTTGCATGTGTTGGGTCTTGCTCCCATCCATCTGGAAGTCACTCAGGGTTCCCAGAACTCCCTATCCTGATGTGCTCCGGGGCGCAGACCTTGAGTGAGAGGGTCCTGCTCCAGGTCCTTTCGCAGTGCCCTTGGCCATCAGCATCACAGCTGCAGGCTGGTCCTTAGCCCCATGGCAAAGCCCCCAGGCCTGGGGCATGGGCACGGCCAGCCCACAGTGCCCTGGCATCGTGCTGGCAGCCTCCTGCCACCGCTGCCATCCTAGCCACCATCCCTTGTCCCAGTTTCGCTTGGTGGTGAAGATGGCACTGAAGCTGCTGCTGGTGTTTGTGGAGTACACAGAGCCCAACGCCCTGCTCCTCATCCGTGCCGTCAACGCCGTGGACCAGGCGAGAGGTGGGTGCAGCCCCAGCCTCCCGCGAGGTCCCCGCTTGGGGATGGTGTGTCCCCCAGCCCGCATGTCACCTGCACGTGCCGCTTTTCCCAGGCGCCTGTCCGTGGTCCAGCCTGATGGCCATCCTGGAGCAACGCAATGGGGCTGACACGGAGCTGCTGGTGTTTGCCATGACGCTGATCAACAAGGTCCGGGGGGGTGGCAGGTGTCCCTGTGGTGCCATGCTGGCAGGGCTCAGTGTGGGTCACCCCAGTCCCAGCAGCGTCCCTCTGGTCCTGCTCAGACACTGGCAGCCCTCCCGGACCAGGACACCTTCTACGACGTGACAGACTGCCTGGAGAAGCAGGGCATGGAGCGAGTGGTGCAGCAGTACCTGGGCAGCAAGGGCACCGACCTCGACTTGAAGCAGCAGTTCACGCTCTACGAAGTGAGTGGGGCTCCCGCGGGGTCTGGCCATGTGCCACGTCCCGTGGCAGCAGGGAGAGCGGGTGCATGGGGTGGCAGGGGTGCCGTGCCTGGTGCCATGCCCTCCCCACCCCTCTGCAGAGCGCGCTCAAGCTGGAGGATGACGTGGAAGAGCCGCCCTCGGGGGGACGCAAGGAGCGGAGGAGGACAGACGGCCGGCGATCCCAGGGCAGCTGCACGGAGCCCAGCCCTGATGCCCAGCTGCTGCCGGGGTCCCCTGGCACCCCAAAGGAGCCCCCCACCGAGGACACCCTGGCTGTCCCCGCGCCAAGCAGCCCAGCAGAGTAAGTGTGGCTGGAGGTGGCCCATGGGGATGCTCCCGTGATGGTGGAGATGCAGCATGAGCAGCACTTGGGTCCATTCCCAGTGCCAGGGAGGAGGGTGGCCCTGCAGGACCTGCTCTCAGTTCTTGTCACCTCTTCTCCCAGACCCTGTCCCACCACCATCTACAACAGCGCGTCCAGCATGCGGCTGGCCCTGGCCTCCCCCCAGCCTGAGAAGGAACAGCCCCCAGGCTCAGGCGAGCGCAGCATCTACAAGTAAGGAGCCAGGAGGGGCTGGGTGCATGGCAGGGGTCCCCCCTGGAGTGGCAGGAGGAGGCTCCCAGGAGCGTGGGGTGCGCCTGTCCCAGGGGGAAAGAGGGTCTGGGGCTGGAGGAAAGTGTGACAGGGGAGCGGGCAACTGAGAGGGTCTGGCCAGGGGCTCCAGGGCATCTTTTGGGCACGCACATCTCTGCTCCAGCTCCTCCTCACTCCTCCTCTACCCACGCTTGCCCTCTCCTCTGCCCACTCTTTCTATCTTTCCTTTTGCAGGCTGTGCCAAACTGCCCCTGTCTGGTAAGTGCCTGGGCTCTGCACGCGTGTGCTCCCTCCCAGCGTGATGCTCTGGCGGGAGCAGGCACTGCCCTGCCCCACTCGCTGCCCCCTGCACCCATCTTGCTGCCCCCATCCCTCGCCTCTCCCCTCCGAACCCTGCCTGCGGGACCCCAGTCTGCTCCCCCATCACCAGCAATCCCTGCGGGGTGATGGCACCCTCTGATCCCCAGCTTCTGGAGTGAGGTGTCCCTGCTGGGGTGGCACAGCCCAGCTGGGGGCTGGCAGGGGGCTGGCATTGCCATCCTGGTGGCAGACCAGTTGGCTCTGGTGGGGGGGACGGTGCCCCATCTTGCCAGCACCCAGTGCTACGCAGGAGGGGACTCGCTGGGGCTGTCCTGGCTCCCCATGAACCCCAGGGCCATGGGGTAACAGCAGGATGAGGGTCCCACGCTGGAGGGCTGCCAGGCGGGTGCGTGCAGGATGCATGAGCCCCAGGGGGCTGCTTGGCAGTGGGGGCTAACCCCTGTTTTCCCTCAGGCGGGAGGATGCCCCCTCCTTGCATGGGGACAAGCCTATTTTGAGGAAGTTTGAGTAAGTAGAGGCATGCGTGTGTCTCCAGGCATGCGCTTCCTCGGGCCGGTGCCTGGCCAGACATGTCTGGGCTCCGGCCACACAGGGCATGAGGAGCAGGAGGGGACCCCCAGTCTCTGCCCAGCGTGCCGTCCTGGGTTTTGCAGCTTTTTGGACAAGGGTTGCAGGGAGCACCAGGTCCATTGGGACCAACAGGTGATGGTGGCACCCTGACAGCATGAGCCTTTGGCTCCCATTTGGCTGTGAGATCCTTGTCGCCAAGCCACAGTGGCATCACCTGTCTCTCTGCAGGGCTCAGAGGAGGTTGGATCCTCCAGGTGCCCAGTGCGGTGTGGCCAGTGCAGGGGGTTTCTGTGCTGCGGGGCTGGCTGTGCAGTGTGGCATGGCATGGTTTGCCCATCATCTCTGTCATGCCCATCCCTGCATTGCTCCCAGCCAACACCCGCCCCTGTCTTGCAGAGCTCGCTTCCTGGAGAACCTGGCTGCAGCCCAGAAGGAGAAGATCTCTTCTATGGCCAAGGGACGGTTCGATGTCCTTGGCGATGCTGCGCTGGAGCATCCCACTGCTCCTGCGTGGGACAGGGACAGCGGCGCCCCTGAGCCCAGGATGGAGCCACCCAGCATAAGTAGGTGCTGCTGGGGTGTGTGTTCCTGGCTCTGGGCTCGTCAGGGTCCCTGGGGTGGGCATTAGTGGCCCCTCTGTCCCCAGCCCATGCCTGTGATACCCAGAGCCATATTGGAGCTGGGTGGTACCTCCCCGTCCCACTCCCCACGCCAGTGTCCGAGCACACCCTGCTGGGGAGCAGGACCCCAACTCTACGTGCAGCCCAGCAGCAACTGCCCCGCTCCGAGCGGGCTGTCTCAGCCTCTCCCCCTCTCCCTGCAGGGTCCCGCCTGGCTCAGATGGACACCATCGATTCCTGTGGCACCATCTCCTCTGACACCAAGTTTATGCTGGACATGCTCTATGCCAAGGGCTCCTCAGAGCCGAGGAAGGAGAAGGTCTTCCCTGAGGTCCTGTCATCCCCCATGGTCCAGGGTGAGGTGGAGGTGGATGCCAAGGGAGGTGGCAGCCAGGAGCAGGAGGGCACCTGGCTCCATGGCAGGGCTCCCGATGGGCCTGTGGCCAGTGCCCATGCCAAGCTGGTGCGTGCCATGTCCAGCATAGATGCTGAGACCCACACGCAGAAGCTGGAAAACACTGGGATGATGCCCATCAAGAAGGACATGGAGCTGACGTGGGAGCGCCTGGAGGCCAGCCCCATGCAGCTGAAGATCAAGGACCTGGACTTCACTGATTTGGGGGAAGAAGAAGACTTTGACATCCTGGACATGGGGCCCATGGCCAACGGTTCCTTTCTCCCTCCCAGCATTAAAGCGACAAGTGCTGGAGCATGCATGGCTCCACCTCCACCTCCTGCGGTCCCTGGCTGCCCACCACCTCCACCTCCACCTCCTGCGGTCCCTGGCTGCCCACCACCTCCACCTCCACCTCCTGCGGTCCCTGGCTGCCCACCACCTCCACCTCCACCTCCTGCGGTCCCTGGCTGCCCACCA
>JAVJGI010000036.1:624155-636128 GCA_035590275.1 Ibycter americanus
CCACCCCCCCCGCCGCCGGTCCCGGGCGGCCCACCACCTCCACCTCCACCGCCTGCGGTCCCTGGCTGCCCACCACCTCCACCTCCACCTCCTGCGGTTCCTGGCTGCCCACCACCTCCACCTCCACCTCCTGCGGTCCCCGGCTGCCCGCCACCACCGGGGCTGCCAGGCCCCTCAGCAACGGATGGCCCCTCCCAGGCCAAGAAGAAGAGGACAGTGAAGCTCTTCTGGAAGGAGCTGAAGCAGCTGGATGGCACTGTGGGGCCGGGCAGGTTCGGCCAAGCGACACTGTGGGCGTCCCTGCAGAACGTTGAGGTCAATGCTGCCAAACTGGAGCATCTCTTTGAGTCACGGTCAAAGGAAGTGCCAACTTCAAAGGTACCAGCGGGCTGGCACCCATCAGCCGAGGGGACTTGAGGGGTGGGAGGAAGGATGTTGGCTCTTGTGGGGACACCAGGCATGCACTGTCACCCCTACTCTATGCTGAGGATGGGTACCTGCAGCCCAGAGGCTCAGTGGGGATGGTGATGGGCAGGTTTGGCTCACCACCAGGTCCCTGATCAGCTCCCTATGTCCGTGGTGTTTTCATGAAGGGGAGCCCTTTGCCTGGCTGTCCCCATCCATCCTTCCCTCTTTGCAGAAGGCCACGGATGGGAAGAAGGTGGTGGTGGTGCTGGACCCCAAGAGGAGCAACGCCATCAACATTGGCCTCACGGTGCTGCCACCCGTGCACATCATCAAGACAGCTGTGCTCAACTTTGACGAGTTTGCAGTCAATAAGGAAGGGATTGAGGTGAGCACCAGAGAAACTCGGCTCCTCTGAGGTCCTCATGTGGGTCATTTCCCCTGGCCAGGAGGCCTCTGTGCCATGATGCCTGCGCTGCCAGCCCTGGGGTGACATGTCCCATGGTGACATGTCCGGAGTCTGACACATCCCTCTTTGCCTGCTTTAGAAAATCCTGACCATGGTCCCGACTGAGGAGGAGAAGCAGAAGATCCAGGAGGCCCAGCTGGCCAACCCTGATGTGCCCTTGGGCTCTGCAGAGCAGTTTCTGCTCGCCCTGTCTTCCATCAGCGACCTCACGGCCAGGCTCCAGCTCTGGGCCTTCAAGCTGGACTACGAGAGCCTGGAGCAGGTATGGAGCCACGCACCCCCTCTGCCAGCCCCACCAGTGCTGAGCACTGAGTCAAGCGTGTTTCTGGTGGGGACCAGCCACGTCCAAGTACGGAAGGTGCCGTCCTGGCTGGGGACGAGCTGCAGGTCCCCAAGGCAAGCATGGGCTTGGGTTGACCTTGAGGTGGTTGTCCTCATGGGCAAGGGCGAATGCTGAAGCTCCCAAGAGAGAGGGTGGCCAAGGAGTCTCATCTGCCTCTCTCCTCACCCAGGAGATTGCAGAGCCGCTCTTTGATCTGAAGGTGGGCATGGAGCAGCTGGCCAGAAATCACACCTTCAAATGCATCCTGGCCACGCTGCTGGCCATGGGCAACTTCCTGAACGGCTCCCAGGTGAGGAGCAGGGTGCGGAGGGATGTGGTCTGTGCTGTGTCCTGTGGGCAGGACCAGCCGTGGTGCATGGGTACCTGAGAGGGATCGTGGGAAGCCTGGGGTGGTGCCTGGGCTGGGTGGTGCTGGTGGGTGCCCAGTGGGTCTGCAGACTGGAGGTCTGCTGGAAGAGGGATGGAGAGGCCCTGCTGAGTCAATTGGGGTTTCAGAGCAGAGGCTTTGATCTGGGCTACCTGGAGAAAGTCTCCGAAGTGAAGGACACGGTGCACCGGCAGTCCCTGCTCCACCATCTCTGCCAGATGGTAGTAGAGAAGTTCCCAGAAACCACTGACCTCTACTCAGAGATTGCCTCCATCACCCGCTCCGCCAAGGTGAGGCAAGGCAGATGACACCTGGGCAAGGTAAGGGTGTGAGTCCCATGGCTGCCCAGCTCCACCAGCATGGCCAAGGGCTGACGTCTCGCTCTTCCAGGTTGACTTTGATGAGCTGGCCAACAGCCTGGTGCAGCTGGAGCGGAGGTGCAGGGCCTCCTGGGACAACCTGAAGGTGATTGCCAAGCACGAGACCAAGCCAGTGCTGAAGAGCAAGCTGACGGACTTCCTCAAGGACAGCACCCAGCGCATTATTGTCTTAAAGGTGGTGCACAGGCGTGTCCTCAACAGGTTGGTGGTCTGAGGTCCTGAGGATGTGGTGGAAACCCCACACTCCCGTTGGTGGCCCGCCGTGACCCATGTCCCCACAGGTTTCACTCCTTCCTGCTCTACCTGGGGTACCCGGCGAGCACGGCGCGGGATGTGAAGGTGATGCCCATCTGCAAGCTCCTGCGGGAGTTCGCCCTGGAGTACCGCACCTGCCGGGAGCGCGTCCTGCTGCAGCAGAAGAAACGGGCTGCCCACCGTGAGCGCAACAAGACCCGGGGACGGCTCATCACTGAGGTATGGGGATGCTCAGCTGGCTGCCACCAGCAGGTGATGCCCCTCAGGTCCCTGATGCCTGCCTCTCCTCCTGCTGCAGACCGAGAAGTTCTCCAGTGTTGCCGAGGCTGCTTCACCACCCGCCGTGGTATCCAGTGGCCCCGAGGAGCAGATGGAAGCAGGTCATGAGAGCATGAAGAACCTGCTGACCTCCCCCACAGATGCCCCTGCCCGCCGCAGCCGGGCCAGCCGGGGTAGGAGCTGGGTGGCAGAGGCACTCAAGGCATGCCTAGCTCGCTGGACATGGCTGATGCCAGCATCCCTGTTGTCCCCATGCAGGGACAGGGCACACCACCCCGACCCAGGGCTCTCCTGCCCAGGAGGACGTTCCCAGCTCCCCAGACGATGCCTCGGATGAAATCATGGACAGGCTTGTGAAATCGGTGACTTACAACGCCAACCCCCGGCCCTGCGCCAACAAGGAGCGCAGGAGGTCCCGCGGCAACAGGAAGTCCTGTAAGTCCCATCCCTGTCCCTGTGCCCTGTCCCATCTCTGTCCCTGTGCCCTGTCCCATCTCTGTCCCCATGCTCTGCCCCTCTACTCTGTCCCACTTCTGTGTTCCTGCCCCCCTGCCCTGTCCCATTTCTGCGTGTTTCTGCCTGTGCTCTGCCCGGTCCCTGTGCTCTGTCCCATCTCAGTGTCCCTGTCCCACCTCCGTGGCCCCATCCCTGTACTCTGTCCTGATCCCTGCCCAGATGCTTTTTCCCATCTTTGTGTCCCTGTTCCATCTCTGTCTCTCTGTTCCCATGCTCTGTCCCCATGCCTTGTCCCATCTCTGTCCCCTTGTCCCCATGCCCTATCTGGCTCCTTCCCCACTGTTGAGCCCATCAGGCCACAGCACGATGTCCCCTGAGACCAGACCATGCCACTGCACCCCATTGTACCCCTCCCCTCCCCAGCATGCCAGGGCCACCACGTCTGGGCAGGCACCTGGTGGGTGGGATCCTGGCAGCCAGCGCTGCCTGTGCTGCCCGTGCCATGCTCTCCTCTTCCCACAGTGCGACGGACGCTGAAGAGCGGGCTCAGTGATGAGCTGGTGCAGGCGCTGGGCCTGGGGCGGGCGCCCGGCATGGAGGTTTGAGGGATCTGAGGGGGCTCGTACTGCTACCCACCACCAGCAGCCCCCAGGGCAGGACATGGTGGCAGCCCCTGCTGCTCCAGGATTGGCATGCTCTGCACCCTTGGTCTCACCTTGCTTTTCCCTGCCGGCCTCCAGCTCCTGGAGGTGCAGGCAGCAGGATGGGAGCGATGTCCCGGAGCTGCTCCATAGCTGCTCTATGGTGGCCAGGATGGAGGATGCTCAGCACCCGTGCGTGGACACTTGGGGTTCATCTTTTCAACAGTATTAGAGGGGTCAAGGGGCTGGACCCAGACCCCCTCTGGGAACTGGGTCTGGCCTGTGGCCGCTGTGGCAATAAAGTGATCTGACACACTGCTGGTGTCCCTTGTCCCTGTGCCTGAGAGGCTGGGGTGGGGTGGTACCCCCTGGGCCAAGCCAGCATCCCTCCTGCTGCATCCCCAGCCCTGTTGCCCGGTGCAAGTGCTCAGCCCGCATCAGCCAGCCCTGGGGCTTGCAGGCACCATCGTCCTTCCCGGGAACAGTGCGATCCCCTCCCTACCGGGACACCCGGGAGGACCCTGCCAGAAGGAGCGAGGACTGCTGCTAGTCTCAAGGCTGCACGCTCAAGGGCAGGAGCAGTGGCTCGAATGCAAGGCTGTGGTGCAGTAAAATCAAGAGTATGTGCCCTGTTTGTGACAGTAATTCTTTAAGCGATCAAAATCACTGGTCGGTGACACCATCTTCAGCCTCGCCTCTCCCTTGCGAAGCTCTCCTGGGGGATTTCAGCCAGACCTGTCCTGGGTGCGAGGCAAGGCTGCTCCCCTCCCGGAGCGGGTCCAGGGCACAGCAGCTACGTGTCCCTCCGCAAACCTGGCCCTGGCCAGGCTGCAAGCCTGGGAACCAGCTCCCTGTGCTTGGCGGGGGCAGGCTGCCTCATGATGTGAACGCAGCAAGGGCCGCACCTGCCTGTCCCCATGGGAGACTGGGAGATGTCCAGGCAGGAACATGCCACCTCCTGGCCTAGCGTGGCTCACACCAGCCCAGGCACAGATCAAAATCCACGCTGGGTGCTGGTTGCGGTGCTCCCCACAGGTGCTAGATGGTGGGTGGGTACCGTTGCTGAGCATCCCCCTCTGCCAGCTGCAGTGCTTTGGGCACCACCACCCGTGGCAGAGGCATTTCAGAATGGTGTCACACCATCCATCACGGCAGCTCCACCTCGGCGCTGCCCCGGCGCTGCCTCCAGCCCTGAATCCCGTGCAGCAGGTCTCTGTGGCTTTCAAGGAATGAAGAAAAACTCCACCGGGCAGGGCAGCTTCTTCCTCCTGGCTAACCTCTGCCCAGGGTTGTCCCTCTCCCGCAGCACCGGACACGCTGGTGGCCTCGGAGGAGCCAGGCAGCATCAGCCTGCCCCAGCTTATGACGTGCCTGAGATGTTCTCAGGTGGCTCTGGGGACAGCAAGTTACCGTGCTAAGAGCTGCAGGTGTCCCAGAGGTGCCCCAAGACGTGGTCTGGCTCTCCTCCCCTCTGGGTGCTTGATTTGGCTCTGCACAGAGAGGACAAAGAGGTCACGACAGGTGATGCTGAGCTGCTCAGATGCACAGCAAGAAGGAGAACGGGGCAGGAAAGCATCTTCCTGACTCTCTGCACATGCCCCAGGTACCCAAAGTGACATTACACAGGTGACAACCCCAGGACTGTCGCTCCTGAGGGCTTGCTGGGGGAAACTGAGGCAAGGTGCCGGGAAACGCCAACCCTCCTCCGAGTGGTTTGGCGGCGCTTGGGGCAGCCAGGGCCTCTGCCAACCTCTGTTTATTTTTTTCCAGTTGGGTTTTGTCTGCAGCCTTGGTGATATTTCCAGGATTCCCGGCCCAGCCCTGGGCACACGCTGCCCTTGAGCGGCGCCTGATGTGCTTGGCTTGGCCGCAGCACAAGTGGCTTATGCCAAAAAACCACCAGGCAGGCGTGGCCGCCGCGGGAAGGAGATGCGGCGGCGGGATGCTGGAGGCTCCTTTGGGCACAGAGGCAGGTTCCTGGGCGGTCACATGAGATTTGGTGGGGACCTGGGGCACACGTAGCCTCGGGCAGCGTCAGCAGAGCTGGGCTTGGGGTGCCACGCTGCCAGGAGGATGCTGGGGGCGGGGGGGATGAGGTGACCCCGCCGGAGCACCTTGTGGTACCTGGCACCTCCATCCCTGCCTGCAGCCGGGCTCAGCCCTGCGTGGCTCCTGCCCGCGGCCGCCCTGGGGCCACCAGCCGTGTCCTGCTGCCACGAGGGGGCACGGCGGCCACGCGCACAGCGAGGCCACCCCGACGCCGCTTCCCTTGGCGCCCGAGCGGCCCCACCGCTGGCCTTCGCCAGCCCTTCTCCCCTCCCTGGCACCCAGGGGGGCTGCGCCTCGCTGCCCCCCGCAGCGACGTGTCCCGCCGCTTCCGTGTCTCCGGTGGAATGGCAGCCGCGTCCTTGGGCCTGGCTGTTCGGCCGGCTGGCGGGGACAGACTCCTGTCCCCCTGTGCTTGGCCGTCTCTCCAGCGCCTGGCCCTGGCCCCCATCTTGCCCTGGCCCCCATCTTGCCCTGGCCCCCTTCCAGGCGGTGGGGAGGAGCAGGGCACAGCGGGGACCAGCCCGGCTCCACTTGCTGTCCCGTTTGCCCTCTTCTGTAGCCGTCTGTCAGCAGCAACCCGCTCCCAGAGCCTGTGCTGGAAGATGTCCCCTGCTGCCTCCTTTCCACGCTGCCAGCCTTTCCATGGGACTGTCCCAGCGCAGGGTCCTCTTTGCTGCCACGCTCCGAGGTGGGCTCCAGCCTTGTGCCACGTGGGCACATCCCCACCGCTGTCCCTGAGCTCCAGCGGGGACCACCCTCAGTCCTGGGCTTGTGGTTGCCATGAAGTCCCACCACCTCGCATGAGAAGCACGGTTCCCCCAAGGACAGCACAACCTCACTTTTATTCACAGGCTGGAACCATCCAGAGCGTTCCTTGCAAGCGCTGGTGCGCCCTGGCCACTTTCCAGGAGCATCATGATCATTTGCCCCCCCCTCCAAATTCCTCCCACTGTGTCACCTGGAGGACTCCTCCTCTACCTCCCAGCCCCAACCCTCTTAAGCAACCTCAGGCTGGCAACATGCTCCGGTTCTGCAACCACCTTCCCCGGCAGGACGGAGGCGTGGGACAGGATCTAGGTCACAGCTGCCGTGACCCACTGCCCTCTCCCCTGGGGGCAGAGGCGGCAGGACGTCACCTGCAGCATGGCCTAGCCAGCTTCCCTGGCATCTGTCTTGTGGCCAAAGGGGAGCCACATTTCCCCTTTCCTCATCACCCTAATATCAAGGTAGAAGCCCTGTGGTGAGATGGGAGGGCAATGCTGGGCTGGCAAAGCAAGCCTGGCAGGGGCACCACGCATGCCCTGGGAGATGGGGGATGCAGGGTGTACTGGGACTTGGCAGAACTGGGAGCACTTTGGATTGTCACCAATGCTTCCCAGCCACCCTGAAGGAGTAAGGTCCCTGCAGCCCAAAGGCAGCTCTTGTTTAGAGACCCACGGTGCAGAAAGCCCAGCTGGTGAAGGGGCTGCCAACGCCACGTGGACGAGCGGGCACAGTGACCCAGGGTCCTCACTGAGGCGGAAAAGCTCAAGCTCAGGCTGAGGAGCAGCTTCCCAGAAGGTGAAACCTCTCCCAAAGCCTTGAATCCAGCTCAAAGCAGAGCCGTGTTTTGTAAATACCTGGGGATCCTGTGCAACCTGAAAAAAACAAGTTGGAGGCAGGAATTATCTGAAGACCGGGGGATTTGCCAAGAGCCAGATCTGGGGTGAGCACTCAGCTGGATGCTCCATGCTGCCAGCAACGCGGGCCTGGGGAGCAGCACCGGTACTCCCGAAGGAGCTGCTGCAGCTGCAGCACCCCAGGAGCAGAGAGGTCCTGCCAGGAGCTGGGGAGAGGTTTGGGCTGTGCCCACCATCCAGCCAAGGTGCGTGGAAATCCCCTGCAGATGGAGGATCAAAGCCTGGGACTCAGGCTGATCCCACCAACGTGGCATTGGATGCATGGAGTGATGGGCACAAAGGAGCACCTGTGTTTTACAGCAGCGAAATGTAAGGAAAGGCAAAAAAAAAAAGCCTTCGGTCATGGCCCAAAGTAAGTTGGAAAGTCCTGGGGGGGAGAAGGTCCCAGCACAAGGCGTTAAGGTGGCTCTTTGGGTGGCCGTGGATCAGCCATGGGAAGTGCCTCCAGGCTGGGCTTTGGTAGACCTGGTGTCCATGCCCTGGGCTCGGGGACAGACCACAGGGATGTTAAAGCATTGGGTGCACAAAAGGCTTCCTGGAGCTGAGCCTGGCTTAGCTGAATCACAGCCACCCGAGGAACTGCCCTCCCCAGAGAAGAAAGTCATGATAACAGAGAGCAGCAAAGTCCAGCCAGAATGAGCAGAACCGCATCAGCCCCGTGGGAGCGTTACCCCAAATCAGGGTCTCCCCCCAGCGCACAAAAGTGGATCCCCGCAGAGCCCAGGGGCTCGTTCATCATTCATCGCATCCCTGCCCAGAGGTGGGCGCTGGGCGGTAAATCCACACAGCTGCCACCCCACTTCACACCTGGTAAAACCTTCCATACGCTCTGAGCAACTCCTATCAGTGCTTCTACAAGCATGTTCAGTCCCCCTGACTCTCACGGGTTCTCGCCGGCCGAGCCTCCATCTAAGCACACAGTGCTCCCACTGCCCCTGTCCTGTGGGGAGGGGGCTTGGTTAGTAGGGGGTTTGCTTTGCCCCCGGGTGGATCTTTTAGTATGCTAATTAGGATGGGTCACACACAGTTCCAGTAATTTTCTGTTTGGCTTTATTAACCATTTGGTTCTCCTTGAGCTTATCTCGTTATTTCTTAGCTTGACATGTTTATGGTGTCTATTCCTTTCCCCAAGGCCGTGGCTTGGTAACTATTCGTGGGGGTTGATTAATATCCTTTGTTTTTTAAATTCTTTTCACCTCTTGCTTTCCATTATAGATATTTACATATTTCTTTAAAGTAAATAGTTCTTGCATCAAATCCCCTCCTTTGATACTGTATAAGGGAAGAATTTCTATTTTTCCCTTGTATTAGTTTCATCTTTTCATTAGTTGGCCCACTGAAAACTAAACATCTTTATGTGCACTGAATTACATATAATTAATACTCACAAATATTAGAATTCCTACAATCACAATGTAGAATCACTTTCTTTACCTCTGAACTTAAATCTGGTACCCAAGAGGTCAGCTGTTTCCAAGTTTCAGCAAAGCCAGTAGAAGTGTCATCCTTTTGTACCTCATGTAAAATTTTAGTTTGTTTCCAAATCTCATGAAGGTCAGCAGATATCTTACCGCTTTGGTCCACTATTTGCCTCATTTTCTGTATTAATTCAAAATACTCATTTTCCTGCCAAGGACCCTTCCAAGGCTGCCTCTTAGGGTTCCTGCACTGTCCTATCGTTATAATTGAGCAAAGGGCAGCAATTTTCAGTATCGTTCCTCGTTACAAGGAGGTTAGTATTTCTCTGGATACACTCTATTACTACTACAGCTCCTGTTATTAGCATACGACAATATAAAATCAGTCCTTGAGTACAGCCTAATTCAAGATATGATTTCCCAGAATCCCAAGTACAGTTCATTAAACTTTAGAAAATTTTAATTCACAGTTCCCAGGTTGCTCAGTGGTCCACTGTTTTGCCCCAGGCGCTTTCCTCACTTGGGTACGATGTACCCAGGGGCCGACTTGTCCCGGCGGCGCTGCTGCGGAGGCAGGCGGTAGAGCAGCGTACGGTCCTTTCCACTTTTCTTTCAGCGGTTTGTCTTTCCAAATTTTGAGCTAAACCAAACCTCCTGGTTGAAACCGGTGTGCTGGCAAATGCAAAGGCAAAAGAGCTCTTTGAGTCAAATTTCTTAATGACTTCCCTCACCTGGTTGGTGATCCTGATTCCTGGCCATCCTGGAAAGGTGTCTGCTAAAACAAGCAAACACGCTGATTGCACCTCGGTAACTCAGGAAACCCTCTTTGCCAGTGTTCCCCAGGAGCAAATCCTCTTTTTGTCCAAAGTGCTCCATGAGTGTGAATAACTCCAACACTCCAAATGCATACTTAGAATCTGTAGGCACCTTAATCCCTTTTGCTTTTCCAATTTCTAATGCTCAGGTTAAAGCAATTACCTCTGCCTTTCGGGCCGGTGTATTGGGGGCTTCAGCCTGAGCCCCCACCGCATGTCCTGCCCGTCTTACTCCGTGATGTACAAAGCTTCTCCCATCTGCAAACAATTCCATGTCTGGGCTCTCCAAAGGTCTGTCTTTCAAGCCTGGTCTGCTAGCAAAAACCTGGTCAACAGTAATCAAACAGCCACGTCGCAGAGGTTCTTGCTCTGGCAGGGGCAGTAGGGTGGCAGGGTTCAGGGACATCACCGGTTTAAGAGCGGTGGTGTCTTCTCCTGGCCACACTGCCTGGTGTCTCGCTGGTGGACTCGGAGAGATGCAGCAAAGTCCTTTCGGTTCTAGAATGGCTGTTACTGCAAGAGGCTCTAGGACAGTTACTGGTTGTCCTAAAGCTGATTTTCATGCTTTTTTGATTAGCAGTGCTGCGGTGGCTACAGCTCATAGGCAAGCAGGCCAGCCTTCGCCTACTTCATCTAACTGTTTATAAAGGGAAGGGACTGGCCACTTGCAGTGCCCCAGCAGCCGAGGTAACACTCCCAGCACTACCTGCTGCCTTTCACGCACGTAGAGCTGCAAAGGCGTAGTCGTGTTAGGCAAGCCCAAAGCTGCAGCTGCCATCAACTTCCTTTTCAATTCATCACAACCTTTCCGACGTTCTGGAGCCCATTCTAACAGCCCTCCGGGACCTTTTATGGGGTCATATAAAGGCTTAGCCAGTAGTCCAACATTCGGTGTCCACGTTCTGCACCACCCTGCCCTTCGCAAAACCCCTCACAGCTCTCATTTGGCACTGCTACCTGACTGACGGCCTCTTTCCGATCAGTTCCAGGTTCTCCCTGTCACCTTGAAACTTCAAACCCTAAGCACTGAACTTTGTCTTGAGCTATTTGTGCCTTCCTCTTTGAAACCCACTAACCTGCAAGTCCCATTAGGTAGAATAAACCAGCCGCTGGTTCCAAACAGCTCGCTCTGTACTGGCTCTGATCAATGTGTCACCTACACATTGAAGCAGGGTAATCCCGGGGTGTCCACCTTGCCGTGGCTCCAGTTCCTTTGCCAGAACATTACCAGAGTGGGGCTGCTCTTGAAGCCTTGTGGGAGCATGGTCCAGCACAAAGGTGCTTTTCTTCCAGTGGCTGGGCTCTCCCATTCAAAGGCAAAGAGGATCTGACTCTGCTCAGCAACAGGTATGCAGAAGAAAGCATCTTTCAAATCCAGAACTGTGAAATAAACTTTTGTCTCAGGCACGGTGGTTAAAGGTGTGTATGGACTGGGCACCACAGGATGAACATCTACAGTGATCCAATTTATTTCCTTTAAGTCTCGGACCAACCTGTACTCATGAGTCTTGGGTTTCTTTATAGGCAACATAGGAATATTATATTTGGACTGACACTCTCACAACAGTCCATGTTCTAGCAAGGCATTAATTACTGATTCCAACCCTTCCATTTTGACAGCCTATTGTCTTCTCCCTGCTGGTTTTGCCCAGGCTTCAACTCAATTTCAATAGGAGACACATACTTCGCTTTTCTCTGTTTCTTAGATGCCCAAACCAAGGGAATTACTGCATTCAATACCATGTCCAGGATGTTATTTTCAAAAGGGTTTTTTTGTGGAGTAAAACTCTAAAGCTTTCCAAGCTATATCAAGTGGGATGTGGAGCTGCACGGACTTCTCAGAGAAAGTTGCGTGAGCATTCAGTTTACGTAACAAATCTCATCCTGGTAGGGAAGGGGGCATTCTGGCATATATAGAAATCCACGAGTTAATTTAGCATTTCCAATTGTGAATTCCATTGGTTTTAAGAAAGGCCGTGTTGTTTGTTTTCCCACTGCCCCAACAATTGGGATTGTCATTTTACTTGAGGGTCCTTTACAACTAGCAATTACCAAATGAGTTGCTCCACTATCAAAAACTCAATAGCCCCATTCCCCAGCTTCACTGGAACCAGGGGATCAGCTGGGGAAACTTTGGTTTTCTCCCCCAGAGTGCAAGAGCCGATCCCCGCAGAGCCCAGGGGCTCGTTCATCATTCATCGCATCCCTGCCCAGAGGTGGGTGCTGGGCGGTAAATCCACACAGCTGCCACCCCACTTCACACCTGGTAAAACCTTTCATACGCTCTGAGCAACTCCTATCAGTGCTTCTACAAGCATGTTCAGTCACCCTGACTCTCAGGGGTTCTCGCCGGCCGAGCCTCCATCTAAGCACACAGTGCTCCCACTGCCCCTGTCCTGTGGGGAGGGGGCTTGGTT